>SJYT01010927.1:255314-372814 GCA_006410635.1 Cephalophus harveyi
ACACACACACACAAACACACACTCCTTTATTCTTCGCGAGCCTCAGATTTTGGGGGGCTGTCGGATCGGAATGTGCGGGGCTAGGTGATGAGAGGGGGGCAGAGAGGAAAAGTCCATTTCAGAGCCAGGCAGAACAATGAAATAGGCGACAATCTCCCCGCATTAGCGTGTGCAAGGGAAAATGTAGTTTAGGTTTGCCAGCCGGGGAGGCGGCCAAGACGCTGGTCTCCGCCGGTCTGGGTAAACCTGCGCGGTGCACCTTCACCTGGCGTTGGGTCCTTTTTCTCGTCTGTCTTTAGGAAGAAAGACAAGAACGGAAGGCACAAATACTCCGTTTCCCCTGCAGTCCCTCTTTCGTTTCTCTTCAGTCAGTTCTGTCAGTTTCCAGCCAGAAATCAAACCGGAATCAACTAAGTTTTTACACTTCGATGTGTGTTTTTTTTGTGTGTGTGTGCGCTTGTAGTAGGAGGGATTTTGAACCAAAGGGTGTCTGATTTTTTTTTTTTTTCAGTCATTTTCCTCGTGAAAATGTCTTTCTCATGAAATCATTGAAGTAGCAGCCTTTACATACTTTGAGCGTCAGTCCATCTGGCTTTCTTTCGGTTTTGTTCAGATATCCTGTGGATGAAATAGCAAATGAGAGGAGGCAAGGGTTTGTGCGGAATGGAGAGGAGGGGCGAGGTTTTAATCCTCTATAAATCCGGAGAACAGTCATGGCCAGTGAGACAGGGAACGCATTAATAGTTTTATCTCTGTTATAAAGGCAGATTAAAAAAAAAAAAACTTATCTGAAAAGAAAATCTGTTATTAGTTCCAGAGCTCCAAATGAATTAGGTTTCTGGATGGAATAGAGTTACCAGTCAGGCCCTGGGTAACGAGGCTGTAAATAACCTATGGACTGTAAATATTTTTTTTCAGACTCTCTTAGAAACAAAGGGGCCTGTTTAGAAGGCAACAGAGAGATGTTATTCCAGGGGCTTTCCTCTTTGATTCTGAAGAACACAAGGTCCATTTAACCATTCAACAAAACAAAACAAAATTTCTGATCACTCCACCACACAGAATGGAGCGAGCCCGGTGGCTCTGTGAACATACTAGAAGGACCCAGTCGGGCATTCATTGTTCCTCTGAGTCTCTGGGAGGGGGCTCCAGTCAATGCTCCCACTGTCTATGGAGTGTTAAAATGAAACAATTTTCTCTTTATTAAGTACCTCTTTGAGACTCCCCCTGCTGGACACTCCGGGTGAGCATTGGAGAAGGAACTTGGCATTGAATTCAGAACTATAGTAAAACAGGCTGCTTTCCCTTTCTCAAGGGGCTGGGTATGTGGGTTGGGATGTATTTTGTCAACTTTGTAGAAAGCCGTCCTGGGAACCGTGCTGTTCCCCTCATGTTCTTCTCATCTAAATCCATACGGAATGTAGGCCATCCCCCTGCGGCTAAGCCTTGGCACTCAGGTTCTCCCTACCGTGCTCTTTTAGCGCATGACACCAGATAAAGACCTGTGGGTGTGTAAGACATTGTGGTTTAAGCATAGTCTCAGATCTCAAAGGTCTCGAGCTCACTTTTTTAATTTGCAAGCCTGCCTTCTGTGTCCCAGCTGACCTATGTGGTCACTTCTGCCACCCCTGGGCCCCTCAGTCTTGTGTGCGTGCTCTCTCGATCATTCCTGTGCATTGTGCCCTTGGATGCTGTGAGAGTTTCTTCGAGTCTTTGTAATTCTTCTTGTCCTCCTCACCCCTTTTGAACCAGTACAGCATCACTGCCCGAGCTCAGGCCTGGGTCTTTTTGAAAGCAACTGTTGGTCATGCTCTAAAGCAGACAGGTGACCCCTCTAATCAGGCATTGCACTGCGGAACCCACATTTGCTTCCTGCGATGACTGCCTCTAAAGACTTCAGTGACCTCCTTTTTCCCTCCTTTGGCAACGCCCCCTGGATTTAGGGAACCTGATTTTTACCACATCCCGGTTGGAGCACATGGACTCCTTGTGTGTATCCCAGAGGGGCAGGGCTTTTCCTGTGGAATTCTCCAAGAGCAATTTCTGATAGTTTTCACCCTACTAAAAGATTTGAACCCTGGATTCTTCTCAGGAGAAGGATAATGACAGGTGAGGCATTTAAGCCAGAATTCAGGGGTATATTCATTTATTTAAATAGGGTGCAATTGCCTAAGGCTAGGATTTGATGTAAAGGCCTGAGTGCATTAGTGGAGCATTCTGAACTGCCAGGTATTTAGAGAGAAGTGATCTGTTTGAAACAGGGTATGTTTGATAATACAAATCAACGGGTAGGAAAGTGTGATCAGCCTTCCACAGCCTGCTTTTAACGATAGGTTTCTAAATAGCCTAGTAGTTTTCAATGGCTTGGTACTGATCAAGTTAAACTTCTTTAAAAAGGTTTATTTTCTTTAGAAGGTTAAACATTCTCCTTGCAGTTATGTTTACTCCATCAACTTGCTTAGCAAGGCTTTTTCCAACATGTAGTGCAGAGGCCAACCACAAAGGTTTCTAGTGCCACAGGTGCTAAATTAGAGGACCCTAAATTGTATTTTGCTCTCCCTGGGCTGTGCCTTGTCCACTATTGTTGGCTCATACAGTCAGACTTCCCCAAACTGTAGCATCAAAGTCTGTCATCAGATGGGCCTGAAGACACCTACCAAGAAATGGATTCTGAATCATCTTCCATTAAAAGAATTTGATGACACATGTTCAGAAATATCTTTTCCTGTGTTTATGTTTTATATTTTTAAAAATGAGTGAGTATAAATATTGTTTTCCTTCTTACCACATTTGAGAAGTGAATCAAGGCTCATTAATTAATTTTAACCCCTGATCCTGGACAGTGTGGTGCAATACTCGAATCGAGACACCTGGGCTTTGACCCTAGCTATATGGCTTTGGGCATGTTACTTAACTTCTCTGAGCCTTTTTTTTTTTTTTTTCAAAGCCTTATTTGATTGTTCCAGGGCTCCATTAGAAACAAGTATATGTAAATCATCGGGCTGTAGTAGGCATTTTCTCAGTACATGTTAAATCCCTCTATCTTGTGAGCTGCTTACAGGCATGATGACTCCAGGGAAAGAATAAGCCACAAATAGTTTAGAAAACCAATAATAGCAACATTTCAATTATTAATCTCCTGCCATTCCTTTTCCAGTTTGGACACCAGCAACAATAAGCCCCCTATGGCCAGGGAAGAAAGAGTCTCTTGTGACCCTCTCTGTGACCTTTCCAGAATCTTTATTCCCACTGAGCTTCTGCTGGTCTCAGGTAGAGGATTTCTCTTCTCTCATGGCACATTCTCTGCAACTCTAAAAATGAAGCAACAAACCATTCAAAGTGAGTTTCAGGGGCTGCAGCTGTGCCTCTGGGGAAATATCCCAAGGTGTGAAAGATAATCTTTGCCCTTTATCAGGATCCATTGGTAACCCAGACTGCCAGCCAGGAAAGGGAGCGCCCCGAGATGGCTTACTTACCAACTGCCTCCTCAGAGGGGAGACATCCACCCGATCACAAGCCAGGGACTAGATCCATGCATCTAACGTGATTTTCCTCCCCCCCAAAAATAGGTGTTTTTTGCAAGTCGCAGCTGCTCATATTCTTCATATTTTATTTTTTGTTTCTTTATTTCTTCCTTCCTTGCGTAGAGACCGATCTTGAAGGAACCACCTTTGAGTGGAACAAAGTAGCGACGCTCAAAAGGGTATGATACGTGAACATTTTTTATTGTGCTCCAAACGTGTCATTTGCCAGTGCTTTCTGGTGGTCTCACGATGACAATTCAAGCTCTTCAGGTTGCTGTCAAAGGCGAGTTTCAGAATAATGCCAGCAGATGTTATATAACATCCGATGAAGCATGAACTTGAAAGGCCCCAAATCGTAATAGTTCCATTTCGTGTGGCAGTACTCTATTGGGAGGGGTGAGGATTGGAGGCAGAGAAAGAAAATGGAAAACCTGGAGTATAGGAAGGTCTTTATTTTTCCTCTAAAAGAAGCCAAGATGCCTGAAGTTCATGGTAATAATTGTAGCTTAGTTTCTGGCACACCCTCTCCCTACACTGACCCACTTGTCCTCCTTACAGACCCACAAAGTAGATACCTTCACCCCCACTTTATAGACAGGGCACTTCTTTAGAACATCCATTCCACAGACATTTGTGTGGGGTCCCTGTCCTTGAGTTCAGGGAGGATGGGAAGTGAAAATCAAAACTAAACGAGATGAACTGTGGTCTGACTCAAGATAGAATGCCTTTATGTTTGTGCCTTTAAGAACTTTAACCAGTTCTTAAGTCTTACATACTCATGTTTCTTTTCTTTTTTTTTATATAAATTTATTTATTTTAATTGGAGGTCATGCTCATGTTTCTTGAGGTATGAAGGGAAGACCTCCACTTCTTTATTTTCTCTAGAAAGATTTTCTTTCTTTGGGAATCAAAAAAGTATTTATAAATGCAGAAAATACCTATTACAAATCTCCTTAGAAATTTCCTTGGAAATTACCATCTCTAATTTGCAGAAGATTCCGTCTCCCTCTTTGATTACTTACATTTTATACCTTTGTAAATGCACCACGCTTCTGATTTGCACATGCTGCTTGGAGACTTTCTGTTTTTGGCATTTGGTGTCCCCAGCTCTATCACCAGTGGGCCTATTCATCTTACATGGCTGTCGGAGAATGAATTCCTGACTTTGCTGCCTGGCTGAGATCCTTGATTCCAGGTAGCTTTGGGGTATAGATCAGGTGGTCACTCTGTAGATCCCTCAGGGGAGGAAGTTGTGGAAGAAGACCAACTCCGCCTCGCGGGAGCTCAGAGCTCAGAACAGGAGAGGACCTCGGGAGAAATGAGTTCACCCTGTTGCATTCAGGAAGGTGATTGGTCATGACTTAGAATTGCCTGTTCGCCCACAGAATTTTTTTTTCCAGGAAAAGGCCACCCTAGGAACTCCCTCAGTGACCAGGTCTAGCATTCTGTTAATCTGATCGTCAAGAAACTCTGGGGTCGGGCCGAGATCTCGTCTGTTGTCATTCAAACCTGCTCTCTTTCACTCCGTTTCTTTTTCTGAAACCTTTCATATACTTGAAGGCAGTAACTGAGTCACTGTTGCTTTTTCCTCACAGAGCCTGTTTTGGGTCCTCTCCTTCTGAGAGCTCTCATTTCTCCACAACACCAGAAAAAATGGTGGTGATCAAAGCTGGACACAGTTCTGTAATAATGGTCCCCTTACTTCAGGGTTCTCATGGAGAGCCCCTGGAGGGCAAGAATCAGGTCTGAGTCATCATTGGGTCCCCTGTAGTAACCATGCCATTCCTAAACCTAGTTAGGTGCTTCATAAATACTTGTTGAATTGACACTTCCTTTTAATATATCTAAGTAATAACTTACGTCACACCAGCCCTGGACTGGTTAGTTAGCTTGCTCTCTCCTCAGTTCTGATCTTTATGTTTCTTGTATGTACTTGTGTCTAACCATCCCTTACCCTAACAAGGCCATCTTCTGTTTGACCCTTTGAATTTCACCCTTCTGTTTGTAGCTCTCTAGAACCTTACTTAACAGATCCTACATACAGAATGCGGCTGACATAAGTCATTGAAAAAGAAACCATGAAGTTGAACTACTCTCGAAAGAAGAGGAGAGAGGGCTTAGAAGAATCTTGACAATTTGATGCAATATTGGTTCATTCAGGTTTAGAAAGGACACTTGTCAGATTCTTTAGAGGTTCTGAGTCAGTGAAAGCCATACCTGTTTTTCCAGGTTCTCTCCGAGTCAGTGAAGTGTTCATGACACTGGCTACAAGTCAGACTTGTAGCCTGTATCCCTCCATCTTTGGTCTAGGGCCAATGGAAAAGACAAAAGATGTGATGGGCAACGTCATTCAGTTGGCAATTTTCTGATGGGTGACTTTACCATTAGAAAGTAAGCTACTGAAATAGTTGCCAATTTTTTAAAAAGCAGCAGACTTCTAAAACTGCAAAATAATTGTGTGGTTTTCCAGCCACTTATTTCTAAACACAGCGTTGAAGAGATTTGTAGTGTTTTTGAAAGTGGTCTGTTTTAGCAATCCTTGCCTAACTTCTTTTACTCTAGTAGGTTCTGATTAATTAAATGCCACTGTGTTTAAGCAGAATTAAGATTGATTGACTCTTGCATGTGCTAATGCTGTAAACTTCATAAAACCTTCATTGTCACAGAAAGAATGCGGTTTAATATGTGAGTGGACGAGGGATTTTCTCCCCAGGTTGCGCTGTCTGTCCTCAGCGAAAGATCGTTTTGGAACCTGCCATAACATTGGGTTATGGCACTTTGGGTTTATGTAGTTACAGACTGCATCCTGATATTGCAATAAGTTTTGTTTTCTCCTCTATATTTGTACCATTTTCCTCTATATCAATATTACCCTTTGATTCAACCTATGGAGTTGAATATAACGGGCTGGTTTTCCAAGGACTTACATAATAATAGTGATCCATCATGTCAGTTCTATTGAGAACTTCTCGTTTCATAGCATCAAGGAAGCAGATTTAATGATACATGTGTCTGGAGTCCTTTCAAAAGTCACATGGTAAAGCAATTGGGAAAACTCTGGTTTGTTGGTAGTTGTGGAACTTTTTTTTTTTTCCTCTGATGAAGAATTAATAGAGCTCTGACCAAAAAACAAAAAAAAGCAGTGTGTAAGTTCTTGAAATTTTGCAGAAATTGTAGAAAGGCAGCAAGTTACACTCTCCAGAGTTCTGTGTCTACTACACACTAGAATCCAGGCTGATAGAAGGAGTTTCTGCAGGAAAGTGAATTTCAAGGAAATTTATAATGGTGGGTGGGGCTGGTGGGAGCATACACTGCTGAAGCAGGTACAGTTTCAGCTCCAGCACACCTGTGATCACCATTACGCATTAATGAGTATGACCTGCACCGTCAGGAAGAGGTTAATCGATGGTCATTATGTTCTGTTAAGTGAGACTGGGAATGTCTCTAATGTGTTACAGAAATGTTTCCAGTAGAAAATGGTTATAAATAAAGAAACTCTTTGATTTAATTGTTCATGACTTATTCCCCCAAAAAGATTTAAGGCCTCTTAAAGAGTTAAGTTCCTGGAAGAGGGGAAATTAATTCATATAGATCAGTTCTGTGGCTCGACCTTATTTCCAAAGATGTCAGATAAGTGAGGCTATCCTACCCGGAGTGACAGCGGAAGCCATCGGATCGCTTGTGCTGGCGTAACCAGGTGAACAAGCAGAGGGCCTAATGGAATTCATTTGCAAAGTCATTTTTGCTTGGCTAGAGTGGTAAGCACAAAATAGAACAGCAGAGGAGATCGGTAAGTGTTTGGAATCAGTTGTCCAAAGGCTTTTTAAAATGGGTGCTAATTTGAGAGGCATTTTATGGTGCAGAGAAGGGGGCTAATATAATTGAAATGATTCTTGAACAACGTAATTTTTCCCGGCCTGGGTATAACAGGAGTGAGGCAGCTAGAGTGAGCCATGTGGTGCTGGGGAAGGTGTGTGCACAGTGATGATGGACCTGGGCTGCATCGGGGTCACACAGGAGAGCGCGGTAGGGCACCAGGCAGTGTGCCTGACCCAAGGCTTCAGTGAATATTTACTCCTTTCCACGTTTCTCCCCAGCCCATATGGCGGTGGTCTGGGACCAGGGAAGCTTGCTGGTGTTAGCAGTACCATGATATTTACAGTCTGCCCTCTATATCCATAGCTTGCACATCCGTGGAGTCAACCAACCACGGATTGAACATATTTGGAGAAAAAAATTGCAGAAAGTTTCGAAAACCAAAGCTTGAGTTTGTTGTGCTCCTGGCCACTATCTCCATAACATTTACATTGTATTAGGTGTTGTAAGTAATCTAGAGCTGATTTACAGCACACAAGCGGATGAATGTAAGTTATATACAAATGCTACATATTTTTACGTAAAGGACTGGCGTGTACAAGGAGATTGGGCTCCTGGAACCAACATTCCTCAGATACCACAGGGTGACTTTATTCTGTCTTTCTAAAGAATCTCTTCTTTTTATAGGCTCTCTCACAGTTTACACTGACATCACAGTATTTCAGGATCTTACTGGGTTACAGTATAACCCCAGGGAAGGCTTCACACACTTGTATCCACCTTAGACACTTGAGGAAACTGAGGCCAGAGCAGTGAGAAGAGGCTGCTTTGGCATCTTCTTGAGAGTTGGAGGGCAGAGTGAGGCACCCCCTCACTGCTCTCCCCCAGCCGTGGGCACAGAAACTCCAGGATGTTGGCCACTGAGTGAGCTTCGCTGGGCTGCTCCACCGGGATGGTTCCCACAGGGCTATCAGAACTACAGACCTTCTCCCCAAGTGCAGAGGGAGGTCCCGGGCTCCAGTCCCCCTGGGTGCCCTGCCGCCCACGGTGCCTGCCTGAGCCCATCCAGAGGGCTGCTTCCCACTGTCCCAGGAAAGCAAGGCCATGTGCCTTCAGCACCAGTGTGTAAAGGGCCTTCTGTCAGGAAGTCATTCCTTCTGTTTCCCTGAGCAAGTTCTCAGCTTGTCACCACGAGCTACTTATTAACAAAAACACACGCACACAAAATCACAGAAACGGGTACAATTGTGACAGGTTTCACAGAACCTCAGAGCACTCTTCAGTCATTAAGTGGCTTAAAAAAAAAAATTTGTTGGGGATTCCCTGGCGGTCCAGTGGTTTGGGCTCTGGACTTTTGCTGCTGAGGGCCTGGGTCTGATCCCTGGTTGAGGAACTAAGATCCCACAAGCTGCGCCATAAGCAGAATTAAATTTTTAAAAAATTACTTGATTTTTAAAAAGACTGATTTTCTAAGGTAGACCTTCAAGTCATCTTTTCCCTTTGACTTGACCAAAGCTTGACCCCTATCCCTGTTGTCAGGCATGCCATTGTAACCCCAGACCGAACCCCGCTGGGGTGGTCTTCTGTCTTGTGCTGCTCCCCACCTCCCATGGAGTTCCTCCATCCTGACAAGTAACCCTGCATAATACTTGAACACAGACTTCCATGCGAAGGGCTGGCCTGATGTGACATTGGTGAATCCTGGGGCGATGGTGCAGGGCGGCCTGCAGCCCACCAGTTCTTGGGGTGCGTGTCCAGCCTACGACCACCTCCACCTCGCCTTGGACCTCAGGGTGCCTCCTGGCCACCTGCTCGGTCCCCTGCCTGGGGAAGGGACCTGCCCTGGGAAGGCCTGCAAGTAGGCATGAGACCTTTTGGACAGGGATTACCAGGGACCCAGAGTATGGTCTGGGAGGGCACCCTGTCCTTGGGGAGGGGTGTGGCTGAGACCTGCAAAGTATGGGGTTCAGGGCTGGAGCCCCAGGTGCCCTGTTGTGAGAGCCAGGCTGATAAAAGCTTGGGCAACAAAGGCGACCCGACAACATTTCCTGTTTATACAAAGTCCTGGCTGCCGATTGCTTCACTGGATGCCCTGCTCCTTTCTTTCCCTCCTCCACCTTGATCTTCTACTTAGGGTTGCTCCATAAAGCAGGGTTGATGAAACTGCCCCATTTCCTGTTCCTGGCTGCGGAAAGTCTGTTCCTCCCACAGTGAAACTCGCCAGAGAGCCCAGTGCATCCCGCAGCTCCTACGTCTTGTCCATCTCTGCCACTGACACAGGCAGCCGCTCCTCCTCCTGTCCTCCCCTTTGATGTCATCTCACCTCTCTGCTTCCACCTGCTCATTATTTCCCACTCACCTGCCCACAGCCAGCCGGGCTCCTCCCGTCCCCGACTCACCTGCCCACAGCCACCTGGGCTCCTTCCCTCCCCGACTCTGTGTATCTTGGCCGTGTGTCCGCCTCGTTACACTCCTGTAAGTGTCAGGGTCCCAGAGCAGGACTCTGGGCTTCTCTCTCTGGGAAGCGTTTGTGTCAGGGAGCTGTTTGGGAAAAGTGCTCCTCCAGCTTTGGAAACTGTCAGTCACCCGGAGGGCCTGTTAAAACAGATCACCGGGCCCCACCCTCACGGTTTCTGTTTCAGTAGGTCTGGGGTGGGGCTCGGGAATTTGCATTTCTAATTGAGAACCCCGATTTTAGAGGAATGCACTCAGAATGAGAAATCGGTGCATATTTAGAGTCCGATGGTGGTTGCTTTGATGGAGATTTGCCTTGGGTGGGTGGGGGTCAGAGAGGCCTGAGAGGCCTTACTGCAGCTCTGGCGCCCTTTCTAGCCGAGACAGCCTCCAGCCTCCAGACTCCCTGCCTCAATTCCGGGAGGGAAGAGGCTCCATCTTTTCCAGGACCCATCTGTACTCACAGGGGCTACTTTCTCTTCTCTCCCCAGAGCTGGTCAGTCTGTAGTTCATCCAGTTTAGTGCTGGGACCCAGAACTGAATGGGCAGGAATGTCTCCCAGTAACAATATATGATTATTATTAATCGACATAAACAGCACTATGATTTTCTCCATTTACAGAAGAGGAAGTTGTGGCTTACAGAGACTAACCTGTCCAGGATCTCATAAGCCAGGGCTGGAGCCCTCCTGACACTGGAGTGTGTTGTTGGCTTGACCAGCCAGCCACCCAGCTCTACATGGGGCAGTGGGAGGGGTGCAAGATTCAGCGGGGAGGATCCCCAATAGGAAGGATCTGGGATCCTTCTTGGAGCGGGGGCAGCCACGGTGGGGGCTGATGGTGCTAGAGCATTGAAGTCACAAATGCCCGTTCCCCCACCCCACCCCCGCTCTGTTGCCCCATTTGCCTCCTCTCCATCCATTAGGAAGAAATGAGATGGTGAGTGTCAAGGTCTTAGTCCGGTAGCTGGCACAGAGGAGGGTATAGTTTGGGGCAGCCAAGCCATGAGCCCATTTGAGCAGCTAAAACAGAGGTCTGAGAATAACCTTACTGAGACCTCTAAGAAAAAAAGTTATGGAAAGATGATAACAGCTAATACTTACAGAACCCTTGGAAGTTCCAGTTTTGTTCTCAGGTGACAAATCATTGTCACCTTGTAGTAATGCAGCAGGGTAGGTTATGTCCCTGCTATGTTACACTCCAGAGGTGGCGGAAGGTTCAGCTGCTCCCAGGTGGCTGAGCTGAGGTTACCCATCCCCAGCTCCTCCTGCCCCCCGGTAGCCTGGACCCAGAGCCCCTGCCCCTGTCCACTAGACTCTAGCTACAAAGCAGAAAGTCCTTCCAGTCCCTTTCTTGATAAGAGAAATTTATAAATATGTTGGTTCTGCCCCCGAATATAAATATTATTTGTTTCAATCAGAACCTGAATAAATGTTTTAAAATTTGAAACACTGATTCCTTTTGGTCTTCTTGAAAGAGAAGGTGGTGGGCGCATAAAACAGTCAGGTCTGAGAGATAAGAGCAGTGGAAGGACCAGCTCTGCCATGTGTTAAGCCAAATCATAAAGCTTCAGATTTGGCGCGAAATTTGACAGCCCCATCAGCGGGCAGAATCGGTGCTCCAGATTTAAGGCCCCGTTGCCTGTGAGCATTTAATAGATGATGAAGGAGTTTCCATGAAACAGTCGGGAAAAGGAAACCTGGTTTAGCAAATGGGCACGGGACCACGTGATAGCAATTTGAAAAGTCTCAACGGATGTTATCACCTCACATCATTATACCAACATAAATTCTGTGTGATTAACATGTTACATTCAACAAAAGTCTGTCGAGCGCATTCAGGAAGCCAGCGATTGCTCTAGGTGCTGGGGATGCAGCAATGAGTGAAACAGATGAGCGCCCCTGTGCTGAAGCAGCCTGCGTTTTCATGGAGAAAGGTAAAATTTATCAATGGATTAAAAAAAAAAAATCCATTTTTAAAGAAAGCTGGGAGGAAACAGAAGTGGTATTTATTAAACCTCCAGAGGGGTTGACATTTCTAAGTTTGGAATCTGTCAAAGAAATCACAGAGGAAAATATTGCTAGTTTTGTTAGTGTAACATTCCCCAGATGTTAAAGTTGTTTCTGGTTCTTCTATCCTGAATCATTTCTCAGTGTCACTCGGGGTAACATTAAGGGGTGTCTGGGTTTTAGGATCAGTTCTTCAAAGAAGCATTATTAGATCAAGGAGTATGACCATTAATCTGGTTCTAGATACAGATACTGGTTCTAGATACTTCCCTGGTGGCTCAGTGGTAAAGAATTTGCCTGCAGTGCAGGAGATGCAGGTTCGATTCCTGGGTGGGGAATATCCCCCTGGAGGATGAAATGGCAACCCACTCCAGTATTCTTGCCTGGAAAAGCCCTTGGACAGAGAAGCCTGGCAGGCTACAGTCCATGAGGTCACAAAGCGTGGAACACGACTTAGCAGCTAACAACAAAGATACAGGCCACCAGGTTAACCTAATTTCCTCCCCTAAGTGTTTTTATATTAAATCAAAGCACCTTGATAAAAATTTAAGTTCACCTGCCCATGAATTCAGGAAGGCGCAGAGTTCCTCCTGCTCTTGGGGGACATAACCATCCCCGAGGGCTTTCACACACCACCTCTGTGTGTCAGCGACTCCCGAAGTTGTGTCTTCACCTAGACTCCTTTTTTTTTTGTGCTCCAAAGTCACAAAGCCAACAATCTACACGACATCTCTATTTGGATGTCTCACAAGCATCTCAGACTTAACGTGTAAAAGAGAAAAATCTTGATCAACCACCCGAAGTGTGTACTTCTCCCCGAAATCTTTATTTCCATAAACAGCATCTCCTTCCACCCAGTAGTTCACATCAGAAATCGGAGAGTCATCCTCAACTTCATTTTACTTTATACTTAATCCATCACAGAATTGTATTGATTTTTGCCTGCCTAGTACAGCCATTCTTGTTTTTCACTGTGGTTACATTCTGTGAAGTCACTGCGGGTGCCACGTTAGGGGACGATGAACCACTGCCCCTAGGATTGGGTTTCTGTGAGCCTCTGGTCATATTTTCATCAGCCGATCACTACAGAACCTTGTGTTTTATGTGTGTTTTTGTTTAATGACACCTTCTTTAATACACACTGTTGATTGATTAGCATTGAACTTGCAACCCACAGCACTATGACCCATGCTGGAATGAAGCTTACCAAACACATGTATTTTTCTGTAAGACACGTCTCAGCCTGCTTACACTTAGAAACACTAGACACCCATTCATCATGATGCCTGGGGGTCATTTAAAAATCCCAAACAAAAAATACCCTCAAATGTGAAAAATGTGGTCCTAAATAGACCATGAAAAGTAAGCTCGCTTATAGTATTGATATAAGAGCTGAAGCAAGAAGTCAGAGCCCGACCTTGTTTGACCTCAGCTGGGAACACAGACATCAGGCATCACGCAGCCCAGATTTTTCCTGGCAGCGTGTGCGTGCCCAGGGTGACTGTGAAAGCACTTGCCGGGGATTGATTTTGAAGTTAAAATAAATATTAGAGAGATTATGGAATCTGCAAATAGTGACCATCAGTTTTACGTAGTGAACTTTGTCTCTCTCCACTGCCACCTGCTAGTCCATTGGCCAGCAGACTTTCTCGAAAGGGCCACATAGCAGATACTTTAGGCCAAATGGCCTCTCTCACAGCTACTCGGCTCTGCCCTGATTGTGAAAGCCGTTGTAGACCATACGTAAATGAGCAGGCGGGGTGGTGTTCCAATAAAGCTCTGTTTCCACAAACCGGCTTTGGGCTGAATTCTTCCTTCAGGGTGTAGTTTGGACCCCTGTAGCCTCATCCAGCTTCCCAGGTGGCTCAGAGGGTAAAGAATCCGCCTGCATTGCAGGAGACATGGGTTCCATCCCTGGGTCAGGAAGATCCCCTGGAGGAGGGCATGGTGACCCACTCCACTATTCTTGCCGGGAGAATCCCATGGGCAGAGGAGCTGGATGGGCTGCAGTCCTTGGCATCACAAAGAGTCCAACACAACTGAAGCGACTGACACACAAGCAGCCTCGTCTAATCCAGCTTCACATCTCTGTACTGCCTTCTCGACCTGTCCCGCCCACCCAGCCCCGCCGTTCATTCTTGAGCTTCCAGCCAATCTCCACGTTGATTCTGAGTGTCACTCAGATGTGAGCACTGTCCCATTTGGGATGGCCAGCGGCTTCCCCTGACACTTGGAGTAAGATCCCAGATCCTGAGTCACATGACTACCATACAGCCCTTGTGGATTTCTGCAGCCTCACTTTAGGTCAGTCTTCCCTTTGCCCCTGGGTGACCATCCTCTGCTCCTTCCTGCTTTCAGCACCTTTGCTCACAGTTTAATGTGGAAGGCTCGCCCACTCTCTGCCTGGCCAGCTCCCACTCACTCTGTAGTCACAACCGAAATGTCACTCCCTCCTGTAAAGTACATGCCCCCTTTCTGATCTCAGGACACCCTGCTCATTTTCTTCGTGGCACTTGGCGTGTTCAGGTATCCACGTGTTTGGGTGTGTGTGTTTTCCATCTGCCTGCCCCATCAGACCACACGGTCTAGGAAGACAGAGCCTCAGCTGTCGTTTCTGTCTTCTCTGCTCGAGTCGCCTTCACATGCGTTGTAGACACTTCCCAAGACTTGTTAAAGCCGCACACATGACTTTTGTTTGTCCAGATCTTTGTATGAAGGTCTTTCTTTGTATAGAAACCTGCAAGAGTCACCCTTCTAGAGCCTCTAGTGTATCTTCTCAATTTGAGAGTGATGATTAAAGAAAGTCGTTCTGCTAGCGAGTCTGTCAGTGGGTGTGAATGTGTCTCTATTGTCAGAGGGTGACTCTGCCATCAGGCACACCTAATCCGGGGCTTTCTCCGTGGGACTCAAGTGCCGTGTTCAGTCCTGCTGGTCTCCCTTTTCTCCGAAAGATTTTTTGAACTTTGCGGGTAACGTTTTCACAGGAGGGAAGTGAAAGTGAAATGTGCTTGACGAGGCATTTGTGGTACCCCTTTTGAACACTGACTTTAATTCCTTCTCTAAAAGCATCACCCCACCTCTCTCAGACCTTAAGTGGTATTAGTTTTTTTCCTGCTGCTACTACTGCTGCTAAGTCGCTTCAGTCATGTCTGACTCTGTGCTACCCCATAGACAGCAGCCCACCAGGCTCCCCCGTCCCTGGGATTCTCCAGGCAAGAACACTGGAGTGGGTTGCCATTTCCTTCTCCAATGCGTGAAAGTGAAGTCGCTCAGTCGTGTCCGACTCTTCTCGACCCCATGGACTGCAGCCTACCAGGCTCCTCCGTCTGTGGGATTTTCCAGGCAAGAGTACTGGAGTGGGGTGCCATTGCCTTCTCCTACAGCATTGCTATAGTCTGGGGAAGAAATCTTTGATTTCTCAGAGAATCGTCTAAACAGCAAAGTTCCAAATTGAGGAGCATCCCAAGAACTCTGCCTGCTCTCGATGGACAGACCACTGAGCATATTTTAGGAAGATCATACATCATCTTAGATGGTCTTTCATAGATTAGCAGTGATGAAATTTAAACCCTTATTTAAAGTCTTCAAGAGCTGTACATCACTAACGCATCATAAAAAGGTAGAAAAGAAAAAGGCAAGCAAAGGGCTTCCCTGGTGGTCCAGTGGTTAAGACTCCATGCAGGAGTGCAGGAGGTGTAGGTTCAAACCCTGCTCAGGGAACTAGAATCCCACATACCCTCTAGTGTGGCCAAGAGATGCAAAAAAGTAAAGGAAGTCAAGCAAACAACCCCCCACCCCACCCCTTTCTCCAGAGATTACCACTGTTATCCTTGTAGGTCTTTTTCTGTGCATATATATGTACATATACTCTTTTCTTTTACACCAAAATGATGTAGTAAAAGAGCTGCTTTTGTAACTGGTTTTTTTTTTTTTTTTCAATGAACAGTTTCCAACCTTTATTTCAGCATACCTTTTTCCTTTAGTTCCTTGTCCATATTCATTTTTCCATTATTGATTCCCAAATGTCCTTTGAAGCCAGTTTGCTGAAATCAGTATCTAATCAAGGACCATGCACTGCATCTGGTCATAACTTTCTTTTCATTTCCCCACCTGGCACACATTCTCTCTCTCTCTCTTTCTCTCTCTCTCTCAAGAAATGGGCCAGTTGCCCATAGAAGCTGTGGTCTTCTAGATGAGCAGGGTTTCTTCCTTGGGTGGTGCTGAGTTTGATTCTTCATCTCCTGTATCCTGTATGTAGGGGCTTGATGAATTCAGGTTCATCATTTGGGACTAGAATACCCCAGCGTTGATTCTGGGCACCAGCTTCAGTGTCCAGGGACCCACTGTTAGTGATGCTCAGGTTAACCTCTGGATGAGGGTTACCACAGCCTGGACCCTCCCCTGTCCATTCCTGTTTTCCCCCGTGAGACCAAAAAGTGCTCTGTGAGGTGTAACTTTGGCATACAGACCATTTACTGAGGGATTTTAACACCAAATAATAATTCTTGGCCTGCTGAACACATACATTTCATCAAGTTTTGTAAAATGGTGTTTTACTAATTCTTTTCATATCCTATGTAAAGTAAAACTTTTCCTCTTGCATTGGGGCCATCTGGTTACCCTGAACCCTAGTTCCCACTAGGAAGAGAGGATCTTTGCTAATACCCACCCTTTCATCAGGCTTCCCAGGTGGTGCCAGTGATCAAGAACCCACCTGCCAATGCAGGAGACATACGAGAGGGCATGGCAGCCCATTCCAGTATTCCTCCCTGGAGAATCCCACGGACAGAGGAGCCTGGCGGGCTGTGGTCCACAGGGTCGCAAAGATTCGGAAACGACTGAAGTGACTGAGCGCACACATGCAGGCACCCTTTAATCCTTAATTGTCAGAGTAAGGAGCTGCATAATAGCCATTTAAAATAGTGAGAAATGAGGGGCTTTTCTGCCTTTTTCAATTATGTAGTCACGGATTTTTATTGATTTGGCATGTTTTAGTCATTAGTCTTCTTGTTACAGTTCTAGGCAGTGAGACCCCTTCAGCTAGCTCATGTGACCTCTTGACAGGACCTCTGCAGTCTTGAAAAGCTTTCTTGCTCAATGGCACAAATGCCCCAGACTTGTCTTGGACTTTGCAGTGGCATTGGACAGTGGTGTTAGACACCACAGGTTGGATGTTAGGAGTGACTGTTGCTACAGAGATGCCTTTTTTTCTAGAGAATTTCAGTGGACAGAAGTGGAAAGTACATGTTGTTAAAAATTAAGAGTTTAGATACATAATTAGTTTAGTTTTAATTCCCCTGTGCTTTCACTTATTTTCCTCAATGTTATCATTGTAACTCCTTTCTCTTCTCTAAGAAAATCTTTATTCTAGAACATCTTTATTTCTTCTTCTAAATATAAGCATTAAGTTTCAGAATACTAATATTTATGACAAATGCTAAAACTACAAAAGAAAGTTCAACACTTCTTTGTAATTTTTGTCTTTTCCTTAGCATACATCCAACTATGGATATACAGTTGACCCTTGAACAACACAGGGGTTAGGGGCACCAACCCCCACCCCTACCTCCCTCAAAGTCAGAAGTTCGTGTATAACTTTTGTCTTCCTCAGAACTTACTACTGATAGCCTGCTGTTGACTGGAAGCCTTACCACCAACTTAAACAGTGGATTAACTCACATTTTGTATGTTACCTGTGTGTGTTAGTCACTCACTCATTTCTGACTCTTTACGACCCCATGGACTATAGCCCGCCACGCTCCTCTGCCCATGGAATTCTCCAGGCAAGAATACAAGAATGGGTTTCCATGCCCTCCTCATGTTACATATATATCTATATATATTTTATGCATTCATGACACAGTCTAACTTTTTCTTGATTTTTTTTTTTTTTTTTTTATATTTCTAGGGCTACACAGTTCATCTGTAAGTTTTTTCAAATTGTTGCAAATTTACAAAAAAAAAAAAAAGTCAACATGTTTACTGAAAAATAGCAGTGTATAAGTGGACCCATGCAGGTCAAACCTGTGTTGTTCCAGGGTCAGTTGTGTAATTAAAACTGTGTTCTGAAATCTCTAAAAGTAAATTTTTCATCAAGGTGACTGTGTTACAGTTTAGCTTATAATTAGGTTCGTAGCTTTCAGCTTTGATATTTTAATTAAGAAATATTATAATTTAACTTTTTTGAGAGAGGTAATGCGTTACACACACAGGTAACATACAAAATGTGAGTTAATCCACTGTTTAAGTTGGTGGTAAGGCTTCCAGTCAACAGCAGGCTATCAGTAGTAAGTTCTGAGGAAGACAAAAGTTATACACGAACTTCTGACTTTGAGGGAGGTAGGGGTGGGGGTTGGTGCCCCTAACCCCTGTGTTGTTCAAGGGTCAACTGTATATCCATAGTTGGATGTATGCTAAGGAAAAGACAAAAATTACAAAACGCATTACCTCTCTCAAAAAAGTTAAATTATAAAATTTCTTAATTAAAATTTCGAAGCTGAAAGCTACGAACCTAATTATATACTAAACATCACTGACTCAACGGACGTGAGTCTGAGTGAACTCCGGGAGTTGGTGATGGACAGGGAGGCCTGGCGTGCTGCGATTCATGGGGTCGCAAAGAGTCGGACACGACTGAGCGACTGAACTGAATGCGTTTTCATGACCAAAAGGTCAAAAGTATACCAATATTAAACGTAGATGACAGGTCTATGGGAATTTAATAAGTTATTCTTTCTACATTTTTTGTTTGAAAATTAAAATAATTATATTTAAACTATATAGAAAGAATCCACTATATATGCACAATGAAGTTTTTACTTTGTTCTCTCAGGATAGCCATTTTTATTAGTGTCTTGCTTGACCCTTTGAGTCTTTTGTTTTGCAAATTCAAATTGTGTGAGAGTGTGAGTGTTTGTGTACAGGCTTATTTATACAAAAGATAACATATATATTGTTCTACATCTTAACTTTTCTCTTAAGAATATTTTCTGGAACTCTCTCTATATTAGTACGTAGAGATTATCCTCAGTCATTTTTATGGCCACAAAGTACCTATTTTGTTGACATATCAGGTTAATGGAATATTAACATAATCTTGAATTGTATCCAGTCCTCTGCTGTTAGCAAACCATCGGTAGTGTGTCATCTTATAATCTTGTTATTGCATACTCATGCAGGTGCATCTGTAGGACAGAATCCTGTAAGTGGGATTGTATGGTCAGAGGGTAAGTGCATCTGTAACTTTTAAAAGACATTGACAAATTCCTTCAGTTAGGATTTGTATCTTGTTTCACTAGAACAAGCCATATATGAATGTGCCTGATTCCCCAGAATGTTGCCCAGAGACTCTGTTGTCACACTTTTGGATTTTTGCTTGTGGGTGAGAAATGGTATTTCAATGTAGTTTTTTAATTTGTATTTCTTTTATTATAAGTGAGGTTCCCATTTGTTTAAATGCCATTTGGTATTTATTTTTATGCAAATTGTTTTCCTACTGTTGTTGATCTTTTTCTCCTTTATTTCTAAGAGCTCTTTACATATTGCTTGTGATACGAGTTGCAAATATTTTTTTAGGTTAGTCATATATGTTTTGAGTCACTGATGGTGGTGTTTTTTGCCCTTTAAAAATCTTTTTAATTTTATGTAATCACTTTTACCTTTTTGCTTATAGCCTCTGCATTTTGAGTCAGAGTTAAAAAGACATTACCTATTTCAGGTTTTAAGTTCCCTCTGGTACTTCCGTGATTGTGTTTTTCCATTTATATCTTTGTTCGTTTGGTGTTTATACAGGGTATGCTCTGAGACTTGGGGCCAACCTTATAGTTTTCCAATATACAGTTGTCCAAACATCATTTATTTAAAAGTTTATATTTTTTCCACAGTATCATAATGTCTACTTTATTTAATTCCTGTAGTGTAGGCTCAGGGATCTATTTCCAGACTCTCTATTTTTCTATTGGTCTGTCTGTTGCTGATTATTGAGATACATATTCTCTTTTAATATATGAAAGGACTAGTTCTCCCTCATTGCTGTTTTCAGAGTTTTCCTGGCTGTTCCCCTTGTTTGTTTTTCCATATGAACTTTGGAATCAGCATGTCTTGATTTTGGAAGAAATCTGTTGGTATTTCCATTGGGATCACATTAAATTTATAACTTGCTCATAGGGAATTAACATCTTTACAAGACGTTGAGTCTTATCTGAGTTCATGCGTGCTTTCCGTGTGTTCTCTTTTGTGTACTTTAGTAATGTTCGAAGTTTACTTAGAGCTTACTTAGTTTACATCTTAAGTTTATGCTTGTAAATAGTCTTTCATTGTATTCTAATTGGCTGTTGTTTGTCTGTATGAAGACTGTTGATTTCCATATGTATTTCTAGCAGCTTTACTGAGCTGTAATTCACCATTTAAAGCGTGGAGTTCAGTGGATTTTAAGATACACGCAGAATTGTGTAGTTATTACCCCTATGTAATTTTATAATGTTTCCCTCACCCCCAAAAGAAACTCTGTGCCCCTAGTAGTTATTCCCTGGTCCCATTTCCCCGCCTCATTCCCTGGAGACCACTAATCTACCTTCTGTTACACAGTTTCATATAAATGAAGTCATGCAACACATGATCTTTTTTGTACCTGGTTTCTTTCATTTAGTGTAATCTTTTCCAGTTCTTCCCATGTTGTAACTCATGTCTTTTTTTTTTTTTTTTTTTTTTAATCATAGCCATCCTTATGGGTGTGAAGCAGTGTCTCACTGTAGCTTTGATTTGCGAATTTCTGTGTGTATTTAGTTTCTCTTTGTCACCCACTCTAGTGAGATTTCATGAGGACAGGAGTGGGCTTTCAGTTCTAAATCCCCAATGCCTAAAGAGTCCCCAGCAGCCTGGCAAATATTTGGTGTTACTAGATGCTTCTTGAATGAATGATTGGATCTATTATATTTCTAGACCACCTCTACTTTTAAAAATTACTGTGTGGTTCAGCAAACATAAATTAATTATTTTACCCTAGGCAGAATATAATTAGAGGATGGATTTTTTTTTCTCTGGGAAGGAAAGTCATGTGTTATATCCAACAGCCCTGTAAAAACAATTTTGTGTGATATATGGCTTGTGATGGCTAATGCTGCCTTCTCTTACATTAGCATGAATGACTGAGAGTTGCTGAAACGTATGTCTAGGAGACTCATTATCTTTGCAGGAGGATGACTTTATGCTCTAGATTGTATTGTTGGAGACTTCTTTGTAAGATACCTAAGATAAACATGAGGAATTAGGTAAAGGTGTTCTGGTCCTGGGAAGGGAGTTTTGAAGGAGACAGATCAGCTCAGGAACATTTCAGAAGTTGTACGTTTACCAGGGGCTGTGTTCCAGAATTTCTTTTACAAAGTGATTGTGTGGATACACAATTAAAAAAAGTGGTACATTTAAGATTGAGGTCTCAAGCTAGCCTGAAAGAACATTGAAAAGCAGATGGCTGATGAATGAGTGTGGGTGGAGGGCACGGTGCATGGGAAATCTCTGTGCATTCTGCCCAGTTTTGCTGTGAACCTAAAATTGCTGTAAAAAAAAAAATCAAAGTATAATAAAAATTTTGAAAAAATAGCATAACTTAAAAATATATTTTATAGGAAAATAGAAATAATTTAATGTCAGAAAAATAAGATTGAATACAAATTACTTCTCTTCAATATCAGTGTATGAAGAAAGATACTTTATAAAAATAGGTAAGATTGTGTGTGTGTGTGTTTACAGGAGACTTTTGATCACTGTCCAAGGGTTTCGAGATTGGCAATACTGGATTTTTATATTGCCTCAATTTTGTTCAAAAGATGTGACTTTCTACAAGGTTACCCTTATGTTATTAGGCGTTTATGGGTTGAGGGTGGGAGAAAGAGACAGATTGATTAATTCACCGATTCCTTCATTTAGATAGATTTCCTTAAAGCACCTGAGAAACGGGAACAGTAGGATAGAATGTGGTCCTAAAGCATCTGAATCAGCTACAAGAAAACATTCATCTGAAAGGCACTAATTGAGAATTGAACGGTGCGAGACAGAAGCAGTATCTGGAGGGCAGGTGGGTCAGACGGAGAAGGCGATGGCATCCCACTCCAGTACTTTTGCCTGGAAAATCCCATGGATGGAGGAACCTGGTGGGCTGCAGTCCCTGGGGTCGCAAAGAGTCAGACACAACTGAGCGACTTCACTTTCACTTTTCATTTTCATACATTGGAGAAGGAACTGGCAACCCACTCCAGTGTTCTTGCCTGGAGAATCCCAGAGACGGGGGAGCCTGGTAGGCTGCCGGCTATGGGGTCGCACAGAGTCGGACACGACTGAAGCGACTTAGCAGCAGCAGTTGGGTCAGAACAGCAGCTGTGGACCCACCTGGAACCAGTGAGTGGAGGAGCCACAGGGGGCACATTTAATCAGACCCTCAGGAAGAACGTCTTCATGCTGAACTCTCTACACATGGACAGCCCTGGGATCAGAGACCCCTTTCCTACTGGCGGTGTTGGAAACGAGCACCTTCTGGTGGGACCGCTGGAGAAGTTGAGCTTGGTGACCTTCAGAATTCCTCCTGAGAGAGAAGGTACCAGTCCTGGTGTGTCTGACGAGTGAGGGTCCAGCTCTGCTCATGACCTCCACTCAGAGGTGCTGATACATCGGTTCTCTTCTCCACCAGCGCCAATGAAGCTTCAGCTGGGCATTTCCTTGACCCCCAAACTAGGTGACGGCATGGAGTAGCCTCCCATTCCTGCTCCTTCTTTCATTGAGAGAGACTTGGATAAAGTCACTGTCGCTCTTCACATGGTTCTGAAATGAAAGGACAGGGCGCCCAGTGTGCTGTGTCCTCTCCCCAGCCCTGCAGTTCAGGCCTGACCCGCACCTTCCGCCCGCTTTCTAAGGATGTAGATGTGGGGCTCACCTGGATGCAGCCCTGGGCCGGAGCAGGGAGCCAGCTCCTAGCAGTCCGCCTGCCCTCCACACCGCTGCAAAGCCAGGTTGAGCAGCCAGCTGCTGCCCTCCTGCTCCTCGGTTATTCAGTGCAACCTTTAGTCTAGGAAAGGTGCCAGTCTTCGCTTCCAAGAATCATATCTCCCTAAATGGGGCAATCTGCTTCAAATGCCTTCTCGCCTGGTGCCTTCCCCGTCCCATGATTGGCACAATTAAAGCAACGGTTTCACCTTTTTAACTGCATGTGAGTATGCATGCGTGTGTTTTCATGCCTGCCCGTGCGTGCATGCCCATAGGACCAGCACACCAGGTTTCCACCCTCAGAGTGGTCCTTTTCAGAAGTGTGGAGTCAGATTAACATCTACTTCTGTGCTTCTCTTACTGTGCTCAACCTAAAACAATGTTTCAAGCAGTCTGGCTATTATGATACAGGAGGTTTTTTGCATGCATGCTGGACTGAGAGATACCTGTCTCTCTGCATGGTCCCAAGTTGGGATTTTGCTCCATCGCTCATGACACTGGGTATCTTTCTCCAGTCATCTCTCCCTTTTCGCTTCCTGCACTCACCATTCTCCATCTGAGAGAGAGAGAGCTGGGGCTGGCCTCAACAGGACGTGGAGAAGCCTCCCATGGTTGCTCATCCTCTCTGATTTCAGTTCAGCCGATAAGCCAGCCCCTTCAGCTGAGCTCCTTTGGACTCTGGATTTTCATTACCTGCCACTTGTGTTAAACCGGAGGCTTCTCTTCAGGGCGTGCCGGTGACAGCTTGCTGCCCTCTCCTCTGATCAGACAGCCAGTTACTGCAAGCACTTGACTTTCTGCAGTCAACCTTGCAGCAGCAGTTGAGGCCCACTGGGTGTAGAGCCCTGCATTAAGTGGTTCAGCCGGAAACAGAAGACACCTGAAGATACCGAAGAACCTTGGGGCAGAAGGCCACCCACGCTCTCCCAGCTTAGAGGACACGGAACTGGTGTTGACTTCCTGGCCTCAGGGACAAACCTGTACTCACTTCTGCTTTGTCTGTCACCTGGGTCCCCTTGCAATTAAGTCACATGTGCAGACGTTCCGGCCATAGCAGTGGTGTTGGGCTGACATTGTACCTTAAGGAATTTTCGACCTGACAAGTAGAGCCCCTCACCTTTCAACCAAGCAGGTGCGGCCAGTACTGCGTGTGCTCGGCAGTTTTATGATTGTTTCATTTCTACTGCAAGGAAGTACAGACTAGTGAGAAGTAGGGTTTGCTTTACAGAAATGACTTTGGAGAATCATTCCCTCCTAAGCAAAAGCCTAAACGCATGAGGGGCTATTGGGTGTCATGGTCCTGACCCCAGGGAGTTAGCTTTGGGTGCCTTCAGGAAGATGTTTGGGTTCTCAGTGGTCCGGAAGGAAGATGGCTGTGGCTTGGTGCAGAAGGGAGAGGGTGAGTGTGGAAGTGAGACAGACACAGGGCAGGGAGGTCTGGCAGTGGGGTTCCTGGATGGCACAGGAGCCTGACTTCGTTTTGCTGTGCGCAAGGCCACGTGGCAGCGGGAAGAGCTCTGTGATGCGCCGTCTCTCAGGCATCTCCAGGACAACGGAACGGTGTCATGGGGACCACAAGAGGTACAAAGACTCAGAGTGAGAGCGACTGACCCCTGAGGTCAGAGGACGGGGGCGGTGGAGAGGAAGGAGACATAGCCCCCACCCGGCCAAAAGGAAGACAGATCAGTGTGTAGGAAGGGGCGGAGGTGTGAGTGGAGTGGAGTACATTGAAAATATTATGCTTGTTTCTGAGCTTGCGTGTTGGTGTGGAAAAGATACAAAGACAGCGTTGTCAATGACCTGAAGAGCAGTTCATTTAAACCTGGGGGGCAGTCATACCTGGTTCAGAGAATGCCCAGACTGTGCTGCCTGGTGGAGCACAAAGCTCCCCTGGCCTCCCGGACCCCTGTCCTCTGTATTCTTTCGTAGAAGGGCAGGAGCCGTTCATCTGCTAGTGGGCGGCAGGGTAGGGGGGAATTTGGTGCTTGTGTAGTTTCTGAAAGCGTTAATCAGACGACCCTGGAGGCCTCCCGATGTTCCAGGGAGAATCTGGAGGGCCAGATTTGGAGCAGTGTTCTCAGGAGGGTGCAGTTCTTAGAGTGTCTGCCTCCTCCAGCCCTTTGTCATTTCTCACTTATCTCTGTGTCTCCCAAGGGGTGCGTTTAGTGTCCGGCACTTAATGATGATAAAAATTATTGTGTGTGGTTGGCCCAGCAGAAAACCACGTGTGTTCATCCATCTGTTGGTCCAGCCATCCGTCTGTGGTTCCATCCATCCAGGTAACGCTCACCAAACAAGGCGCCTTCCTCATGGCCCTCAGCCCTTCTCCTCTGCCTTCTTACAGGTGGAACCGGGTACGTGCCCTGCCCAGATCAGGGGCTCCCAGGCTCAGGAAGCTGTCAGCTTAGACTCATCAGGATTGGATTCTGAGTCCTGAGGGGAAGGTGGGAGGTGGTGATGGAAGTGAGGGAGGGTGATGTGTGAACCAGATTCAGGCTCTGCCAGAGGGAAAGTGGAGATGGCTGTAAGGATGGCATCTTAGAGTGTCTGCTGCAATGTGTTAGTCGCTTTAATGTTTTGTTCTGATTGTGTCTTTTTTTTTTTTAAACTGAAGCAGTTTTTAAATTTGGCTCTGTTTGCTATGATAATTAGTTGAATTGGGTTCTATTCAATTACTTATTTATACCTCACCTTGTTCTGCAAATTATGATCAGCTTTATAGTATAAACACATAGACTATAATAACCCATATAATACAAAAAGGAATTTAAAAGCAGAACTGGGAAAAACACAAATCAATATAGAAGTTCAAAGCCAGGAGGAAAAAGGAATCTCAGATATGCCAACAGTGAGACCCCTCCGTTCGCTTCAGCTGGGCCTCACATTGTCTCTGAGCTTCAGAGGATCAAAGAGCAGTGGTTACTTCAGTAATTCTTGCTGCCAGAGAAGGAAGACGTCCCACATCCTCAAGAGAAGCAAAGAGTTTTTTTGTTCTTTGAAACTCAATTTTGCGTGTGGACTTTTATCTAGGAAGAACTGAGTGGTATCACGACTGGGGTGTTCAGCATCCCCACGGCAAACGAACAGCTGGGCTCTTATAGCTGTTTCTCACATCAGCCCTCATCGCAAGCGCCAGGCGTAACATCAGAACGCAGCTCAGTCAGTGGAATTCGGGCCGCCTGCTGGTGTGGTGTGATGCGATGCCCAAAATACCAGTGGAAATGCTGGTCTCTGTGTCCATCAGACAGTCTTTACTGCCATCGTTGCCTTTAACAGAGATGTGTGTGTGTGAGAGAGACAGAGAGTAGGTATGTGTGTATATGTGTGCAAAGTGAAGTGAAAGTCGCTCAGTCGTGTCCAACTCTTTGCAACCCCATGGACCATACAGTCCATGGACATCTCCAGGCCAGGATACTGGAGTGGGTAGCCGTTTCTTTCTCCAGGGGATCTTCCCAACCCAGGGATTGAACGTGGGTCTCTCCCACATTGCAGGAGGATTCTTCACCAGCTGAGGCACCAGGGAAGCCCATATATGTGTGTATACACATATGTTAATATGAGATACTGTGTGTGTGTGTGTGTGTGTGTACATACATGTATATATTATGGGGCTTCCCCAGTGGCTCAGCTGTAAAGAATCCACCTGCAGTGCAGGAGCCACAGGAGATAAGCGGGTTTGATCCCTGGCTCAGGAAGATCCCCTGGAGGAGGGCGTGGAGAATCCCATGGACAGAGGAGCCTGGTGGGCTACAGACCGTAGGGTTACAAAGAGTTGGACATGACTGAAGCAACTTAGCATTCATGCACATGTATGTATGTGTGTGTGTATATATAGAGTTCACACACACATATACACACACTTATGAAGAGATGGTTTGAGGTTATATTCCATTGCCTACCATGTTGTTTTCTAGCTCACTGAGGCTTTGGAAATCGACCTGGTAAAGTTGACATCTTCTGTAGAAATTAAGGACTCTATTTGAAACACTCACAGAGGAGAGTTCTATTTTTGTAAATAGGATAATTGGGTGGAAAACTGTGCTAATATCTATCTTTATTTAACCACTCCCAAGGACAAAGCCTAACAGTTAAAACCATGAGGTTATAACCAAGAAACCACCATTCACCCAAGGACAGTGTCATCTGTGTGATGTGGGGATCTCAAAAGCCAGACCATCCAGTGCCATCCCGTCATCTCAAGTGTGTGAATGGAGGGTGGGCATGAACAGGGAGAGCAGGCAGGACCTGCAGAGGAGGGGCAAGTGGGCAGAGATGCCACCCCTCACCGCCAGGAATGTTCTGCGGTGAGTAAGAGTTTATCCGGGAGGAAGGGTTGGGGAGAGGCTTCCGAGGTGGCCCTAGTGATAAAGAACCCACCTGCCAATGCAGGAGACCTTAGAGTTGCAGATTCAATCCCTGGGTCAGGAAGATCCCCTGGAGGAGGGCATGGCAGCTCACTCCAGTATTCTTAGCTGGAGAATCCCATGGACAGAGGAGCCTAGCGGGCTACAGTCCATGGCGTCGCAAAGAGTCAGACACTACTGAAGCAATTTAGCACACTTCTCAGGGTTTGGGGAAGTGTCAAATGAGGCAGTGATTATGTCCCGACAGAGGTGATGTTTATTCTACATGACGTCCCATGACCTTTGCACCCTTGTGTGCAGATGTGAGCAGTGATGGGCGGCAGCATGGCATGGGTTGTTATACGGTATGTTCAATACCGCAGAAGAGATTAGGGGCGGGATACAGAGGGAACGGTCATTTATAGAGCTCAGGCTTATCACAAAATGGTTAGGGGTGTGGCTTTGCCATCAGAGGGACCTAGCTCTCAGCTCTAAGCCTAAGTGTGCGTGTTCAAAAATGGGCATAATGGTGGCACCCTACCCCATGAATACATCATCAGTGCTCAGTAGACATCATTATAAGATTGATGACCATCAGCAGGTCTTTCTCAACATAACGTGAGTTGAGTCTCATGTGTGTGCTAAGTTGCTTCAGTCATGTCCGATTTTTTCGACCCTGCAGACCATAGCCCACCCAGCTCCTCTGTCCGGACTCTCCAGGCAAGAATACCGGAATGGTTGCCATTGCCCTCCTCCAGGGGATCTTCCGAATCCAGAGATCTAACCTGTGTCTCTTTCAGCTCCTGCATTGGCAGGCAGGTTCTTTACCACTAGTGCCTCCTGGGAAGCCCACTCCCCATTTTACAGATAGGTAAACCAAGGCTTGAGAGGGTTAATTACTTTGTCCACGATCTTTCATCAGTGTTGAAGCTGGGAGTCAACCCAGGTTTTCTAGCACTGAAGCCTATTGTTTTTCTCTGCTCCCTGCTGCCTGGATTTATAGACAACTCTCCTGTATCTTGCAACTCAAATGTATAGGCTGTGAACCAAAGCACCTTTCTGGGTCCCCAGGCTGGTGGATGACTTTCTGTCCTTGATGACCACAGTTAATAAGCTTGGGCAGTGACGGGAAAGCAGCAGTGTGATAAGGAGTCTGGGTGAGGAGAGATTTTTTTCCCATCTGTTTGTCATGTTACCTGGTGATCATACCTATACAGTGAGATGGTTTGATTGGATGAATGTGGAGGAACTTCCCAGCACTGATTTGGGGACCGTGACAACTGTGACAGTTTTCCTTTGGCACTTCTGCCAAAGTCCAGGTTTTGGTTTTTGGTTTTGGACCTTGTTAAATCTAGTATCGTGAGCTTGAGTTGCCCTGATGGACAATGGAAACAGCATTATGTGGAATAAGCTTCCACCTGGGTCACCACCTGCTCCCACAAACCTCAGTAGCTTCTTAAGAATCTTCTCGTATTAACAGGAGAATGGAAAACAGATGGTGTGCCAGGAGGGGTGCTTTTTCTTGAGGCCTGAGGGCCCATTATGGGTTGAATTGTGTCCCCCTCCAGATTCCAGCAGTGAAGTCCGAGTCCCCAGAACATGACTTCATTTGGACACAGGATTACAGCAGATGTCATTAGTTAAGACGAGTTCATACTGAAATGGGGGGGCCCTGACCCTGTATGACTGGTGGTGGTGGTGGTTTAGTCGCTAGGTCATGTCCAACGCGTTGCAACCCCGTGGACTGTAGCCCCTCAGACTCCTCTCTCCATGGGGATTCTCCAGGCAATAATACTGGAGTGGGTTGCCACGCCCTCCTCCAGGGCATCTTCCCAGACCAGGGATTGATCCCAGGTCTCCTTCATTGAGAAGCAGATTCTTTACCACTAAGCCACTAGGGAAGCCCCTAACATGACTGGTATCCTTGTTAAAAGGGGGAAATATGGACACAGGCACGCACCTTGATAGAACATATGTGAACAGAAAGGCAGACAAAAATCACTGAAAGACTTCAGGTGATGCATTTTCAATCCAGGGAGCATGAAAGGTTTCCAGAAGCCAGCAGAACCTCGGAGAGGGGCGTGGAACACATCGTTCCTCAGAGCCTCAGAAGGAGCCAGCCCGGCTGACTCCTGGACCTTGAACCTGTCATCTAGATGATCAGTCCATTTCTGCTGTTGTAAGTCCCCCAGTTTCTGGCCGTGGGTCCCGGTAGCTCTGGCAAGCTCAAACAGAGCCTGTGGAGAAACAGCAATGAGTAAACCCAGGAGAGGGCTGAGAGCCAGTCACACGCTTGGGCTACTGTTTCCTCTGGCGCAGGAGTTGGATGCAGGGCCGAGGGCTCAGGACGCAGAAAGAAGAGAAGCTCGGGCAAGCAGACTGCCTTCTGAGGAACACGAGTGCTTGTTGGGTAAGGGCCATTTCTCTGAGGTGGCCTTTTGCCTTGCTGGAATTTTTTTTTAAGGAAAGCAACTTGTCCATTAGGGTTGGAAATATGTTTTCTTCAGGACATGGTGGTGGTTTAGTCGCTAAGTCGTGTCCGACTCTTGGGACCCCATAGACTGTAGCCTCCCAGGCTCCTCTGTCCGTGGGATTCTCCAGGCAAGAATACTGGAGTGGGTTGCCATTTCCTTCTCCAGGGGATCTTCCCAACCCAGGGATGAAACCCAGGTCTCCTGCATTGGGCAGGCAGATTCTTTACCCACTGAACTACAAGGGTAGCTCTTCAAGACTTAAAGTGATGTTTAAAAAAAAAAATTTGGCCCCCTCTAAGTTTAAATTTCACTGTGCAGAAATGCTTTGTCCAATAGAACTTTCTTACTGATTATAATGTTCCAGATCCATGCCCTCCAGCCTGGTAGCCACATGCTGCCTGTGTGGCTGTGTGGTATTGAAATGTGCCCAGTGTGGCTGAGGAACTAAATTTTTAAAATTTTAGTTTCTACCTGTGGCTAATGGCACCATATTGGGCATTGTGGATCCAGAACATAAGAGTAACAGTGGGAAAGGACCCAGAGGAGAAGACTGAGGTGTTGGGTCTTTCCTGAGGTTCAGGGGAGGGTTGGGTTAACTGGTCACCCTGGGTTTGCTAGTCCCCCCATGTGTGGCCCTGTCCTCACCTACTGGGGCTCTGAAAGTGTGAAAGTGTTAGCCTCTCAGTCACATCTGGCTCCTTGCCACCCCATGGACTGTCGCTTCTGTCCATGGGATTCTCCAAGCAAGAATACCAGAGGTGGGTTGCTGTCCCCTTCTCCAGGGGATCTTCCCAACCCAGAGATTGAACCCGAGTCTCCCGAATTGCAGGCAGATTCTTTACCATCTGAGCCACCAGGGAAGCCAGTGGGGCTCTGGTGGGAGTCAAAGAGAGGTAAACACAAGCAGATGTCTCTAGATGCTTTGCTAAAAAGATGCTTGATACAGGACTTCTTCTTGGAGTCGAGATCATCTTAGACGGTGCCATACTCGGTAGAGAGATGGGGCAGGTGAACGAGTGGGAGTGGAGAGGGTGGGGAAGCTGGGTCTGTGGGTCCAGAGACCTCGAAGTCTCTTTCAGGTTGTGTGTACTTGCCCCGACCTGCCCGGAGGGACAGAGACCCAGCGTTAGGAAGTCGACGATGTCCAGGTTAGAACACCTTCTCTGAAGGCAGGAGGGTCACGCCTGGAGTGTTTTGCACTGGATTAGCTGTGTGCAGATGCCCAGTAAAAGTTCCCAGAGCTCAGCACCCCGACCCACCCCACTGCATTGACGGCCGCTGGGTGGAACATGTGGCTGGGGTATGCTAGTTTGGAGAGGGTGCACGTGGCCGGTTTCAGACCCTAAAATGGAACCACAGACAGGCGCTCTCAGATGCAGTTTTGTATGGTTCCCCTTGCCCGTGCCACCAGCCCCGGACAAATGACTCTTGTCACTGTCTCACCACTGGCTTTGGCTCAGGGCCCCATACCATTTAAAAACTGCTCCTTTTCCCAACTCTAACTCAGCTACGACTTTGATTTCACAGAGAAGCAAACGGTTCATCAAGTCTTGTGATTTTTCTAAACCCCGAGTCAAAGGAGGGGTGTCACGCGGAGACGCTTTATGTGAGGATGCTGTCTGTCTCTGCCCTGCCCCGCTCCGCTCCAGCGGACTGGACTTAAGTGTGTGTGGGGGGCGGGGTGGGGGCTGTCCCAGAAGGAAGGGGCGAATTCTCCTGACCAAGCTGGGAGCTGGCGGATGTTCAGCCGAAATTGTCTAGGCCTTAGAGGGCTGCTGCTGCTAAGTTGCTTCAGCCGAGTCCGACTCTGCGACCCCATAGATGACAGCCCACCAGGCTCCCCTGTCCACAGGATTCCCCGGGCAAGAATACTGGAGTGGGTTGCCATTTCCTTCTCCGGCCTTAGAGGGCAGGGGTTCTCATTTGAGAGAGGTTAGGGAGAGAAGCGGGGTTGGAGGAAAGCTGCTTGTCAGCACTCAGCAGCTTGTTCTCATGCCTGGGGGCTTGGAGACCTCCGTAAGTAAGGCGTCTTCATCATGGCTCACACTCACGCAGACAGCGTGATGGTGTCTTAGCCCACCAAAGCAGAGACTCCCTCTTCTCCAAGAACTCATGAACTCATTGCAGACAATATTAAACAAACAGCAAGAGACCAAGGGATGTGAGGTAAGGTGTCACGAGCACCGTCAGAGTGACACAAAGAAAAAACTCTGAGGTCCCAAACAGCTGGGGACGTTTGATTTGATCTGGTCTTCGAAGGATTGGCTTGATTCGGATGGGCGTCCAGGGAGCCCAAGGGTCCTCCAAGTGGCAGTCCCCGAGTCTCAGCTGGCGACAGTGGGTGACTAACTTGGTCTGACCAGTGCAAGTTACAAATCACGGGGTTTTCCATTTGAGTGCAATGATTTGACTGTAGTACTGTCAGCAGATGGAGAGTTCAGAGGGACTACGCTGAAATAATTAGTAATTTGCAGGTGCAGCCAGTGGCCCCGGTGTCTCCGTGTGCCGTTCTGTTCCAGCAGCAGCCACGCTCCCGGCCCCATCTGCTCTGCTCTTCCCGACTCTGTCTCTTATTTAATAACCTCTCTGTGACCTATTCACGTGAGGTCACCCACCTCTTCTCTTTTCCTGTGTCTCAGTAGTCTTGGCCGCCACTTGCTGTGTAGGATTTTACTGGTTGTGGGTGGCGGTGACTTCTTGAGTCAGTGAACATGTATTGAGTCTGGGATGGGGCTTGCGGGGAGCCTGCGCAGGAGGAGGGTGCATGCTTGGGCCCAGTGAATAGGGGGTTAAGAGTCGTGGATTCCAGGCGCCGCCCCAGGGACGTGTGGAAGGAAGCCTGGAGAATGGCGATGATGGCATAGTCATGGGAGAAAGGGAAGACAGGAGGAGGAGGCTTGTGAGATCGAGGTTATGAGATTAAGTTGAGACTTTTGAAAGCTTTATTTGTTTTTGGCCCTGTGGGGTCGTTGTCGCTGCACACGCTTTCTCTAGCTGCACGGAGCGGGTCTACTCTCTAACGGCATTGTGCAGGCTTCTCACCGCGGTGGCTTCTCTTGCTGTGGAGCAAAAGTTCCAGGGCAAGGGCTCAGGAGTTGCGGCACACGGGCTTAGTTGCTCTGTGGCGCGTAGGATCTTCCCTGACCAGAGATCGAACCCTTGTCCCCTGCGTTGGCAGGTGGATTCTTAACCACTGGACCACCGGGGAAGTTCCTGATCTGTGACATTTTAAGTCTGAGACAGAACATCTCCGTGGAGCCAGTGAGCAGGTATTAAAGTATTCAAGACCCCACGGCTGTCGCGGGAATGCCTTTGATTTCAGCTTCCTGGTGACTCAGGCGGTAAAGAATATGTCTGCAATGTAGGAGACCGGGGTTTAATTCCTGGGTCGGGAAGATCCCGAGGAGAAGGAAATGGCAACCCACTCCAGTGTCCTTGCCTGGAGAATTCTATGGACTGAGAGGAGCCTGGCTGACTGCAGTCCATGGGGTCACAGAAGAGTTGGACACAGTTGAGCGAGTGGCACTTTCACTTTTCTTTCCCTGCCCTTCTCAAGTGGTTCCTGGAAGAGTCACTTCAGATTACGGGGGAGGATGTTCCTTAAGTCCCCCAGGGCTTTATCCTCACACTCAAATGCCAACTCCTGAACTCCCCGCTCCTGCTAAGTAGTTCAAAAGCTCCGAGGGATCCTTGGAACAGTCGCACCCTGGTGGGAATTTTCAGAGCCCTCCCAGGGTCAGGAGAGAAATTGCAGGGTAACTGCAAAATAGCGTGAGCTCTAACCGGCTTGAGTGATCTCCTGGCTGGATTGCGGGGGTCAGCCAGCACGTTTGAAGGTTGCTGAATACCTGTTGACCCGCGTGCCCCAACTGGGTGAACTCCGTCTGCCTTTTCATTCCTGACTAATTGCAGCAAACAATACACCCGCTCCTCTTCTGTAAAAGGAGAGGGGTGAGCGTTCCCACCAGCCTTGCCGCCTTGGTGGGGCAGGTCAGTTGACTGCCTTGAAGCTCTACTTATTCATCTGGAAAATGAAGGGACTTGGCAAGATGCCCTGCAATGTGACTTCCAACAGTAGCATTTTTATGTCGGGCAGTGATCCTTTGTCTGGGGCGTGCTATTTTTTTCCATAGGAGCCATTCTGCTGTTGCCAGGCAGCTTGTCATCTTGGCAAGAAGCAGCACGATGAGGTGGCCAGAATATAACCTTTGGAGTCAGAGGTCAAAACCGTCACCCCAGCCCACGGCCAGCCGGGTACCTCTTGCCAGTTTAGCTGTTCCCCGACAGCCCTCAAGTCTCCTCACCTGCAGAAAGGGAACGATGGCACACACAGTAGCTTCATTGGGTGTTAATATGTATCGAGCATCTACCCTTGTGGCTCTTTTTCAGTTTTATTGAGATACAATTCATATAACAGAAGATTTATCCTTTTGAAGTACAACTTAATTTTTAGTACATTCACAGAGTTGTGCATTGGTTACTACACATCTGACTCCAGAACATTTTTCTCACTCCTGCAAAGAAATCCCAGACCTGTTAGCAGTCACTCCCCGTCCTCCCCTCCCCCTCGTCCGTAGAACTTCTCATCTGCTTTCTGTCTCAGTGGGTTTGCCTGGCCTGGACATTTCATGTAAATGGAATTCTAGAACATGTGGGCTGTTGCTTCTGGCCTCTTGCTGAGTGTAACGTTTTCACATTTTGTTCACGTTGTAGTGTGTATCAGCGCTTCAGTCCTTTTCATCGCCAGGCAATGTTCATCGTATGGATGCAGCATATATACAACGCCTGGTGGGCACTGGGTTGTTTCCACTTCCTGGCTGTTATGAGTAATGCTGTGAACACTGCTGTGTGGGTTTTCGTGTGGACGTGTTTTCTCCCTTCTCTTGGTGTCTCGTGATTTCAATTTGCATTTCTCTATTGACTAGTGTTGATGAGCATTGTTCGCGAGCTTATTAGCCATTTGTACATCTCCTTTGGAAAAATGTCTACTCAGATTCTTTGGTCATTAAAAAAATTGGGTTCTCTTTTTGTTGTTGTTGAGTTGTAAGGCTTCTTAATTTATTCTAGATACTGTGCCTGCCTTTAAAATTGGCGTGCAGTCGATGTTAATTGCTCTTACCAGGTTTCTCAGAAATCTGTAACCTTTTAGGTGACATCTAGAACTAACTGCTCAGACATTGAATGTCCAGTATCCTGAGTCTTTTTATATATATATATATTTATTTATTGGGTCTTAGTTGCATCACACGAATCTTCATTGTGCATGCATGACCTTTAGGTTGCAATGTATGGGTTCAGTTGCTCTGCAGCATGCGGGATCTAGTTCCCCAACCAAGGATCGAACTCATATCCCCTCCATTGGAAGGCAGATTCCTAACAATGGACCATCAGGGCCCCTGAGGTTTTCTTTTGTCTATTGGTCTTCCTTGCTGGGCGAAGCTTTCTCTCATTGCGGTGAGTGGGGATTACTCTTCTTGCGGTGAACAGTCTTCTCATTCCGGTGGCTTCTGTTGTGGAGCACAGGCTCTGGGCACAGGCTCAGTAGTTTGTAGCACATGGGCTTTAGTTGCCCACGGCATGCGAAATCTTCCTGGACCCGGGATCGAATCCTATCCCCTGCATTGGCAGGCAGATTCTTATCCACTGTACCACCGCAGAAATCCAGTATCCTGAGTCTTAAATGCTTCTGTCTCTTGTAAAGCTCTTAGCACAGAGCCCTCAGCCTTTTTGATCCCAGAGCCCAAATTTGGAACCTAGAACATCAGGGGTAGTGATTGAGGGGCTAGAAAGGAGCTCTGGTGGGACCTGTGGAGCAGTGGCTATTTCTAAGTCTTATTTTTTTTTCTGGATGGAGAATGTAGCGGGGGGGTGACTGTACAGCTGTCTTAGCTGTGGCTGCTCTAGGGTATCTTTCATCTTGTGCTGTGGGCACCTGGGTGTTGGGGCTGGAGATCACGTGGAGGTGCATCTGAGATCATCATCTTCTTTCCATAGTGCCACGGCCACGGTGAGTCACGTGTTTTCCAAGAGCTATTTGGCAATTTCAAGTCATATATAGAAATATCCCAAGGAAAGTCATGGGTCTGTTTTAAAGAGAAGGGAGTTTTACGGGAAACCCTTGAAGCTACTGAGAGGACCTGGAAATGATTCTGTGTCCTGAGACCCATACTCAGCATCTGAGACATGTCCTGTCCCTGCTGCCTCTTTGTCTTTGCAGCCCTTGTCCTCTCTCTCCCTTCCCCCAGCCTGGCGTGATAACTACCCCCTTTCTGCCGATTCAAATCAGATCACCCCTCAGGGCCCAGCAAGGTCTCCCGCCCCTCCCAGAAGCCTCTCGGGGCCTCTAAAGTTAGGGTTCCCTTCTCCCCACACACCAGGGGAAGGGAGCCTCCCAGAGAAGCAGAGGCTTTTGGCAGTCCAGCCTGGACCAGCCCCTTGGGAGCAAGCACCACCAGTTTTCGAAACTGCCAAGTCACACATCTGCCCTGAAGACATGGCCTTACCTGGGATGTGGATTTCAAGGGTTTTGGACAGATATCATTGATTCCTCCCCTGAAGTCACTTAGGACAGTTTCAGATCACTTTAATGCCCAGGAAATTCCCTCTAGAGGACAAAGCCAGTCCAGTTGCATTTGGATGATGGCGCCTTACTTTTAAAGGGTAGGAGCTCCCTCCAGATACGCAAGTCCACTCTCAGGCAGCTTGTCTCTGTCTCCTTCCTGCTTCCCTGCACATGTGGACCTGCCACCGCCTGGCTGCCACCTTCTTGATGTCTCGGAAAAGCCCACCCTACCCTCCGAAAGTGTGTCACCTCCTTGGAAGGGTGAGATAAGTCAGAAACTTGTCCATTGTTAGAGCCAACACATTCCTCGGGGATTATCCAGTCTCATATTTTCCAGTCTACCATGTTGACCGAAAACCATTAAATGCTTTATGCTTTATTTATCAAAGGAATGCTTTATATTCCTTTGATAAATAACTCTGGGCTATGGGGCATGTTTTGCAGCCCTCTTGGAGATTCGCAGTGTGCACTGGTGTGTTGAAGGCTCTGAGAAGTCCTGCAACAAAAACAACAGCTTAATTTGATTTAACCCAGCCTTCCTTAAACCATTTTGATCTCAGGTTTTGTTCTTCTTTTTCCCATAACAGATATTTATAGCTCCCAGGTCACTAGGCACACTTTGGGACCCGTTACCTCGTTCACTGATGAGGAAACCTGTGTTCAGAAATACTAAGTGACTTGCTCAACGTGAACACAAAGCCAGACTTGAAACCAAAATTTCCAACTCCCAATCCATTGTTCTTTTTACAAATAATAACCATATCATACTTGAAAGAAGGTGTATGATGTTTAAAACGTTGTCGTTCACATTATTAATGAAAAACACACAGGCTTTAGAATAATAGTGACCTGTGTGTGAACCCTGGTCTTGTCATTTTACTAGACTGTGACCTTCAGCAGCTAAGCCTTTTGGTCTCTCTGTGTCTCTTTCTTCTTTTGTAAGGAGAGGGTGACAGTTACAGCCTCACAGGGTTGGTGTGAGGAGGAGGTGAGATGGTACATGTACAGCTCAAGTCTGTGTTCATATCTTTGATTCCTCAGACTTTCTCCTTAGACCAGGTGCTGGCCCCCCTTTTCTATGATTTTAAAAGGCTTAAGCATATTACAGATACCGAGAAATCAATAACAGTGATTGTAGAGGATGATGCTGATTTACAGGATGAAGTCATGTGGGATAGCAGCAATTACCTATGGAAATGCAGAGCTGCATTGAGCTGCTAAATATTCATGGAATTAAGGGGGCACCAATGGAAGGGTGGGCTTGAACATGTAGATTGCGAGGGGCCTGGTGGGCAGCCTCTGTCCAAGGTAGGAGCCCTTCAGATCTCAAGCCCCCCGCCTTCCCTCTCTCCATCCCCACAACAAGAAAATGTGGTGGAGGTTCCTTGTAAAACACATAGCAGTTTGCCTTGGGAATACAATTTATTTTAAAACGTTTGGCAACAAGGTTTGTCCCAAGCGGGAGATGTAAACCTGCACGTGACAGGTTGCTGGAGAATGGGGCACTGCAGGGCCCAGTTCAGGATGGCGGGAGAGGCTCCCAGGGCTGTGACAGGGCCCAGGTTTCCCCAGGGCAGAAGTCATCCTCACCTCCCCAGCCCATCACCCCAACCACAAAACTTGCCCATGTGACTTTTGCACTTTTGCAGAGGAATTTAGTATCTGTGGTTTTCGGTCAAGATGGGAGATTGGAAAAGATTAGATCGAATAATCTCCAAGGAAACTTTTAGCTCTAACAGTGGACGACTTTCTGATTTATTTCACCCTTCCAAGTAGATGACACGCTTTCTGAGGGTAGAGTGGGCTTTTCTGCGAAATCAAGAAGGTGGCAGCCAGGTAGAGGCAGGTCCATATGTGCAGAGAAGCGGGAAGGAGACAGAGACAAGCTGTGTGAGGGTGGGCTTGCCTATCTGTCTAACGGGAAGCTCAGACGTTTGTTTACCACCAGCATGGAGGGACCACAAAGGAGCCTGATACCAGGTCGCCAGTTGCATCCATGAGGGCAGCTTTCCTGGGATCAGTCCCAGCCCTCGGCCTGGAGTGCGTTAGGACTAACAGGCGACAGGCCCCGAAGGCCCTGTCTCTTTGACACTGCCCTCACATCCACACCCCCTGCCACCGTCCGATTGCTCCCTGGATCCCCCGTGGTCCTCGCCCCCTTCTCTCTGCCAGTTTCTTGGCAGGTGGTTTCAGGAGCAGTCTGCAGTCGGTAGTAAATCACCCTCCCCGGGCTTTGCCGTGGCGAGGGGGCCGGCGGAGAGGGTGCTGGCTTGCGTCGTTCTGCAGCTGCTCTGGGCACACAGAGCCCTTCGCCTGGCACCAGTGCGCGACGTGCCAGCCCCACCTGCCCTGCCAGGTGCTGGGACGGTGCGGGGCTGGGCGTGTGGCTGGCACCCAGCACATCACAGCTTCCCTAATTTATTTACCCCGAATCAAACAAACCCCAGCTCCCCGGCTTTGAATGGCGACTGTGCAGTTTCACAGGATGACAGAAGGGCAGCCGTGTCTATGGAACTGCCTTCTGTGGGCTTTACCCGAGACCGCTGTCTGGCATGGCCCTCGGGGACGTCAGAGGCCACTCTGGAAAAGAGCGTGGCAGCTCCTCCAAAGGTTAACCCGGAGTTACCACACGACTCAGCAGGTCCGCTCCAGAGTCTCCACCCAGGAGACCTGCAGACGTCTGTCCACACGGATTCCTGAACGCGAGTTCTCGGCAGCGTTGTCCAGAAATATGGCCAGAAACTAGAAACGACCCAGATGTCCATCAGCTGACAAATGCGTCAGTGAATGGTAGCAAAAAGGAATGAAATGCCGATACATACTATGACTTGGACGAACTTTTAAAAATGAGGTTAAGTGGAAGAAACCAGACACAAAAGGCCACGTTATCTGATGTAATTTTTATGAATTGTCCAGAATAGGTAAATCCATGGAGACAGAAAGCAGATTAGCTGTTGCCAGGGGCTGGGGGAGAGGGAACAGTACTGCTAATGGGTGTGCATTTCTGTTGAGGGGAGTCAGAATATTTGGAATTATTTAATATATGGTGATGATGATTGCCCAACTCTGAATAGACTACCAGCCACTGAACTGTGTTTTAAAAGAAAGACTTTTATGGTATGTGATTGTAGATCAATAAAGCTTTACTTAGAAAATTGCTCTGAACTTGCCGTTGCAGTACAGTCCTCTGTGGACCTAGATGTATAGGCTAGGAAACAAATGAAAAGAAGGAAGAAGAGAAGCACCGGGTGGTGGGTTTGGGTGAGACATGCTTTGAGGGGACATTGAGTGGCCTCTGAAATCCATGACATCTGTTCAAATTTGGGGGTTACCCTGAGCTTCCTAGTTTCAACCCCCCATCTGCAAATAAGTTCCAGTTGGACCCAGAGTTCAGATGAGAGTTCACCCTCATCTACTGAAAACACATTTTATTTGGAAAGAATTTTAAACTTAACAAAAGTAAAAATAATGTGAAGAATAGCCCCATTCCTTCACCAAGTTCACTGGTGGTCATTTTGCACCATTTGCTCTTATCATTTGCATTCACTCACACGCTCCCTCTTTCTCACTTCTACTCTGTTGTCACACGTGTGTGTGTGTGCATACATATTTATATATATGTAAATGCTACTTGCTCTGAATGATTTGAGGGTGAGTTATAAATATCATGGCCCCTGATTTCTGCACCATCTAATAACAGTAGCCGCTAGCCACAGATGGCTATTTAAATTAAAAGTAAATGTGGGACTTCCCTGGTGGCTTGTGGTTAAGAATCCACCTTGCAACGCACAGGAATCGGGTTCAGTCCCTGGTTGGGGAAATAAGATCCCACATGCCACAACTAAGGCCTGACACAGCCAAATAAATATTTTTAAAATATTTTTTAAGAAAGTAAAATGTAAAAAAGTACCTGGGTCACACTAGCCGTACTTTCAAGTGCTTGGTAGCCACGTGTGGTTAGTGGTGACTGTGTGGGTCAGAGAGGTTTCAGGCGGTTCCAGCTCTGTGCAGAGCTCGAGTGGACGGCCCCGCCTCCCCCACCTCCTCGTGTGTGTCCTGGGTCCTGAGGACAGGGTGCCGTGCAGTTCCCAACTCAGGAGAACTTAGCCCTGATTCAGAGCTCCTGTCTTAGCCACAGTTCGTACTCCAGTTTCATCAGTAGATCCAGTGATGTTCTCATTCCTTTAGGAATGAGGTCTGCAGTCTTGCTTGTGGCCCAGATCGGCCTGGTCTGTGCTCTGGGGAAGCGTGTGAACCATATAGAGACAGTTCAGCTTTCTGTTGGGGGTTCCTTCCCTGTGGCTCTACTTTTCACCAAAGTGAATCCTTTCTCTAACTCATGTGCTGGGGCCAGCTTACGTTTCCTCAGCTCAAAAGTGACATTGCAGGAAACTTCCCTGGCAGTCCAGTGGTTAAGACTTCACCTTCTCATGCGGGGTTGCCGGTTCGCTCCCTTGCCAGGGAGTTAGGATCCCATGTGCCTTGGGGCCAGAAAACCAAAACAAAAAACAGAAGCAATATTGTAACAAATTCAATGAAGACTTTAAAAATGGCCCATATTAAAAATCACTTGACCTCTTTGTCATGGGCTGGAGAACGCCCTTCCCTGTTCTACAAATGTGGGGTGTCTGAGCAGGTGAAGAAGCTCTGCTCTGAAAGTGGCAGGAAAGATTTCCTGTGAGAAGAAGACAACTGGCCTCCCAGCAGCTGTACTCCTTTGCTTTATTCTGACAATTTTCCACATTCAGCCTGCAGTCAAAAGAAAGCCTCATCTTGTTGCCCGTTGGTTTTTTGTTTTGTGGCTGTGTCGTGATTCCAGGGCACTACATCGCTTTGCAGGGAGGCTGGGGCTCCAGGGAGCCTCCTGCCTGAACCCACCGTGGAGCAGAGGCCAGGGGAGTCCCTGCCTGGGGTTGCCCTGCCCACTTGCCCAGGTGCTTCCAGCCCTGGCCCATCTTCAGCCTACTTCACCCCCATCCAGGGAAAAGTGGACTCTGGTGATCTTTCAACCATACTTTGGATGAGATGGGGGGGAAACAAGCAAATTGCAGAGCTGTTTCTACTGGTGTTGGTTCACCCTCCAAGGGGTTCCTGGTGACTTCATGGCATTTTACGGCAGGAGTCAGAATAGAAAACAGATTCCTGGGTTGCTGACTTCACTTCCACGGGACACCATCCCCATGACTCTCAGCGTGTGGAGAGCGTGAAAGCTGGGAAACAAGAAATCTACAGGCGTATGCATTCACCTTTCCTATATTTCCATTCTGCCCTTTAGAACGTACGCTCATACCTTCTCCCGCCTTGTATTTTGATTCAGCATTTCTTAGAAAAATGTTTGGAAAAAAGATAAGAATCACTGGAGAACTCAGTGGGGATCTTATATGAGCCATATAGCTTGAGCCAAGAAAGAAAGGAGAAATGGAGTCATGCAGAGAAAGTGGAAATGGAGCTGATAGCTTCATTTTCCAACTGAAAAAGAATGCAAAGGGCTTGGCTGGCAGGGTCAAGACCTTGAGGCGGGGCAACAGGCGCAGTGGAGTTTCTGCCCTTCCTCCCCTTCTTGAAAATTGACACGGGAAGGACTTGCAGTACCAGGTCCCCTCCCCATTTGGAGGAGTAAGCTGAGTGCATTTGATGCTGGTGAAAGAGTCAGAGCACTGGCCCTTCCTCCAGCCGTCAGAGAACGTAAGTTCGGATGCTCTGCATTCATATCTTCTGTATAACAAGAGGTACCGTAGGGACTTCCCTGGTGGTCCAGAGGTTACGACTCTGTGTGTCCAACACAGGGATTGCAAGTTCAGTCCCTGGTCAGGGACGATCCCACATGCCTGGTGGGGCAGCAAAAAAATTTTTTAAAAGAAGTACCTAATTGGCCAATTTGTTCTGATTGATCTGTGTGTTTCTGTAAGGGTTTCTGTGTGTCATCCCTCGGGGTTGTAGGTCTTCGAGTTTAAGGACTAAGGTTCTGTGTTCTCTGAGAGCGTCCCAGCTTCCGCCGAGGCCAGCATCACAGGACAGGGATGCATGGGCCCAGCCTGAGCACTGGTTCGTTTCAGGCCTTGGAGATAATAACAAGCACTGAGTATGGGGCAGGTTGGGGCCGAAAAAGTTGGCTTAAAGCTCAACATTCAGAAAATGAAGATCATGGCATCTGGTCCCATCACTTCATGGGAAGTAGATGGGGAAACAGTGGAAACAGTGTCAGACTTTATTTTTTTGGGCTCCAAAATCACTGCAGATGGTGACTGCAGCCATGAAATTAGAAGAGGCTTACTCTTTGGAAGAAAAGTTATGACCCAACCTAGATAGTATATTCAAAAGCAGAGACATTACTTTGCCGACTAAGGTCCGTCTGGTCAAGGCTAGGTTTTTCCTGTGGTCATGTATGGATGTGAGAGTTGGACTGTGAAGAAAGCTGAGTGCCGAAGAATTGATGCTTTTGAACTGTGGTGTTGGAGAAGACTCTTGAGAGTCCCTTGGACTGCAAGGAGATCCAACCAGTCCATTCTGAAGGAGATCAACCCTGGGAATTCTTTGGAAGGAATGATGCTAAAGCTGAAACTCCAGTACTTTGGCCACCTCATGCGAAGAGTTGACTCATTGGAAAAGACTCTGATGCTGGGAGGGATTGGGGGCAGGAGGAGAAGGGGACGACCGAGGATGAGATGGCTGGATGGCATCATGGACTCGATGGATGTGAGTCTGAGTGAACTCCGAGAGATGGTGATGGACAGGGAGGCCTGGCGTGCTGCGATTCATGGGGTCGCAAAGAGTCGGACACGACTGAGCGACTGAACTGAACTAAACTGAACTGAGGGGCTGGGCAGGAGGGGGCGGGGTTCTTTGCCAACTAGTACCCGCTGCTGTCTGCTGTCTGGGTTTCCTCAGGGAAACACTGCAGCCAACCTATCCCTGGTGTGTCCGAGCTCTTGCTGGCAGCAGAGTCCCCATTCCCTGGGAGCCCCTGTGTTCCCAGGGCCCGCTGCCCAGCCGGCCTGGCCATGCCCACCAGTCTGTGCCTCCCTCGGCCATGCCAAGAAAGGGACCAGCCTTTCCCTTGGCTGTCACCGTGACACAGCATCACTGTGGACGCCTCTCCTGGCTTCTGCCTTCCCCGCCGGTTGCCAAGGTCTTTAACTGCCCCTTGGTCTCTTGTCTGTGACCTTGGTTTAGTTCCACATGATGCCACGGTTCCTCCAGGATCTTACCTCCCAGGTGCGCCTCCAAGGTGAGCAGGTTGCCTCCAGACTTCTGCCGCAAGTCCATTTTTCCGTCCCACAGCCCTGCTAGTCCTTTCCTCCCCACGTCTCTCCACAGGCACCTCTGCAACCCCTCACCCTCTCCCGGATACAGGCGAAGTCTGGCGCAAACGCCCTCCGCATCTAGCTCACTCCAGTCTCTCCAGGTCAATTTGCACTCTCCCTGCAGGAGCCCTCCCTGCAGTCAGACCCTCCTCCTTGTGTTCCCACTAGATGGCTTCTGCCCTGCTTTTGTCTTAAGTGATCTTATTTTTACATTGTACCTGCAAAAACTACCCCAGGTCCTGTGGGCTTATAAAACACCAGCCCTCCTCTTAGTCCCTAAGCCCAATGCGTGTCCCCTGGCCTCTGTGTTCCATTGGCCCCCTTCTTCCTCTTGGGGTGTTCTCCTGTGCCTCCACCCTCCCTGTGACCCCTCTAGCAGTCAGTCAGTAACGGTTACGCCTGCCTTCTGTGGTCAGTTATCTTGTCTCATTATCACTCATCTCGTGGGTCTCTTGAAAAAACAGTAGTGTTGTTTTGCACGCTGCCTGTAGCCTTGCTTCAGCACTCCAGGCGGTGCCTGGACACAGCAGGCGCTTAGTCGCTATTTCTGGATGCCCACTGCGGCCTCTAGAATCCTCAGCTTGGCAGATCTGGAAATCTGACTTTGTAAACTCATCAAGCATTCTGAGGTTCAGCAGGACCGATTCCTGCTAACCGATCTTAGAGAAGACTGATTCACCTGAATCATTTTAAGAGAGACCTACTCCTTGGCATGCCTCTACAGGGGCATTCCCTGAGTCACAAGGTCCCTTCCGGAGTTCCAGTTGGAAATCAGAGACTACTTACCCGGCACAGAATTTGAGCACTAGGCATTCTGTGCTTTTCCAGATCCCTATAAATTCTGAAAACATTCTCTGCTCCAGGGATATTTCTCTCTCAAGAACCAGTATTCGGCATCTAGATGCAAATGCCTTCTTTCCCCCCCTAAAACAATGAAAAATCTCAGACTCTTATTTATAGACTTCACTGGGACAACGTGGCTTGTTGTCACATCAGCCCTCTTTATTTTGGGATGTTCTGCACATTATAGTTCCCAGATTTATAGATATTCTGGTTACTTATATTTTAGGCTTATCATTTTTGAGTCACAAATAAGATGACATCTTACCTCCTGGTTTGTAATCGTTGGGGATTCTTTTAGGATATGCAGATCTCTATTTATGAAATAGTGCCGCATAACCCGCCTACTAGGGGAGTCACAGATGCTGTGGCACACATCTAGGCGTCTCGGTCCCAAATCCCATATAAGTCAGGAATCCAGAATAGTGTTTTGGCCATTAATGAATCAGTGGTACCCTGAACATGTGAGCACTGCTATTTTTAAACCCATTGCTGACCTCAGTGATAAAGAGGGTACAGACTGTGCCTCTCCAGGCTTGTGAACTTGCCGTGAGTAATACCCATGGTTATTATGATGTCAGAACTTGAATATTCTTTACCAAGAACATAACCATTGCATCATACAGCTGGGGACAGGGTGTGAAAAGTCCATTTTCCCCGGAGATCGCAATAGCATAAGCTGGTTCTGCCACAAGGGCGAGGAAGCCTGAATTCTGCAGTGCCAGACTCCTGCTTGGATTTGGAGAACAGCTTCCCGTCTTTGTCACCGGGAAGTTATTTGCCTCAGAGTTTCCAAATGAGAGCCGTTGGTGATGGGTGATCCTCTACCTCCTGCTTGCTCAGGAAAGTACCAGGTGGGGATGAGTGGGTGCACACCTGAAGTCACTAATCGCTGTGAGGGTCAGAGCTGTCCCAGCATTGGAAACATTGATCTCAGGAAGCATTTTCTTTCTTTTTTTTTTAAACTAATTTTTATTTTCACTTGTAAATTCTTGTTGTTTTTTTTTTTAATTGGAGGAAAATTGCTTTACAGTATTATGTTGGTTTCTGCTGTACAACAATGCGAGTCAGTCATAATTACATGTATGTTCCCTCCCTGGGGAGCCTCCCTCTCCTCCCTGCTTCCCACCCCTCTAGGTCATCACAGAACACCAGGTGGGGCTGCCTGTGTTATACAGCAGCTTCTCACCGACTATCTGTTTTACACCTGATAGTGTATACACATCAACACTACTTTCTCCATTCATCCCAATCTCTCCTTCCTCCTCTCAGGAAGCATTTTCACAAAGCACAGAAGCGAGGCTAAACTATGAAAGCTAAGGATTGAACGATTTAGAATTTTTTAAGTTGTCTCTAGAAATGTGTGCTCTGACACTGGTGGGTGAGGATGCTGAGCATCCAAACGTAATTTCATTCAACTTCGTTAATCCAGACTCATTAGGGAACTCAGCATTAAGGAAAAGCAGAGTGCTAGTTAGGATGGACTAAGTTTTACCACGGCAGCAGACACCTTCCAGTGTCTCAGGGACTTAAAATGACAAAGGTTTGCTCCATCATCTTGCTGCGGGTCCCCCTTGGGTCAGCTGGAATCTCAGCCCCTTCTTGTCCTCATTCACTTCCTACTCCCACCCCTGAATCATCACTGGTTCCCTTAGCAAGGGATAGAGGGATCAAATAGGCCAGTGGCACACTGGCTGTGAAAAGCTTCTGCCCAAAAGTGGCACTTCTCACTTGGCCACTCTCTACTGGCCAAGTTTAATCATATGGCCAAGACTAAGTGTAAGTTACTTGGATTTAGCTACTTGAGGTATAACAGGAATTTCCAAAGTGAAGAGCTCAGGACAGTTTATTGGGATAGAGAAGAAAATATTGGGGGCTTCCCAGGTGGCGCAGATCCCGCCTGCCAATGCAGGAGACATAAGGGACACAGATTTGATCCCCGGGTCAGGAAGATCCCCTGGAGGAGGGCATGGGAGCCCACTCCAGTATTCCTGCCTGGAGAATCCTATGGACAGAGGAGCCTGGTGGGCTACAGTTCATGGGGTCACAAAGAGTTGTACATGACTGAAGCGACTTAGCGTGCCCGCACAGAAGAAAGCATTAGACTATGTCTATTTTATTTCATCCTTTTAAATATTCTGTTTTTGTGTTTTTAATAAACATAATAGTAAAATAGAAACATATGATTTATTAAAAATAAATATCACATGCGTTAGGAGTGTTCAGTTTTTTTTGTTTTTTTTTTTTACTGATTGTCAATCAGAAACGCTCAGGTCATAGTTTATATGGTGGATACAAATGTGCAATGAATATGTTGTACATAGAAACTGAGTTCCATTTATGACCTAGAGTAGTGCTTTATTAAAAATTTTTTTTTCAAATTGAAGTAGAGTTGGTTTACAGTGTTTCGGGTATACAGCAAAGTGATTCAGTTATACATATATATTCTTTTTAAGGTTCTTTTCCATTATAGGTTATTATAAGATGTCGAATATAGTTCCCTGTGCTATACAGTAGATTCTTGTTGATTGTTTTATATATAGTAGTGTGTGGGAATAGTGCCTTTCATTCAAATGTTACATGGAAAAGAAATGCAATACATTTTTAAGGTTAAGTAGGTAAAAATATGTGCTTCCCAGGTGGCGCTAGTGACAAAGAACCCACCTGCCAGTGCAGGAGATGTAACAGGTACAGGTTTGATCCCTGGGTTGTGAAGAAGCTCTGGAGGAGGGCATGGCAACCCACTCCAGGATTCTTGCCTGGAGAATCCCATGGACAGAGGAGCCTGGCGGGCTACAGTCCATAGGGCCACAGAGTCAGACATGACTGAAGTGACTTAGGATGCATGCACAGGTAAAAATATAGAGTTTTTATCTGAATCTTTTGAATCCATCCAGTTTCCTCTGTGTCTTCCTCAGAATCCTTGGAAGTTGCATTTTTCCTAACCAGACCTCCCTTTCCATGGGGAACAGCATTTGAGACAAGTGACAAATGAGCTCTTGTCCCATTTCATCATCTGTTTGCCTTGTCCAGTCATTCAGAAATAGTGTACCGAGTCCTCGTCCAGCCAGGCATGGTGCTGAGGGGGCCCCTGGTACCATGGGAGCTCCGTCCATCACAGCCAGCCATGCATTAGCTGGGCTGCATGTTCCTGGGCCTCAGCGGGCCAGCTGACCTCTCCCTTCTCCTCTGTCACCAACACAGAGCTCCCCCTGGGCCAGACTGTGCTGTGAGAGCATGACACTGATGCCTCTCCTTCACACCAGGACCATAAGAGGCACCCATTGCAGAGATGAGAAAACTAAAGCTCAGAGAGGCTTCATCACTTGCTGAGACCTTGCAGCCAGCAAGCAGCAGAGCCACATCTGACACAGTGGCCAGGAACTCAGAAATGACCTGAAATGAGCCTTTGGAACACAAACCTTGTTGAGTTGGGACCAGCTATGTCACTAGCTGCCATCCTCTGTGCTCTGGAGCAGGACACATGAGAGCTTTCTGATGTCTTCGCTGTGCTCTGGGAAGGACACAGCAAGACCCGGTATCACTGGAGTGGGCACCGCCTCTCAGGCCATGTGCCGATGGCCAGCACTATGGGGTTGCTGGGTCATAACAACACCAGGACTGGTTAGATGACAGTGACTCACAGCATAAAAATGTCCTTGTGGCAGCCCAAAGAACCACTACCATCTCCACAGTGTAGAACGGGCTCTTGGTGGCCTAGCCAAGGGATCCCTGTACCAGCCGATTTTTATATCTGCATCTGCATCATCTGCCCACAAATATTGTAAATAATATCGTGCTGCATTTTTTATTATGCTTTATGGTTTACAAAGCACATCTCAGTGTTGCTTTCTTATTCCACCTGTGCTCACAATACCATTTCACTGCAGTCTGTTTTCTCTCTTTTTCCCCATCTTTCATTTCTTTTTCCTTTTCCTCTTCCCCGACCTTTCTTCCTTCCAGCATCCCAGCCTGCTTTCCCCACCATTCCTCTGGTTTTTATTCCCTTTGCACTGTCAGGAAATGCTTCTTCTATCTTTCCCAAATTGATCGCTAGTTGAGTTTCATCAGATGTCACTTTTAAAGGCAACTGAGAGTAATGAAAAAATTCTCTAAGGAGCAAGGGAGCTGTAACAGAGAGTTACTGTTGTAAACAGTGGTCACCATTTAAATCAAGTAAGAAGGATTATATTACTGGGCTTTTAAGAGGAGGAAGGAAGGAATTTGGTCTCTGAAGAGAACCCAGGGGAAAGAGTTCTGTGCACTTGGCCTTATGGGCATGGCTGAAACTGGACATGGTGGTTGATGGTGGTTTAGTCGCTAAGTCACGTCCAACTCTTGCAACCCCATGGACTGCCATCTGCCAGGCTCCTCTGTCCATGGGATTTTCCAAGCAAGAATACTGAAGTGGGTTACCATTTCCTTCACCAGGATCTTCCCAACCCAGGAATCGAACCCTGGTCTCCTGCACTTCAGGTGGATTCTTTACACACTGGGCTACCAGGGGGTCTGAATGACATCTTCACAAAGTTTTCTTTGCAGGTGGATAGCAGTCTTATGAGGGAAGTGTTCAAAGAAATGCAGAAACCCGAGTACAAGAGGCAGCGAGCAACAGGTGTTGCACTGAACGTGGGATGTCCTGGTTTCTCTGAATAACAGCAAGAAGCTGAGGTTTCTTGAACGGGCAGGTGTGAGGAAGTGCGGCAGGGACTCCTTAACTGTCATTTAGCTGGTGAGGACAGACTGAATTTTTCTCTGCCTTCTGGAGAACTCATGTGGTTGTAAAGTCACACGTTCGACAGGAAGAACAAGTGTATTTGTACAAAGAGAGGAGGGTGTTTAGCACCACCCCCCGGCCTAGGACCTCAGTTCCAAAATTGAGACGAGAGTTTAGACTAAGGATGCTTCTACTGTCTTTCAACCAGGAGGCGGCAAAGACAGGCTGTCAGGGCAAACTGCCGTTCGGCCAGCGTGACTCTGCAATTGTTATAAGTACTTTATCACAGCTTGAGCGCAAACATGTTTTTTCAATGAAATGCATCTTGAATTATATTCCAGAGGGTATATGTTTCTGAGGACTGCTATAACAAAGTGCCACAAACTGGGTGACCTAAACCAACAGATGCTTATTCTCTCAGTTCTGGAGCCTGCAGGTTGGAAGCCAAATGTCAGCAGGGCCAGGCTCCCGCCGAGAATCTGGGCAGAAGCCTTCCTTGCCTCTTCCCGGCTTCTAGTGCACCCCCCAGCCAGCCTCAGCATCCCTTGACTGGCAGCTGCATCCCTCCAGGCTCTGCCTCTGTCTTTTTAGGGCATTCTCTGTGCATGTGTGTGTCTTTTCTCCTTTTTGTATAAGGACACCAGTCATATTGGATGAGAACTCACCTTAACACCTTAACTTGATTGTACCTGCAAAGAGCCTGTTTCTAGATAAGGTCATGTTCACAGGTACTGGGGATTAGAACTCCAACATATCTGCTGAGGGGACACTTATTAATATAATATACCTAGAGTAACAGAGTAGTATAGAATAATGTGTTTTGTGTGTGCATACTCAGTCATGTCTGACTCTTTGCGACCCCATGGACTATAGCCCACCAGGCTCCTTTGTCCATGGAATTTCCCAAGGCAAGAATACTGGAGTGGGCTGCCATTTTCTTCTCCAAATATAGAGAAACAGATTTACATAATTTGTTGGGTACAAAAGAGTTGGCAGTAGCACTGTAATAAGAACAGCAAAATGAAAAAGAGTAAAGTAGATTTTCAGTTTTGATCCTGAGTGCGCCAAACATTTCTGAAGTGGAAGCTAGGTTCACAAGACAAGTTTGTTGTGGGCTGGGTATGGGGATGGGTAAGGTTAAGTAAAATGCATAATTGGGTAAGAGGTGTTTAAGAATAACTGCTCTTTTTGGCCTGAAAGAGGGAAAAAAATCAAAAGCCTACTAGATTTTTAGTCTTGATTTGGTCTTGCTAAACCATTTCTGAAGGACAAGCAAATTCAATTGAAGGCTTCCCTGACCATCACCAGACATAGGGGTGGCCCTGAAGAACAGAAGTGCCTCATCCTCACCTAGCCTGCAACTGATTTATCTCTTAAGTGTACTCAGGTCTCCTTCAGAAATGTATGCACACCCAGAACCAGAGCTAGAGGGACTTCCCTGGTGGTCCAGTGGCTAACACTCCACACTCCCAGTGCAGCGGGCCCAGGTTCAATCCCTGGTTGGGGAACTACATCTCACATCACAGCTAAGAGTTCTCATGCCACAACTAAAGGTCCTGCATGCCACAATGAAAATTGAAGATGCTCTGTGCCAGCTAGCCAAATAAATAAAATAAATAAAAATAAAATTTTTTTTTTTTTTTTAAAGAAACTAGAAACTTAGTTTACTCTCCCATTTTGGTATTATTAACATGTGATGTTCAATTCTCTTTTATACCAGAATGACTGCCATTATTCCTTGATATACATTGCAGAGATATTCCTGCCTGACTTTTTTGGGAAACACTGCATAAGTCACCTAAACTTATGCAGAATTTAATTTAAAGTAATCACTTAGCTTTTGCTTGTATAATATTTAACTAAGTGACATCCCCTCTAGGGTCCTTTGAGGCAAGACATAGGGAAGTCACAGCGTGGACTGTCTTGTCTCCAAGGAGGGAGAAACAAAGACAGTTCTTAGAAAATAATGACAATATGTCCTGAGAAGGTTATGCTGTAGCAAAATGCTTTTGGTTTCCTTAAACCTACCATTAAGTGTTGAATTGTCTCCCCACCTGTAAAAACTCATGTGCTTAATTCCTAACCCCAGGACCTCAGAAGGTGACTTCAGTTAAGGGAGGGTCTTCACAGAGGCGGTCCAGTTACAGATTGTTGAACCTGGGCCCTCGGCAATGAGAACACTGAGTCCTAACCAGTGGATCTCCAGGGAGTTCCCTTGAAAACAGTGTTTGAGTTTTGAGTGTATATATATATGTATGTGTGTGTGTATAAAATTTGTTTTCCTCTCATTGATTCTCCAGTTTCCTAAACAAGCATGCATGTTTTATCATATCTTTCTTTCCTTCACCAGAATCCTCATGGACTGGCAATTTTCAGATTGCTTATGAACCCTTGGTAACATGGCCTCTAGCTAATCAATCTGTAGGCTGCGTATACCTACCCACGGCAGTGAAAGGCTGGTACATCCACAGTGACTTATGGCCTAGCCCCAGGCAATGAGGCAGAGACATAGAAAAGGGGAATTGTGGGAGGCGTGAAGCTTTCAGAGGTGAAGTTGGTGACTTTCAGAAAGAGAAAGTCAGTCGGAACATGGAGAAGGGCTGATTTGGATGAATAATGAGCCAGTAGGTAGATAGGTATGTGGAGAATTTGTAAATAGTAGGAAGAGGGTACTTTCTCAACTGAAGAAACACAGCTTATGGTAGAATTTGCAGATTCAAAGAAGGTGACGTAAAGGATTTTGAAAGTCTAAGAGAATCCTATTTCTTGGGAAAGCAAGGAGCATAACATGGTGCTTTTGGTTCTTTTCCCAGGGGAGCACCCCTTCTTTCTCTCCTCCTGACCCTGTGGCGGGGGGCGGGGATGGGTTGGTGGCTTATTCTCAGCCAGGCCCTGTAGCCCTTTTTCTGTTCCCTTAATTGTTTGGTTTTTTTTTTCATCATTTTATCTTTGACATCTCTGTGTGACTCATAGTGTTTGACAATGTCTGTGCCCCCAAGGATTACTTTATTTGCCATCTGCTCTACTTTCTACACTATTTCTCCTGGGGAGCAGCTTTTCCCACATGGATTCCACGTTCATAGAGGTGTTGGGGACAGCCCTCAGGTCAGCGACCTCTTGCCCATTCTCCTCTCCTCCTTTTTCTCCTGGTACCTATAGAATGTCTCTGCTCTGTCATTACTAATCCTACAGTGAAATCTCTCCCAAAGCAATCTCTCCCTACTGGACTCTGCTCTCATCTTTGGCAACACCGGTTCCGGTCATGAAACATGAACCTTTGATTTCAGTCTTTTTCCCTTTCCATATTTTTGTCACTCTGACCTGCTCATCTTTGTTGAGCCACATTTTGGGCCCCACCCCTTTGCCCTTGGGCTTGTGCATGGACTGGTTCAGGGTCACCTTGCCCTCTTCCCCCTCTGATTCATGCTGTACAGGCTGAGCCCATCTTATTGATTTCCATTCTCTTTCCAAATGGTTTATCTTCATTTGAGATTCAACTCAGCAAATGGGAAGTAGATGCTTGATCGTCAGTGACCAGCAGCTCCAGACACTGTGATTTTGGTAAATTCAGCACTTCCTTGTCTCAGGGTTTCAGTATGAAGGATTGAACGCTGGATATTTCAACTTGGATCTCCTCTCAGTGTTTGTCATTCAACTTGTTTGAAAACGCATTTCATTATCCCATCCCCTAAGAGAAACAACACTTTCAGACCACCTCTCGTCTTCAGCGTCACCATCCGTGGAACCCCACTCCTTTCGGCCCCCAGACATTACTATTTGGTTGCTCCCTCACCTCTGCCCTTTCGTCCCGCCCGTCAGTGTGTCCTGCCTCCCTTCTCTGCACAGTCTTAGGTTTCTGCTGCTTCCTTTCTCTTCTTTCAGGCAGTTCTTTAGTCCAGGTCCTCCCTGCTGGGAAAGCCCAGGTCAGCTCACTCAAGACCAGTGTTCTGTCCACTATATGCACTATGCATCAGAGAAGTGAAGTTTACCTCTTTCAGGAGGTAAATTTATGTGAATAGTTTTGAATGGTTGTATTTCTCCAGTGTCATCCTAACCAGAGGATAGAGAAATGCCAGGGACTTGGGAGCACTGTTGTGGAGTGCGTTGATTTCCCAGGTGGTGTGCAGTCAGCCTACCCACTACTTTAGATCAGTCTCCTCTCACACGTCAGGTTTCATTTTTTTCTTGGCTGTTATGGTACTTCTCCCCTTAGTTGGTGCTTTGACTCCAAGACCCTAAAGCATGAAGAAGAAGAAAGGGTTAACAGCACGGATTTGTGAGTCAGGCAGACCTCAGTTTAGATCCCAGCCCTGCTGGTAGTGGTAGAGTGAGCTTGGACAAGCTAAATCATCTCCCTCAACTCAACTTGGACTACCGTGGTGGCTCAAATGGCAAAGAATCTGCCTGCAATGCAGGAGGCCTGGGTTCAATCCCTGGGTCAGAAAGATCCCCTGGAGAAGGGAATGATGGTGACCCACTCCAGTATTCTTGCCTGAAGAATCTCCATAGACAGGGGAGCCTGGGGGGCTACATACCATGGGATCACAAAGAGTCAGACATGACTGAGCAACTAACACACTTTCACACTCAACTTACCTGTCTTTAAAAATGGGAAATGCAGGAGAAGGAAATGGTAGCCCACTCCAGTATTCTTGCCTGGAAAAGTCCATGGATAGGGGAGCCTGGCAGGCTGCAGTCCATGGGGTCACATGACTGAGCATGTATGTATGAGGGTGGAGGGAGATGGGTTGGTAGCACAAACTGGTAGAACTAAAAAATAAAAATAAAAAAATAAAATGGAAATGCACTTGACCTTACAGTTAGTTGTGAGGTGTGCACACCTAGAGTCTGACACAGAGCAAACCCAGTCACAACACTTGCTCTCCAACTTGTTAATTGCATGTTAGATGACAGTAACGTGAGTATCTAGTGGTAGGGCTTCACACCAGCTTTTTCAGTATTTAAAAATTACTTCTAGAAGGTTGAAACTATCAGAAGATGACAATTCTGGATAAGTAGACTGTTGGGGCACCAGTGTAGACTAGTAGTTATGTTGGGAATGAGCATTTGTTAATATATGACTACTAGTAAAAACTCCTAAATTGCTGTTTCCAAGCAAAGCAATCTTCCTGAGGGCAGGGGCCATAGTGCTGGCTACAAGCTCCCAATGCCCTTCAAAAGGCAGGAGCTGGAACACTGCCCTTCAAAAGGCATAACATCTTTCTAACTGCAGCTCAACTCTTGCTTTACCTCCCCTGTAAGCCCTTGCCTAACTGTAGCCCGTGGTGATTCCCGCCTCTAAACTCCTGTTGCGTTTATTTTGGCAAGTTGTTTATGTTGCTCAGAATTGCCAGGTGTCCTTTTTACTTTGCATTGACCTTGGCAACCCCATGAGATTTTAAGCTCCTTTAGCACAGAGCCAATGTCTTAGATATCTTAGGCTTCCTTTTGTACCCAATTCCAGCCTTTTTATAGAGAGAACCCTTAATGGAATCAGTAGTATTGTGATTGTGCTTATTGATAAAGTATTCTGTAGAGCTTGTGGTTGATTCTAAACTGAGTTCTGGTGGGATAGACCATACATTTAACGTTATACAGCTAGCAGATAATTAGACTTCGATGGAAAACTATATACAAATTTCACAGACATTTAGTATACACTGTTTTGGAAATGTATCATTTAGAAATGGGCTAACCTGAAATTATCTTTGTACTTGTGAAATAGAAATTTGACAAGCAGGATTACTGTCATTAAAATTTTATGAATATTGTTATATATGTCAATGAAGAAGTTTTTTTTGTTACTTTTCAACCCCCAGAGGCATCAAATTATGGTAATCAAGGATTATACTGATAACTCTTTTCTAAGTGTTTCTAAATGTCCATTCAGATGATTTTTCTAACATTCATATATTTTTTATATTTTTTGAAATATTCTGTGATTTTATTATGTTTTATGTGCATAATGTGATTCGTAAGAGAAATATAGCAGTCAACTAGGTATGGGAATTAACCCATCCTTTGAGTTCTGGATTCCAAAAAGAAAAAGTCTGTAGCCTCTATCAAATGCTATTGGGTAGAAGTGTGTGTCCGAAGGACTACAAAAGTGGTGAAGCTGGCACCTTTTAAACTAAGATGATCTCTTTTTTCCCCTAAGTTTTTGTTTTTGTTGTTGCCACATCATGTGGCTTGCAGGATCTACCTTTACCCCTTGGAATGAAAGTGTGGACTCTTAACCATTGAACCGCCAGGAAATTCCCAAACTAAGATGTTTGTGATTCCATTCTCTTTAATAATGTAACTGGATTCTGGGTGGTGATCTGCAACACCAAAATTAAACTTTACATCCTGATAAAAATGGTGCCACTATTTGGCTTGTAATTCCTTCCCTTGAGCTTTGAGAGATTCCAGTGCAACTGAATTCTGTTTAATTTTTTTAAAAAATCATAATCGAACCCTCACTCATCCCTGTAGTTTCACCAGAGTCTGATCTTCCAGTAGATAATTTTGGGGTGGTGAAATGAAAAGGAAATGTACTCAGATGTGAAGCAACTCTTCAGTTCGTCTAATTGTGAAATATAAAATTATGAAGAAACTAAGCAAATAAGTGGGAAAAAATGAACTAAATAAGCCAATCCTTTGACAAATGACCTTTTAAAAATGCTTGTGACTTAAGAGCTCAGAAAGATCATGAAAATTTTTTAAACCTTTTTTTTTAAGGTGGAAAAAAATTATTCTTAACCCTAGAAAAATAAATTTCTCATTGAACTGTTAAGACAAAGAAGGCACATAGACTTGCCCAGGTTTGAATTTCTGGGGCCAGGGTCTGTTTTTTCCACTTTATTATAGGTACCTAAACCCATCACTTGACTTCCTAGTTTTCAAACTAGGACCTTTGTAAGAATCAGAGTAGGGTGGGTGCCCTCATTAATTGAACTGTTGTGACAGGTAATTCCAGATTGTCCCAAAATCAGACGTATGTTTACTCTGTTCATGAAACATCTGGCCTGGAGCCTGGTACAGACTAGGTGCTTAAGATTTTAACTTCTGGAGAATCATGAGACTCCTAAGTAATAGGGTTTGAAATGAAGTGTGATCACGTCTATGGACATAAATGGCCTCCAACTTCCCTGGTGGCTTAGGTGGTAAAGATCCACTTGCAATGTGGGAAACCTGGGTTCGATCCCTGGCACAGTGTAAAGAACCTGCCAATTCAGGAAACACAAGAGACAGGTTCAATCCCTGGGTCAGGAAGATCCCCTAGAGTAGGAAATGGCAACACACTCCAGTATCCTTGCCTGGAAAATTCCATGGACAGAGGAACCTGGCGGTTTCTAGTTCATGGGGTTGCAAAGAGTCGGACATGACTGAGCGACTGAGCACACATTTTTAAAAATAGTATTTTGAAGTACAGACTTATATGCATGCTTTTTAAAAAAATTTTATTTATTTATTTGACTGTGCTGTGTCTTAGTTACAGCATGTGAAATCTAGTTCCCCAACCAGAGAGCGAACCTGGGCCCCCTGCATTGAAAACAGAGTCTTATCTTAGCTACTGGACCACAAGGGAAGTTCCGCATGATTTTTTTTAATGCAAACTGAGGATGTGAATAAAGTGACCGAAAGAGAGCCCAGTGCTTTTCTTTCCCTTTAACACACAGGCTGTCAGACATGCACCCTAAGTATCAGTAGCCTGGATTTGTTTAAGGTGTGTGAAAGAGAGGTCTTTTGTCTTTGTTGGTAAGAAGTACCTTCTTACAAATCATGGGCTTTAATTCTGCTGACTGTAGGGTGTATCTTAATGCCCATTTTATTGGGGCTGTATTTCATTTGCCCTATGCAAGGAAGAATATATTACATACAGTTGTATTAGTTGACTTAAACTTTAATAAATTTAAGTGCCTCTTACTGGTCACTTTTATAACATCCACATAAACTTGTATCGGTAACATTAAAAAGCACACAAGGCCCTGATGAATATCTAATAGTCAGTGTTGATGATTTTGACCTCGTTATGAGACAGATGGTAACAGGGCTATGCCTTTTAGAAGCTGGAGTTCTAAATTATGGTGCCTGGCTGTGCGTTCATTTGAGTGACAGTGCGAGCATCGTGTCAGGAGTTACCTTGGGAGGCTGCTCAGGCTTTCGTGAATTGATCTGGCTCTTGTGGCCCCTCTAGGGAGCAGGTGTTGAGTTTTGCAGATTTATCCTACAGTGATTTCCCAGGTCCCTCCTCTTGAGCTCAGAACCCCCCTCACACCCGAGTCTCCCACGGAAGGAGGAGAAAAATTCTTTCTCTTCCAAGAGCCAAATAGGAAGGACAGAGATGACTTTAAAAGCAATTGAGATTGTTCTGTAAGATCAAACCGAAAATGTCCATTAAACCCCCTGCCTTTTCTGAAAAGAAAATCGACCAATAAGGAGGGTGGCAGGCCTTGCAGAGTACAACACAAGAGTTCAACAGAGAGAGAAATGAAAGGAAACAGGACTTCCCTGGTGGTGCAGTGGATAACAATCCTCCTGCCAACCAGGGGGACGTGGGTTCGATCCCTGGTCCAGGAAGATCCTACAACTTTGTTGCATTCCTCGGAGCAGCTAAGCCCCTTCACAACAGCTCCTGAAGCCCACGTGCCCTCAAGCCTGTGCTCCTCAACAAGAGAAGCCTCCGCAGTGAGAAGCCCGAGCACCGCGGGTAGAGTGTAGACCCTCCTCACCGCAACTAGAGAAAGCCCATGCGGAGTACCAAAGACCCGGGCAGCCAAAAAGAAAAGAGAAAAAGGAAAGAGACGAGAGGAAATAGCTCTTCCTAGAGTGGGAACCATAAACACTGTTGCCTTCTTCCTCCCCAGCCTTGGGGAGTTGAATAAATCGAATGCAGAAGTGTGGATTGGGCTTCCCGGGGACTCCATTAATCAGGAGGTTTTGTTCCAGAAAAATACTCTCAAAAAGAAGTGTTTGGATAAGTTTGTTTATTCCTGTAGGATTAAGAGTAAGTTACGCAGCTACCAGTAGTCTTTTATCCCTTATAGGTTGGAGATATAAAAATAAATTATTGTTGTTATTATTATTGGAGACTTTCTTTCACTATATTTTCTTTGAGCAGTTTGCTTCACAGAGCAAAATGACCTCTGCTAAAGAATAAGGGTAATAAGACTGTATTGGCAAACCTCCAGCTCCAAGATAAGTAAGCTTGGGGATGTAATGTACAATCTGATGACTGTAGTTAACAAGCTGTATTGTATCCTTGAAAGTTGCTAAGAGAGTAAATCTTAAATGTTCTCACCACACACACACAAAAGGTAAGGTGTGAGGTGATGGAGGTGGTAGCTAACCTTATGATTATCATTTTGCAATATCAGCGCATACCAAATCATCATATTGTACACATCAGACTTCCACAATTTCATATGTCAGTTACATCTCGTAAAGCCAGGGGGTTGGGAAATAAGACTGTATCAGGACCTGTGACTGGTTCTTAGAACAGTGGCTGCTGATCTTATGAAGGGGCAGCAGTGGCCATACCAGGCCAGGCTGGTGTGGCAAAGGGCATCTCTAGCCACGCAGATCTCCTCTCTGATCCTGGGACTCTGTCACCAGAGATAGTGAAGGACAGTTTCCACAATTTTATGACCCTTGGCTGTCATCCCAGTAGCAAACAAGTCATAAGCCATTCTCTTCCCCTTTGTAAAATTCCACTTCTATACCCTGGCCTTTCCACCAAGATTTTTTGAAACAGTGAAAACAGAGAATAGAATTGCATCTCCTTTATGTAACTTCAGCGTGTTTCTTCTGCCACCTCTGACCTCTTCACTGCACAGCCCGTCTCCCTCCCCCCGCAGTTCCTTGGCCTTAGTCCTCCTGCCTCGAAATACCAAGGATGAAGAAGTTAGGGGCAAGCTTCATACCAGAGAATAAAGGAAATGCTTCCTGCTTTGCCTTTTCAGGGATAAAGTTACCAAAAGCCAAGGAATTGGTTGTTTATATATTGTATAAAATATCTGGAACAGTTGTTCATTTGCTCAGTCATGTTTGACTCTTTGCGATCCCATGGGCTGCAGCACGCCAGGTTTCCCTGTCCTTCACCTTCCCTGTCCTTCACCATCTCCCACAGTTTGCTCAAACTCATGTCCATTGAGTCAGTGGTGCCATCCAACATCTCATCCTCTGTTGTCCCCTTCTCCTCCTGCCTTCAGTCTTTCCCAGCGTCAGGATCTTTTCCAATGAGTTGGCTCTTCGCATCAGGTGGCCAAAGTATTGGAGTTCGGCTTCAACATGAACCCTTCCAATGAATATTCAGGGTTGATTTCCTTTAGGATTGACTGGTTTGATCTAGAACAGTATGGTTATTTAATACTAGTGTATACAGAATAGTCATTTTCTGTGCTATTGTAGAATTGAGGGGAAATTGATAAGAAACGGGCTCAGTGTGAATCCTGAATGAGCAAGCCAGAATAATCTTGTCAGGCAGAAGGCTGTCTACAGAAGTGTAGTCATGTCACACAAGTAGATGCTGGAGTTCAGGAACCAAACAAGACAGGAAGCCTCTGTCAGATCTGTGAGGTCAGGGTCAAGGTGGGGTTCAGAGCAGCTGTTGGGTGTTGGGCTGAGGTTGACCCTGGGAAGTCAGAGCACATTGAGGATGAAGTATAGATAGAATGTGGTTGCTGACACCAGAACAGGAGCTACCTAGGCTCTGCCCTGGTTTGGGTGGAAAGGTATAAGCAGGTTTTTCTTTATTCTCCAGAGAGAGGCCAGGTTCCATAGGTACTTGTGACTGGTGATTATTGCTAGAGAACTAAGCTCTCCTGGAGGCCTGGTCAGATAGAGTGCTTCATTCCATCAACCGAGTGCCTCCTATATATAACAATCATGGCTTAATGCTGGGAGAAAAAAGAAGTATGGAGTGTAAACTGTACCATGTCCCCTCTGAATGTAGCCTGGTTATGGAAACATGACTTAAACATGGGAAAAGTTACATAGCACAAAAGCTAAGTCATTCAACTCAAGACAAAATATTCTGCAAGGTGGAAATGAATTTGTGAGCAAATGGGCAGTGCACGTGGTAAATGGCTTAGAAACGGAGAATTGGGAATATCCCTGTGCATTGGCGGTGCCCGTGGAGAAGAGGCATATGGATTGTTTCCTCGTTGAATAACTTGAGAGAAGTGGTTAAGGCATGCCAGATGGGGGTCGGGGGCCACTGCATAAGAGCATGGTGGTGGGAAACAAGAGACAGTCTAGCAACAGGGAGTGGAACAGTTTAATTAAAACTGAGGGTTCAGGAAGGTTAATAGTTGGAGGTGAAGCCAGCAAAGCAGTTCAAATCAAAATGTGAAGGTGTTAAGAGTCCTCAAATTTATCTTCTAGACACTAAGGAATCATTGAAAGTTTTGGGACAGAGGAGTGACATGCTTAGAAATGTTCTAGGAAGATAATCTGGTGGCTGAATATGGGCAGATTGGGGGAAGAAAGAGCACTCAGGTAGGCCAGATGTCTGTGCTTGCTTTTCTCTACTGGAGAGTGATAAACGCTTTCACTGTGGAAGAGGCAGCAAGAACAGAAACAAAGAGGTGGTTACAAGAGACATTTTGGAGGATGGAGAAATAAGAGTCTGCACCTTCTTGTCCATGGAGGCAAAGAAGAATCATCAAAGGCAAATCCACAGTTTAGGAACCAAGTGACTGAAAGAATATTTTATGAACAGACATGGGGACGTGATCACGGAGGTGAAATGGCTAGATTTTTAGGAAAAGATAGGGAGTTCATCTTTGGAACATCATCTATGATATTGTAGCAGGAGGCAGAAATAATCTTCCTGGAAGGCACAGCAGAGCAGTTGGCCTGTGATGAACGTGTGGGGGTCGCGAGAGCTTAACTCCAGAGAGAGCAAAGTCCAAACATTGGCGATGCCCGAATTTTAAAGGAGGAAGAGGAAGCAGCCAGCACGGTGTGCAATCAGATGCGGGATGGAGAGTTTACAGATTCACAGGGCACACAGATAAGAGCATCAAGAAGGAAGTCGTGGTCGGCAGTATCAGACTGGTCAGTTGCCAAGAGGGCAAAGAGAGTAGAGGCTGAAAAAAGGCCATTTATTGGGCAATTAGGAAGTTGTTTACCTTTAAGAGGGCATTCCTGTCCAGTGTGTATGTATGCATGGGTGGAGCGGGATTAAGGAGGCTTGAAGACAAGGGAGCATCAACCACTGCTTTCAGGTGAGTAGAAGGGAAGGATCAAAAGGGAAGGATTCAGCTGGTGCTCCCCTTCCAAGCTGAGAGTGTCCGTGTGCACAGTGTGAAGGCAGAAGAAAAAGACTGTCATTGATTCTTTTGGCAAAACTGTATTAAGTACCTGCTAAGAACTTGGATCCAGTTAACATGGAGAAATTGAAAACCGAAAGAGAACAGATCATGGAGGGAGTTCAAAAGGAAATGGGAGAGGCTGAATCCTGAGAATCGGGGGAACTTTTAGCGTCAGAACAGGGAGACCCTTCTGAACTGGAGAGATGGAAGAGAGGATGGAGGATGGGGATAAATTCAGGAATGTTTTGAAATGAAGTGAATAGAGGTGGAAAGCAAGGCTGCTGGCCTCAGGCTTTGGACAGTGTGGAAAGTGGGTTGTTGCTGAGAGAAAAGGTAGATGAGGTCAAAGGGAAAATGTTAAATAACCACCCATAGGCAATGCTAGGGGGTCAGAAACACACACACTAGGATCACTAAACACCAATGGTGCTTGAGAGAAGCCCCACTTTCTGTGTGCTTTTATAGGAAATGTTTCTTAACTACACTTTAGAAGACGGGCAGTGTTTCTTTCTGCTTTTACCTGCAAGGACTTACCCTTCCTCATGGCCTCGTTACTTTTCCTTAATTCATTGCCTATGAATTTTTGTTTGTGTCCAGCATCACCATAGTTACAAATTGCACAGCTAGCCCATAGTTATGGTCTTCTAGATTACTGAGGTTTCTTAAATTGTGGGTGAGGTTTTGATATGAAATAATAGTACTTTCTAGATAAATTGATTGATACATGACTTTAGCAGGAAAAGTGAGTGAATAGATTCCATGAATTATGCTACCCATTCCCCCAGCCAACCCCCTACCCCGCCGCCAAAAAATGTTGATAAAATGATTTCAGACTATCTCAGTGAAAACGTCAGACTAACTGCTGGTCAGTTCAGCCCTACAGAATGATTTAAGGTGAGTAAGACACCAGGGGGTAAATATGGTTCATCCGGAAGCTAGCAGATCATGAGTGGCTCTGTGATTGGACCTGTGTGGGAAGCTTTTTCCTCAGATGAGCAAGCCTGACTCTTGCAGGGCCTGTGTGTGGGCAGGGAGCACCCAACCATGTGAGACAGCTAAGCATACAGTAGGTAACCGGGCTCCCTGAGGCAGCCTTCAGGTTTAACTGGGTTGCCACCCGATGAGAACTGAGGAAGAATTTGTTTCTATTGCAGACAGTATTTATTAGAAAAAAAAAGCAACATAACCAACTAAGTTCTGGTATTCTAATTCCATCTCTGAGACCTGGCCGTACCCCCACCCTACGAGTCTTCTACCGGAACTCCCCAGGCCCACAGGCTTAGTGGCCAGATTGTGCTTCTGGGTGGAATAGATTCGATTTTCCAACCTTTTTTTTTAAATTTATTAATTTTGTGGCTGCACTGGGTCTTCATCGCTGCATGCGGGCTTTCTGAAGTTGCAACAAGCGGGGGCTCCTCTCTAGCTGCGGTGCGCCGGCTTCTCGTTGCGGTGGCGTCCCTGGTTGTGGAGCACGGGCTCTGGGACGTGCAAGCTTCAGTAGCTGTGACGCTCGGGCTTAGTCGCTCCGCGGCATGTGGGATCTTCCCCGACCAAGGATCGAACCGGCGTCCCCCTGTGTTGCAAGGCAGATTCTTCACCCCCTGGACCACCAGGGAAGCCCCTTCGCCCTTGTTTTGAAGTGGGAAGACAGTATTCTTGAGGATCCATGCCACCGGTCAGAACCCAAGGGGCCATGTCACGTTCATTCATGCAAGGGCAACTAACATCTCTCTTCCTCCCCCCGCAGGTATGGCCTCACATGTGCAAGTTTTCTCCCCTCACACCCTTCAATCAAGTGCCTTCTGTAGCGTGAAGAAACTGAAAGTAGAGCCGAGTTCCAACTGGGACATGACCGGGTACGGCTCCCACAGCAAAGTGTACGGCCCGAGCAAGAACGCGCCACCGTCCCAGCCAGCCGCCGCGACCGTCAGCGCCTCCCTGCCCATCCCCAACCCCAGCCTCCCGTACGAGCAGACCATCATTTTCCCAGGAAGCACCGGGCACATCGTCGTGACCTCAGCCAGCAGCACTTCCGTCTCCGGGCCCGTCCTCGGCGGACCGCACAACCTCATGCGTCGCAGCACTGTGAGCCTTCTTGACACCTACCAAAAATGTGGACTCAAGCGGAAGAGTGAGGAGATCGAGAACACGAGCAGCGTGCAGATCATCGAAGAGCATCCACCCATGATTCAGAACAATGCAAGCGGGGCCACCGTAGCCACTGCCACCACCTCGACTGCCACCTCCAAAAACAGCGGCTCCAACAGCGAGGGGGATTACCAGCTGGTCCAGCATGAGGTGCTGTGCTCCATGACCAACACGTACGAGGTCTTAGAGTTCCTGGGCCGAGGGACGTTCGGGCAAGTGGTCAAGTGCTGGAAACGGGGCACCAATGAGATTGTGGCCATCAAGATCCTGAAGAACCACCCGTCGTACGCCCGCCAAGGTCAGATCGAGGTGAGCATCCTGGCCCGCCTGAGCACGGAGAGCGCCGACGACTACAACTTCGTCCGCGCCTACGAGTGCTTCCAGCACAAGAACCACACGTGCTTGGTGTTCGAGATGCTGGAGCAGAACCTCTATGACTTTCTGAAGCAGAACAAGTTCAGCCCTTTGCCCCTCAAGTACATTCGCCCGGTCCTCCAGCAGGTCGCTACCGCCCTGATGAAACTGAAAAGTCTAGGTCTTATCCACGCCGACCTCAAACCGGAGAACATCATGTTGGTAGATCCATCCAGACAGCCGTACAGGGTGAAGGTCATTGACTTCGGTTCCGCCAGTCACGTGTCCAAGGCTGTGTGCTCCACCTACCTACAGTCTAGATATTACAGGTAAGGCCGTGTGCCCTGAGATAAGAGATGCTGAATGTCCAGCAGCATTCACAAAGCGTGTGCCGTGTTGGTCTCTGCCGGGGAGATAAAATTGCTGCTCTTGGTGGTCATGATTTAGTCGGGAAGTTAGGACATGTGCACTTAGAGACGATGATTAGAAGTCACGTGAAAACAGAGCCAAGTACGATTCTTGGCGTAGATGTTCAGAGTTGGGAGGGATTCCTGGCAGGGTGGGGCTGGGGCTGAGAGCAAAGGCATGGCGGGGGAGTCAGGTCGCCATGGATGGATAGAATCCAGATGCAGGTGAAGGAGAGAGAGGGACACACGTGATGAAGTCGCTCCAGCAGAATGCCCAGAAAGACTCACAGCAGACTGGAGGACCGCCCATCCGGCCAGAGCGGAGGATCCGTGGTGGCTGGAAGAGCTGACCACAAGGATAAGCTGGCACCGGGATGCTGGGGTCTTAGCGACCAGACTAAGGGCTTGCAGTTGTGTCTGTAAACGTGGAGTAAGCGCCAACGTGTTTGCGCAACAGAGGGTAATGGGATGAAAGTGATGCTCTGAGAAGGTGGTCCTATGTCCCTGTAGGAGGAGGAGGCCAGGGGGAGGGTCTGTAGCCTGGGGACCAGGCCGCCTGCTCTGGTGATGGGAGAACTCCAGGTTTGGGGTCAGGAAGATGAAGGAATGTAACACCCTTGGTGGGAAAATGTGAAACTTCTATTCCTTCACTCAACAAAGATTTATTTCACTTCTGTCATGAGCTAGGCATAGCGCTGGGGACGGGAACACACCCAGGACAGCAGGGGCAAGGCCCTCACCATCCTGAAGTCTGTAGTATACAGCTTCCCACCCTTGGCTCCATGTCAAAGTCACCAGCAGGTGGATGGAGCTTTAAACAAAACAACAAAACACCCGATTTAGGACCCAGTCCCCACAAGCTGAACGGACATCTCTGGGGGAGGTGTCCTGCACGGGTGATTGTCAGGGCTCTCCTGGGGCTCTCAGCACGCAGCTGGGGTTGAGAGCTGCCGTTCAGGAGGGACCCAGATGAGAGCCTTGGCTCGGGTCAGGGAGGCCTCGTTGCTCTACTCACTAAAGTGTGTGGCTGGGCTGGTTGCCTTGTTCCTGACCCGTAAACTGGGTGGGTCCGGGCACCAGCCGTGTGGGGCTGGTGGATGATGGAGCCAGGACATGGCTTGGGTGCTCAGCTCTGAGTCCAGCACGTGGTGGGCGCTCAGGGCTTAGATAGGAACGGGAACAAGTGAGTCTGTTCTGGGAGATGGCAGTGGGCGGTGCTTGAGGGAATGTTTGAATGGTCCAAGACTCATGGAGGTTGGCAAGAAATGAAACTAAAACCCCCACGAGAGGATGGGGGCTGACAACACATTTAGGAGGTTGACACGTGGGTGGGGAAACCTGAATCCCTCGACTCCACCATGCCCAGGCCCTGTGGGCCCAGCCCCGAAGGGTGCACACGCTTTCCGCTCAGCCCTCCGTCCCGGCCATGGAGGAGGTGAGTGTGTCTGAGCCACGTGGGCACAGCCAGCCCATCAACCCATTCTGAGGCCGTCCTGGCGCCTCCCCACCTTGTCTGCCCACCCCTCCACCTGGCCAGATCTGCACAGGTGCCCTCACCCCAGGGTCTCCTGACCCAGCCCGGCCCTCACCCTTGGGTCTCCATCCATGACCTCTCGCCCCCTCCCCTGGATGGTCTGTGGCCATGAGACAGGCATCCCCATAGTCTCCCAGCTCCCTCATCTCAGTCCTGACTCAAACAGGTTTGCAAGCCACTCCACCTGTTCCATCCACCACCATCCCCCCATTCCTTCTTGAGCACCCAGGGAGGAGCCTCATGTCCATGTCCCCTGGGTTTCTGGAGGGGTGGATCTGTATTGCTCACCCGGTTCCTCTCCACTCACCTGCTTCTTAAACCTCTGTGGTCAGCTGTCGAATCCTAAGCCCTGGAGCCAGGCAAAGAAGGAGGCTGTGAGCCTGGTGCCATGGCTGCCACAGAAGGAAGCCTGGGCTTGCGGACCCCAGGGGAGGGCGTGAGGAGGTGGTTGGGCAGGGCTGGGATGGCAGGCATTCTCTTGAAAGTGCCCTTCTTGGCATTGAAACATGTACACTATCATGTAAGAACGAATCACTAGTCTAGGTTTGATACAAGATACAGGATGCTTGGGGCTGGTGCACTGGGATGACCCAGAGAGATGATATGGGGAGGGTGGTGGGAGAGGGGTTCAGGGTTGGGAACTCATGTACACCTGTGGTGGATTCATGATAAAACCAATACAGTACTGTAAAGTAAAAAAATAAAATTTAAATTAATAAAAATAAATAAAATAAAAAAAAGAAAGTGCCCTTCTCTCAACCTGCGGCCTGGGTGGCATCATGTAGGCTCACCCACCCGTCTGAGGGATATTCAGTGCTGTGGCCAGCTCCCCGCTGGCACTTGGGGGTGCCAGACCAGCATGCCAGAGGCCACTTCTTCCTGGGTCTTGGCCTGAATTTAGGATGAACTGCAGCAGAGTCAAGATGCTCAGGCTTTTATTATTTTGTTAACTTGATGCCATTTAGTGAAGAATACTGGCTTCATTCAAGTTTACTAAAAATCAGGCACAGCAATCCTCAATGCTTAGTCCTCAGTCGTGTCCAACTCTTTGCAACACCATGGACTGTAGCCCACCAGACTCCTCTGTCCGTAGGGTTTTTCAGGGAAGAATACTAGAATGGATTGCCATTACCTTCTCCAGGGGATCTTCCCGACCCAGACGCTTCCCTGGTGACTCAGTGGTAAAGAATCCACCTGCCAGTGCAGGAGATACAGGAGAATTGGGCTCGAGCCCTGGGTTGGGAAAATGGACAGAGGAGTCTGTTGGACCACATACAGTCCATGGGGTTGCTAAGACGTAGATATGACTTAGTGACTAAACAACAACATTCTTAACGTAGATCTTAGTAACCTCAGCATACCTTTTTTCTTTCCTTATTAAATGGAGAACTTTCACCTTTTCACTTAAAAGAAGCTCTTTACGGCTTCTCTTTGGTATCTGAATTCCCAGCATCACTACTTTTGCGCTTTGGGGCTGTTATTAAGTAAAATAAGGGCTACTTGAACACAGGCACTGCCATACCACAGTCAGTCTGATCGTCGAGTTGTCTACCAGGAGATTCTACTGGGGACTCACGGGCAGAACACGCTGAGCGAAGGGAAGATTCCCGTCCTGGCCGGGATAGAATGGAACTTGATGAGATTTTATCACGCTCCTCATAATAGCAAGCAATTTAAAACTTAAGAATTGTTCGTTTCCGGAATTTTTCACTTAATGTTTTTGGATTGAGGTTGACTATGATTAAGGGGGAGGGACTACTGCATTTGATTCTATATCAATACCAGTTATTTTTCTTTTTTTTTTGGAGCAAGCAATAAGTTGATGCTTGGATATTTCCACTGTCAGTGTGACCAGCAGACTGAAAACAAGACTAAATATTAAGCTCTACCCAGGAAAAGCAAAAAGACATGCCATTCAGGCAGGAGATAGTGATTAAAATGTGTGAATTTTTGTTCGTTTCTGCTCCAAGCTGTTCAAAATACTCTTGTCTAGAATTCATTTGAAATACTTAAGACTATTACCAGGACCAAAGAAGTAGAAGGGGTATGCATAAAAGCTTAGGACATAAAAAATGGCCAGTAATCTCCTTCAGAATAATCCAGCCTTTTTTGCCTGGTTCAAAAGGTTTCAGACACTATCTTCAAATTGGGGCAGAGATATATTTTAATTCGGTTCAACTCATCACATGTTTATTGAGTGTCCTGTGGTGGATGTACTGAAGGGTGGGAGAGATAAGACACAAGATTTCCAATCTGGAGGAGTTTATGGTTTCTCTGAGGAGGTTAAAAGACACAAGCAGATTGCCTGGAGTGTAATTCTGATACTTTGATATTGCAAATGTTTGATCACTCAGCAGATACTCATTGAGACTCTAGGGAACCCGTGATGAGAAAAACCAGTAAAAGAGATTCAAAGTCAATGAAAGATTTTGCAAGATGGGTTAATAGGGAAGATTTATAGAGCACAGCTATATATTGGAGGACTGTTGAGGTCTGTCTTAAAGGAAGTGTGAGATGGGGGTGGGGAGCAGCCTGAGAGGCACGGAGACTGGAATAAATAAGGGAATATGGTGGGGGTGGGGAAAACGACATGAGATCTGTAAGTGGTTTGAGGCCTGGGTTGGAAAGGAAGGGTTAGGTGAGAGAGGCCAGACAGTGGAGAATTTTGATTGAGGCTTCAGGGGCTTGGATTTAACAAAGGAATAATTCAGTGACGTCAAGAATGTTAGTGAAGTTAATCAATTGAAATGGCAGGAAAAAGTTTGGGGGAACGCAGAGGCTAGGAGACAACAGTAGTTGTTCATGAATAAAGGGAAGAGGCTATAGATTATAATGGGGATTCCCCCACCCCCACCGGTATAAATTGAACATGTGTTTTTTGGCTGCCCTGGGTCTTCTTTGCAGTGCAGGGCTTCTTTTGTTCTTGAGCACGTGGGATCTTAGTTCCTCTTGTTGTTGTTCAGTCACTAAGTCATGTCTGACTCTCTGCAACCCTATGGACTGCAGCATACCAGGCTCCTCTGTCCACTGTCTCCCGAAGTTTGCTCAAACTCATGTCCATTGAGTTGGTGATGCTATCCAACCATTTCATCCTCCGCCACCCCTTTCTCCTTTTGCTTTCAACCTTTCTCAATGTCAGAGTCTTTTCCAGTGAGTCAGCTCTTCACATCAGGTGGCCGAAATATTGGAGCTTCAGCATCAGTCCTTCCAATGAATATTCAGGGTTGAATTCCTTTAGGATTGACTGGTTTGATCTCCTTGCTGTCCAAGGGACTCTCAAGAGTCTTCTCCAGCACCACAATTCAAAAGTATCAATTCTTCAGCATTCAAACTTCTTTATGGTCCAACTCTCACGTCTGTACATGACTACAGGAGAAACCATAGCTCTGACTATACAGACCTATGTTGGCAAAGTGGTGTCTCTGCTTTCTAATACACTGTCTAGGTTTGTCCTGGCTTTTCTTCCAAGGAGCAAACATCTTTTAATTTCATGGCTGCAGTCACCATCCGCAGTGATTTTGAAGCCCAAGAAAATAAAGTCTGTCACTACTTCCACTTACAAGGGAGCAAACCTGCATCCCCTGCATTGGAAAGCAGATTCTTAACCACTGGACACCCAGGAAAATTCCTGTGAACATTTTTAATGCTTTTAGATTCTGGTATTGTGATTGCAGAGTTGGCTAAAGGGAATAGGTTGGTTGGTTGGTTTTGCTGTCTTTTGTTCATGGACTCTGCTTTCCCTAAGGCACAGTTGTGAGGCTCTGGCCTCCAGAACCTGGTTTCAAGTCCCACCAGTGCTATCAAGTAACAGGCTCTGGGAGGAGAGTTGAGAGATCTTAGCTCCAGTCCTGGCCCTGTACGTCCCCAGCTGACTGTGTTCCCCTGAGTCGGTGTATTGATAGAATATCCCCTGTGAGCCGTCCCCACTCCCGCATCTGGATCCCATTATGACCAGGGCCTGTGCTTCATCCATGGCCAAGGGACAGTTTCCTCTCCTGTGGGCTGACCTTGATCTCATTCGCTCACACTGGGGACCCGCCATCACCGCCTCCCCATCAACGGGGAACACAGCATCTTCCAAAACGCCTTAAGTCACTTCAAAAAAGGGGCATAACTTAATAAAGCCATAAAGAGTTTCCAAAACTGCAAAGCTTGTGCAGATTAAAAAGTGTAAAAGATTCCTGAGTAGAAGTTAGGTTTGATTGAAAAGAAGACCCCTGAAAGCATCTGCAGGCATTAGCCTTTTCAGTTAATTTGTCTTTCGTTACTAGTAGATGCAACAGGAAAGGGTGCTAGTTCACCCTTGAGAATGTTGAGTGAAATCTTCAACCCAGTGGCAATCTCATTCACTCAGACAAAGGAGGTGGTTTATAAATATGTGAAAGCTTTTAGAGTTGCAATCTCTTCTCTGAGGAGAAGTAATCAATAAGTTATCTGGACTGTTAGGTTATCTTTAGTTTTCCCTTGCTTTTCTCTCGGACCTTGAGTTGTGTGGTGAAATAATTTGAAATTGGATTTTGCTTTAGTATGAAGTAAAGTGAGAACCCCCCTGTTTTTTTTTTTGAGTGTATCTCTACCCCAGTGTTTTAGTCCTTCTTACACACACACACACACACACACGTGCACAGTCACACAAATAAACCCAGATGCCACAATATAAGCCCACACATGACTTACGCACACCTGGGTGTGCTTGTGAGCATCTTGGTGATAGAAGCTAGCTCTCAGCTCTAGCAAAGATGCTGATGTACACGGATGCCCACCACATGGAGAAGGACACATACACACAACTTCACAGACACTGAAAAACCACATACATTCACACATCACATGAGCCAACCAGAGTGACGCTGGAGGCCCAGGGCCCAGGTGCAAAAGCCAGTGTTGATGCCCCGGAAATTTGACCCGATTGTCTGCCTTGCTGCAGAACTACCATCCACATGTCCGCAAACCTGAGGGTGGTAGGGCTGGAACCACTGTTGAGCTCAGGGTACGAACCAGTCATTTTCAAAGTGTGATCGAAGGACCCTTCTACTGCAGTTTCTACACTTCTACCAACACTTCTACCAACCAGGTGCCTTTTAAAAATGGAGATTCCTGGGTTGCAAAACAGATCTAAGAAACAGGCTTTCTGGGTATGGGGCCAGATGATTTAAACAAGCTCTGCAGCTCATTCTTTTTTTTAAAGCCACTTTATTGAGGTATGACTGACATACAAAAAGCCTTACATGTTTAATATGTACAACTTGATGAGTTTGGAGGTAAAACTATCACCGCAGTCGGTGTGCTAAACAGATCTATCACGTCCAGGAGTTTCCTCCTGCTTTATTTCTTTATTTACATTTTAAAAATTATTATTTTGTCCTTTGAGAGCTGTTGCTCAAGTTGGCTTGGATCCCAGAGTCCGTCATCCCACAGAGGGTGTTACTACTTGCCCCGTCAAAATGGGAGCGATGGGGCCACTGTTGACAGCCTGGCATGGAACTGTTGACCTTTCACCTCAGTGGCTGACAGCCCCTCCTCGAGGCCCAGTTGTTAGATTCCTTGTGGTCAGACCCTTTCTGCTTCAATGGTGGTGACTGAAGATCCAAAAATAGTTGGCGCATGGGACAGGAGGGGTTTATGTGGGTTGGTAAACTGACAAGTTGGTGGTTGGGAGGGGGTTGTGATGGGGGTGGGAGGCGGAGACATTAATACACATGGCTCTTTGCATAATCTGCAATCAATGTAGCATTTACAGCTAGGTAGTTACTGAACTGTCCCCGTAGCCAAAGCTGGGTTTGAAGCCGTAATCCTCATTTCTGGATCCAACAAGTAATTTTTTGAATTCCGAAGATGTACCAGATGCTGTGCTTTGTGCTGAGGTTTCAAGAGGCGAGTAGGAGTGCCCTCAGCTATGTGGCTCTACCCCCAAGCCTGTCACGGAGTAAGCTGTCCCCCGGGGAGGCAGCGGTGGTGTGTCAGGCTCCACTGTCCTGGTCCACCCCGGCGCAGATGTCTTGTTAAACCCAGAAGGCAGAGCACATTGCCTTTGAATGGCTCTGGCGGTCTCCCTGGGTGCCACTCAAGTCTTCTGAGTCCTGGGTGCCCTCCCCAGGGAATGCCGCCCCCTCTCCCACCTGCCCTTGGTTCCCCCCAGCAGCGGATCTCTGCCTCACAGCTGGGACAGACCCGGCCATCCTCCTGCACCCCCTCACCAGGCTTCCGGAGGAGGAGGAGGGGACGCCCAGCCTCAGCCTCTGCAGGGCAGCTCCAGTGTGGATTCCCTTCCTCCCTTGGTTCCATCAGCTGCTGGCTCACAGGGCCTTAAAGCCAGATGGAGGAGCTGGGCTCTCGGTGTTGAGTGTTGGGCCCTGGCCCTCATTCCTGGGTAGAGATGGAGATGGTGACGTTGCAGAAGCAATTGTCATGGGTTAGATCCCCAAGGCAGAGCCCAAGGCAGGGCTAGGGTGCTGCATGTCTGTGTGGGAGAAGACCTGAAGAAGCTGGGGGAAGGGGGTGATACCGCAAGGATTTAGGGGCCTGCTATAAGCCTCAGGGATCTTGCCCCAGGCAAGGGGGGTCTGGGGCTCTGGGGCTCCCCACCCCGAGACCGAGGGCCCTCAGGGACGTTGACTGCCCTGTGCCTTTGTGTGGGCCGAGCTTGTTCGAGGTCTGGGTGGGCTTGAGCAGATGCAAGGGAGCCCGTGAGGCAGAACAGACCACATGACTGTGGCCAAGATCAGCGGGAAACATGACACGGGCCCCAGGAGCCTCCAGAAAGTGAGCTCCAGCCCCTGCCCAGGGATCCGCTTTGTCCTCCTCCAGCTACAAGTGTGGCATTTCTAAATAGAAAGGGAATCTAGGCGAAATGCCTTTGTAGACAAATTTAAGTATTAGAGGCTAAGAATTAGGAACTGAACTCCAGATTTTGGTTTTGGAAGAGTTGGAGAATCTGACTTAAAAGCTCAAAAAAAAAAAAAAAAAAAAAAAATCTTGCCTCCACCCTACTCCCTTTTGGTCTGCCCAGCCTGCTGGCTAGACATGCAAGATGGGCCAGGCTCTGAGAGCAAGAATACCTGCGCAGGGGGAGGTGCCTGAGCATGCGTCTGTCGGAAGCAGTAGGGTGAGGGGGAGGTGGGTTCTTTCCATTGGTGCTCAGTACCTGTTGTAGGTGCTGGTCCCCGAGGCACCTGTGTCAAATGGGCGGTGACCAGCTGGCCAAATGAATGGACGAAGGAATGATAGATGGGTGGACGGATGGTTTCAGTGGCCTCGTATGCTTATGGAGAAGGCAATGGCACCCCACTCCAGTACTCTTGCCTGGAAACTCCCATGGACGGAGGAGCCTGGTAGGCTGCAGTCCATGGGGTCGCTGAGTCAGACATGACTGAGCGACTTCCCTTTCACTTTTCACTTTCATGCACTGGAGAAGGAAATGGCAACCCACTCCAGTGTTCTTGCCTGGAGAATCCCAGGGATGGCAGAGCCCAATGGGCTGCCATCTGTGGGGTCGCACAGAGTCGGACACGACTGAAGCGACTTAGCAGCAGCAGCAGCAGCAGTATGCTTATAGCTCAACTCACACTGTTACACAGCAGAAAGCCCCCACGTGCCCAGCTTCTTGTAGTCTCTTCCTACGAGTCCTTTCACCATTGCCCTAAACCTTGTGCTCATGGCATCCAGCATCCCCGAAACCTGGATCATACGGGTCCGCTTAACCAGCCTTTTGGGGAGCAGACACATCTCACCAAAAATGTTCATTCCGTCTTGCCTTTCCACCTGTGAGAGTTCAATTTGAAACCCGAGGACAGCTGACTCGCCTTTTAACAGATTAGTTCCCTGAAATCAGCCAGCATCTGTCATGCCCCATTACGCCTTTACAGAATATTAGAAATGACTTCCCAGCACAAAGAAGGGGCCGAGCACAGCAGGACCTGGCAGGGAGCCTTGCGCGGGTGGAGACAGTGCCATCCTCCAGGCCACTGACCCCTTCTCTGCTTCCTGTTCCGTGAGATGTTCCAAACATGCTCGTCGTGGGCCCTGTAACTTTGTCTTCTTCCTTAGGAGCTGAGTGTACAGAGCTCTCCCATGCAGGATAAGTAAATCACCCACCACTCAGTGTGTGCCCGGCACGTGGCAAGCGCTCAGCCCATGCTAGCTGCTCTTACTGCATTTCCTGCCGCTGCTGTTAGCATCCCTGTCATCGTTCTTACCATCCTCACTCAGCTGGCAGAGACCTGGGTGTGAATTCCAGATCTGCTGCGTTATAGCTGTGTGACTCCTAGTGAGTTCCCAAACCTCTCTGAGGCTCCCTGTTCTTTTTCTTACAAGAGAGATATGACAGCGGTTCTCGAGGTTGTTCTGGGGACCAACCAAACCAGATGGCTGGTGTGTGGCTCACCCGTGTGCACCTTGCCTCCACCATTCATAACCATCGCGCTCCCCGCTGGGCCCCCTTGCTGGTTTATGTGCCTGTGGCTTAGCATCTGTTTTCTTTGACCTGGTATCATTGTTAGCTGTCAACATCCCCAAACTCCTTGGGGTCACGCGTCGTTTCTTTTTCATCTCTTGTACACGTGGAGGTCCAGCACCTCCTTCACATTCAGCAGACGCTAAAGGAGTGTGTCTGGTGGGCTTCCTTTGGTGTCAGGAAGCGACAGTGTCCAGTGCAGCGGTGAAGGGGTCAGTGTTTGAGGAGAGGAGCGACATCTCTTCCTGAGTCAGGAGAGAGACACGGGCGCAGCATTCTCAATTTGAGAGCACAGGCCCGGCACCCTCCTGCCGCTGCACACGTTTGCTGCCCGCCAACAGCCGCTGCTGTTCGGATCTTCCGCTTGACTGGGGCACATGAGCCTCAGGGTGGTGGGGAGCCGTGTACCAAAACCTCAGGGCGGTGGGGAGCCGGGCACACAAGCCTCAGGAAGTTACAATGCATCTGCCACCTGCCGTGCTTCCTGCATCCACTCTCCATCTCCACCAACATCAGAAAGGTCCAGGGCCAAGACTAGAGTGATAGGCAAGACTCTGCTCAGGGACTCCCTGGAGGGGTGTGTGTGTGTGTTGGTGTATATATGTAATGTGTGTGTTTTCGATGTGTGAATGTGTGTTGTATATGTGATGTGCAGTTGGTCTGTTGTATATGTGATACGTGTTATGTGGGAGGTGTGTTGGTGTATGTGTGTTGGTATATGTTGTATATGTTTCTTGTGTTGTACATACAAAGTATGTATCGCATGTGGCATATTGTTACTGTGTATTGTATACGTGACAGGTGTTGGTAGGTGGGGATGTGTGAGTGTTGGTGCGTGTATGTGTTGGTGTATGTTGTATGTGTCTGTGTGTTGTATATTTGGGGGGTGTATTGTGTATGGCATGTGTGTTAGTATTATATATGTGGTAAGTGTTGGCAGGTAGGGGTGTGTGGCTGTGGTTGGTGTGTGTGTGTTAGGTTGTGCGGTTCAGTGGCAGGAAGTAGGCTGGTCTCCTTGTTTGCTATCCCTTCAGATCCGGCTTCGTGTGGCTGCAGAAATGTACCCTCCAGTCACAACTTAATTTATGTCATTATTAACCATAAAAATCAGTTTTTTAGCCAGAACATGAGGGAGAGACCATGGGTAGTGTTTATTTACCATCCACTGACCTCCAGTGAAGGATTTCCAGTCTTCTCTTTGTAAATTAGAACTTATATTGGCAAATAAAAATGCACTAAGTGTGAACCCTCAGAAAAGACATAGCTCTGGCACCGAGAGTCAGATGTCGTCGTTGTAAAAGGTAAATATTCACGGCAGGGAGACCTTTGGGAGGTGGCATGGCTCTGTGTCCTGACTGTCGAGGTGGTGATGGGCTAAAGCTCATAGAACTTACACAGAAAATTTTTTAAATTCTGAGTGAACATTTAGAATCTATTTACCCCTAAAGGTCTCCAGGGAAATTGTCAGTTATATTAAACCCTTAAACTTTATCTTGTGTCATTTCTCTTCCTGTTTTTGTTGTGTTGTGTTGTGTTTGGGTAAAAGAGATATCTTTGTCCATCCTGTCACAGGATGGCCAGTAGGGCAACAGTCATTTCTGGAAACGGCCGGCCCAGGGAACTGTGAAAACAGCTCTGGGGAATAAACAGCTGCTGATGACGGAAGCGTTTCTGTCCCAAAGTTTCTTTACATGTGCTGTTCCATGTGTAGTCCATGGACTTGTCCTCTAAAAGTGAAGGACCGTGACCGCTAGAAGCAGAGGCGTGAGGGACTGTTGCCTCTGAAATCTCGGGGTGCAGAAAGAAGACAAAGCCGACTTTGTGGGATCTGGTCGTCCGGCCTTCCTGTGCCTGCGGGGCCCTGCCCTGGGCTCTTGCCTCATGTTGGCCTTGGCCAGCAAGCCCGGGAGCGAAGCAACCTCGTTTTCGATAAAGTAGCTTTCCTAAAAACCAAGCTTTTCCCAACAGCAGGCCTCCCATCTGTGGGGACATTGGCTTTTCACCGAGGGGTGGCTGGTTTTGTAGGAAGGGTCTTTTATCCCCTCAGAGAGGGCACCTGTGTGCCATCTTGGAAGCAGTGGGTTCTGCTGGGTGCGTTCTGAGTGATGGACCTTGGAGAGGGGGTCCCTGTCCCCGGCAGTGATCCCGGGCCTGATGAAGCCGGTTCCCAGCAGCATGACCTGGGCCTCGCACCCCAGTGACTGGGCCATGGCCCAAGGCCACACGCTGGGCCCAGAGCCACGGGCCCTTCCGTCCCCGCCTGCCTGACAGGAACTTTTCACTCGTTTCCTTGGGAGAAACAGGAGCGTCCGCAGCATGTAAATGTCGTTTCATTGCGCCCTCTGCAGCGCTGAGGGGCCGGTTGAAGATGGGTTTTCTGTGACTTTCCTGCAGTGGGAGGTCCGTCTGTTTGCAGATCTGAGCTCGTGGCCACCCCTGCCGTTTCCCAGGCCTCTCTCGTCCTCTCTCTCTGTGCCGTTTCCCAGGCCTGTCTCTCTCTGTGCCGTTTCCCAGGCCTGTCTCTCTCTGTGCGCCAGTTCCAGGGAGCTCGGGGCATCCTTGCTTGTCCTTCCATGTGTCCTTTTCTTCTCAGAATACGCCCCCCCGGCTCCTTCCTTGATTCTGTGTCCCTTCCTCTGTTTCATGCTGCACTCCCACGTCCCGGTTCAGAATCCCGAGTCCTGTTCCGAGGCCCCAGCTTCTCCCTTGCCCCCTACCCACACCCTCAGCACCTGTGTGAGCCCACCCCACTCCCTCAGCCTAGCGTCCCTCCCCACCTTCTCTGACCCCCAGACCCTGAAACCTAGCCCTGTCCCACTCCTCTTGCGGAAGCCAAGTGCCAGACCCACCACAACCAGAAATAATCTCTTCCTCTGGAAACATTCGGATGTTGATTAACCTGGCATGTTATTCGCTCATCCATTTGACCTCCAAGGAAATTATACACTTCTTAGACCCCGTGAAAGAACCAGGGCTGATGCTAACAACCCATGTTCCAGGGAGCTGGCATGACCAGGCACCGCTGGTGCATCTAGGGAGGTGAGATGGAGACAGAGACCCGGGTCTCAGTGCCCCGCCTACCGTGTGACTCCTGGTGGGTCTCCTAACCTCCCTGACACGCCATCTCCTTAGTTGGACCAGGTGACGTAGCACACCTGGGCCGTGGGCACCTGGAAGGTCTGTGTGAGTTCACCCATCTGTGCTTAGCCTCACGCAGCCCTGCGAGCCTTGGGCATAGTGGAGACCGTCACTGTGTTACTATTTCTAACCATGCCCGGCCTTTCCTTTCTATCCCTGGCTTTTCCTTTTTCTTCTTTTCTTCTACCTGTGTTCCCAAGGTACTCCCAAACTAATCCAGGTGTATCAGCAGCGGTGGGACATCTCAGGCACTGCCATACGTAGACTCTGGAGACGCGATTAAGCGAGACCTCGGCTCTCAGAGTGTTGCCAGTTAATTGCTTTGCTGCCCCTGCAAGAAATGTACTCATGTTACTTCTCAGTTGGGTCCGTGTGGAACCAAATGAGGTTTCTGCTGGTGCGGACAGAAATAGTTAAGATCGAAGACAGATTTTTTTTCCAAAAATGAGCCATTAGCATTTTCCCCAACTTTTCCCAGTTGGTATTGTGTCATGGTTTGTATAGAAAGACCCATATCTTCATCTCGTTGCTTTACTTTACAAGCTCTGTTCAGCAAGGGATGTCAAACATCTGTGTGTGTAAGGCTGCAGACCCGTTGTGGACACACCCCCACACTCCCCCCACTCCCCAGCTTTGGGGGATGAGCCACAGCTTCTCTGGAAAGAGCATCTCTTAGGAACACACCCATGTGGACGGAAGTCTCAGGAACATGAAGCCATCAAAGAAATCAGCAGAAGTGCCGAGTCTCCAGACCCTGTGAGGGAGTTAACAGCCTGTATTTGCCTGGGCCTTTGGTTATGATGACGGCTTGCATTTTCTGCGCCCCAGGGACATGGCTTTATGTGACTGTTGTCACCATCTCACTGTGTGGTCAGTGCTTTGTGTTGGTGACTAGCCCCACGGGTGCAGCCTGCATGTCCCACTCTGTCGAGGCGATTCCTGCCCTGATTGAGGTGCCCCCACCCCCACCCCCCACCCAGCCCCAACCAGCCAAAGCCCGCTCGGAAATGAATGAGTCCGGGTGGGAGTGCGCGATGCAGGCGCGCAGCTGCAGCGCACGGCGCGTCCTTTGGGGGTGTGCCGCACGCCCGCGCCTCGCCCCCTCTGAGGGGCGAGGTCATCCTTGGCCCCAAGAGTTTACACTGAAAAATGTAAACAGGGCTGAGCGGTGGTGAAGGGTCCCTCCGCACAAAAATCTAACTCCTTGCTGTGGAAGGAAGGCACCCACAGCCTAAGCGGGAAGGGACCTTGTACATATTCATGGGATCCTTCCTTCCATCCAGCCATCGAGACTCAACACACTTAAATACTTGCAATTTTGCCTGCACAGCATGAGAATTGCTGGGTTTGTTTTGCCACAGAAATTGAACATTTCTAACAAAACATGACAACCTCGCCTTTCTTAGCAGGTGGTGGCGGGTGCTCTTCTGCAGGGGATTTGTTCCCTGCCGCCCCTGGGAAATGAGATCGTGCCAGGTGCTGGCCAGGGAGGTGGAAGAGCCCAGCTCTTCGTCTGGGTCTCAGGGTGCTTGCTGCCCAAGCTGCCCTGCAGTAACAGAGCAGACCACCCCACTCCCCACCCCCCAGTCCTTAAGGCGGCCATTGGATGGAAGCCAGGGCTTACTGTGTTTCTTATTTATTATAGCCCCTTCTTCAAGGTCTTAGACTTCATTTCTCTATTCATCTGTCTTTGGTCACTTTGCTCCCCGGTGCTTCTCTCCCTTGTCTGCTATAAATTCTTGTCTCATTTAAAAATCTGTATTTTATGCCTCCTTGCATTTGATGTAACTTTTGGACTTATGTTTGTTTTGTAATTGTGTCCTAGGTATTAGTCCTGGGCAGCTAGCTAGATTGTTAATGTCCTGAGGGTTCTGGTGATTAACATATTCTTCCATACTTATGGGAGGGGGTTGAGGATTAGAGATTTCACTAGAACTGTTAAAGGAAAGCTGTTACATAAATTCCCTAAGCCTTTCATAGCCGCAGAGGTCAGCATTAATAATCGTCTCAGGGCTTTTTTTTCTTCCCATAAATTAGATATGTTTAAAAGAACTATTTCAGGAGGCTTCATACATTGCTGGTGGTCAAATAAAATGGCACAGCCACTATAGAAAGATTTGGCGGTTCCTCAAAATTGTAAACGTAGAATTATTCCAGAGGAACTGAAAGCAGATACTCAGACAAATGCTCATATGTTCACAGCAGCATTATTCACAATAGCCCGCAGGTGGAAACAGCCCCAATGTCCAGTAGGGGATGAATGTTTAAACAGATTGTGGTGTATCCCCACAACAGAATATTATTAATAGTCAGCTATAGAGAGGAAAGAGGGACTGACATACACACACACACACACACACCGCAGCATGGGTGTACATCCGAAACACTGTGCTGAGTGAAACGAGCCAGACATAAACAGTCGAGTGTTGTGTGATTCTCTTTATATGAACAGAGTGTGCTAACTCTTTGCAACCCCATGGACTGTAGCCCACCAGGCTCCTCTGTCCATGGGATTCTCCAAGCAAGACTCCTGGAGTGGGTTGCCGTGCCATCCTCCAGGGGATCTTCCTAACCCAGGGATTGGACTCACATCTCTCGTGTCTCTTGCATTGGCGGGCAGGTTCTTTACCGTTAATGCCACCTGGAAAGCCCAGCAACAGGGCAGATAAACCCATAAAGACGGAATGCAGATTAATGGTTGATGGCGTAGGGAGTGGGGAGGAATGGGTGAAACTGCTGAATGAGGTTTTTCTTGGGAGTGATGGCAAAGAGTTGGACATGACTGAGCAGCTGAACTAAACTGAACTGAGGCGTAGGGAATATACTACAACTTCAGTTGTAGTTGTTGAATATACTATTCAAACAACACCGTGAATACACTAAATACCACCGAATGGTAAATTTTATTTTATGTGTATTTCACCTCAATAAATTAGTTTTTAAAAAGGAACTTTTTCAGGCTAAAAAGTTGGAATGGGATGAGATTTTACCAGGACCCGGAATTGTTAAAAAATGCCAGCTTGAATCTGAGTACCTTTGAGAACTGTATTTGTGTGGTAACTATGAGAGCTGATTTTAAAATCCTTACAAAAGCAGATTTTTTAGGTTCATTTATACTTTTCTGGTGCTGGGCCGAAACACTGAAGTATTTTTTTTTTTTTTTTTTCTTTGACTTGGCAAGAGAAGGAACAGCTTTTATTTATTTATTTTTCATTATTTTATTTGGCTGAGCCATGATTTAGTTGCAGTATGCAGGATCTTTAGTTGTGACATGTGGGGTCTAGTTCCCTGACCAGGAATCAAACCTGGGCACCCTACACTGGGAGTGTGGAGTCTTAGCCACTGAACCACCAGGGAAGTCCCAGCAACAGCTTTATCTTTACTCTCTTTGAGGGCGCCGGACACCCAGGGTATAAAAGTGGAAGTCGGTGCTGCTCCGAGGAGCCTGACCTTAACTGCAGGGCTGGTGCAGGTGAGCTATGAGCCGGGGGTCCTTGAGCCGGGCTGCCAGCCTTCTTTCCTCTCGCCTGCTCTCTCTCTCGCTCTCTCTCTCTCTCTCTCGCTTGCTCTATTTTATGAGGGAGACTAATCTTGGTCTTAAAAAAAAAAAAAAGACCTTTGTTTATAACACTTTTAGTATTCCTAAAGTGTATGGTATTGCTGGTTTTTAGAGCTAGCAAACCGGAAATAAAATCCTAGTTCTGCAGCTTTCTGTCCTTGGGCAGGTTATTTAACCTTCCTAATTCCTACATCAGGGACAGCAACACTGTTTTAGAAAAGCGTGAGGATTAAATGAATCCATGCACGCAGGGCCTGGCCTGTGGAAATGCACAGAAACGTCAACTTCTTTGAAGAGGAAACCGCTGAGAGTGTGTCCCCTGAGAAATGAGTACCCCAGGGAGACACAGGTCCCTTCCTTTCGTGCTTGCCTCCCATCTGGCCCTTTCCGCTCTTCCTTACATCTCTGCCTCTTCTGTGTCACATCGTTTCTTGGCCCTGCCCTTTAGAGGAAGTGCAGAGTACCTGAGTTTTATTTGTTTTCACATCAGTTGTCTTCCCTAGTAAAAACTTTGTGTTTCACCCTCCCCCACCCCAGACTGCCACGTAGATAGTTAAATTTGATTCTCACTAGCCTTTAGATGAAAGACAAATTTGCATCTAACCACATGTATATGTAACATGTGTTAAATATATACATATTTTAATATGTAAATGTTAAATGTAAACACATACATATGTTAACATGTATAGTTAACAAATCCTTTCAACCTGAGACCAAAGTGAAAACTTGCAGCAAAACATTAATTGGCACTGTGAGCAGGATTTGTGAGACATAATGCCACTCTTTAAGAAAAAAAGAGATTAAAGTTGATGAAGGTTTTATTCCCAGATGGGAAGATTCACCTTATTGCTGTTAGCTAGTGAATGGGACATATTGTTTGGATTATGTGAGAACTGGAACCTTAAATTAAAGTGAGCCAAACCTTTAGAAGGCTTCCCTGGTAGCTCAGCTGGTAAAGAATCCGCCTGCAATGCAGGAGACCCCCTGGTTCACTTCCTGAGTCAGGAAGATCTGCTGGAGAAGGTGACCCACTCCAGTGTTCTCGGGCTTCCCTGTGGCTCAGCTGGTAAAGAATCCACCTGCAATGCAGGGAACCTGGGTTCAGTCCCTGGGTTGGGAAAGATCCCCTGGAGAAGGGAAAGGCTGCCTACTCCAGTATTCTGGCCTGGAGAATTCCATGGACTATGTAGTCCATGGGGTGGCAAAGAGTTGGACACAACTGAGTGACTTTCACATGTATGTTTACGTATTTGCTTTTTCCACCCCACCCCTACCATCCACAAAACCAACCTAAGTTCCACAAACATTCTCTTACACCAAGAGTCCTTGCCTTGGTGTCTGCTGCCCTGCAATACGCTTTTCCCTCCTGGCCGGTTCTCCCACATTTATAACAGGTCCGCTCTTCTCTTAAGTCTGCAGCCTTTCTTTCCCACTTCATTCAGGAAGCAGTTATTGGATAGCTGTCGTAAACCAGGCAGTGTGCCGTGATGAATCCAGAAGTAGATCCCTCTCTCAGGAAGAGTCCAGTAAGGAAAATTAGAAATCACTATGATTAAAGTTAAGCTGTCTTAAATGGCAGAAGATTTCACTAAACTCTGTTTTTATAGCTGTTTTACTCCCCACTCATGCTGCCCCATCATTTGGGGTAATTTGTCCAAGCCATCTTTTTGGGGGAATATTAGTGACTGGTTTTGTAAATCTTCCTTCCCTAGAGTTTTCTTTTTTTTTTTTTTTTAACGTGGCCCGTTTTTAAAGTATTTATTAAACTTGTTACAATATTACTTCTGCTTTATGTTTTGGTTTTTTGGCAGTGAGGCACATACAGGATCTTAGCTACCCGATCAGGGATCCTGGGGATTGAACCCGTACCCACTGTGTTAAAAGGCGAAGTCTTAACCCCCAGACCACCAGGGAAGTCCCAACAGTTTTCTCATGAGTGTGCCCTCTTTCTCCTCTCAGAAGTTTGTATTGGTTGTAACAAATCGTCTGTCCCGTAAGTCATTCAGTACAACAGCTCTGGTTTGTTGCAGTTCTGTGCTCTTCTCTGGTCTCTCAGAAAACTTTCTAACATGCTCAAGCTCAGATCATTTCTGCATCGTGAGTACGGAGGTTCTCCTCCCGGTAGCAGTGACGTCAGGTAGCTGGGCTGACACTGTCAGCTCCGTTTCATGGCTGGGGTGGCCCCAGCAGGCGGCGTGGGGCGGCGACCCCGCCCCCCAAGGCCACCACCCGCGGGCCAGGGATGGAAGGTGGCTTGGGGCCTCTCGATGGCCGTTCAGTTATGTTCAGGCCTCCCCCTTCGCTCGGGAGCCGCCGCTGTGATGGGCACTCTGATGACAAGGAACCGCTGTTCCCAGAGAACCGGCTGCCAGCAGCCTCCCCCTCTAATGCCGGCGGGCCAGTGGGAGGCGGTGTGAATATTAATAAACCATACGTCACTTTTATTACTTTTTCATTAGGTTTTCGTGGAGACGGTGTTGGTAAGTGAGCCCAGGCACTGGGCTGAAGGCAGGCATTTTGTTTTCATGACAAAATGGCGAAGACGCAGCCAGAGGAGGGCATGTTTAGGAGCAGCTAGCCGGGAGAAGCTGGCTTCTAGCATGGGGCGACCCTGGGGATTTTTACGTTGTGACCGTCGTCCGAGGCAGGGCAGATAGGCAGCGTCGTTCAGCAGTGTTTCAGGGAGTTTCTGATGGGCCTGCGGCAGCATCTCGCCCCACACGCGGTGCCCCGTCGCTCGCCCACGGTTCACTTGGGAAGCTCGCCCTGCTCCGCACTCACTGCGGCCCCCAGCCCTCAGCCCCCACCGTCTCGTGCTCCTCAGCGGCATCCTCCCACCAACCAAAGCCACACCGCCTCCCCAACCCTCGCGTTCCGCCATCTGTCCCCGTTCTTGCGTGACCGCAGACAGCACTGAAGTGTACACAGGTGATCGGGCCAGCAGGTGGCCGTCGGCTTGCCCCGACCCCTGAACCCTCGCCTGGGGCCCTTTGAGACCCAGGTAGACCGGAGCGGAGTTCCCACGTGTCTCCCACGGAGACCGGAGGCGGTCCTACCTGGAAGAACGTGCCTTTGGTCCCGCCCTGGGGGAAGATGGCCCAGGGAGCTCTGAGCCAAGTGTGGCTGGGTGTCACGGTCAGTGCACGTCCTGTCCGGGGTGGAGATGGGCCTGTGCCTCCCTGGGCCGGGGGACAGAACCTCGCTCTTGCTCGTCCTCTCTGCTGTCTGCGTGTCTGGCAGGGCTGGCCGTGCCAGAGCTGTGGCAGCACAGATTTTGCTGAATACATCTCTCTCCTGAGCCAGGAAAATGAAATGAATTTCGGCTAAGTTGAAATTAAATCGTCTTATTTCAGCAAGGTCCAAAGAGAAGCTTGAGAAACCCAAAGTGCCAAGGAAAATACAGGACACCTAGACTTAATCATTCTTGATTACTTATTGAATAGGAAAAAAAGTATGTTCCTGCTTTTTCAATTCCAGATTTTTTTTCCTCATTTTAGAATGAATTATTTTAGGAAAGCTTGCACCTTTTATGCACATAAAAGCGGCTTGAGGTTGGATTATTTCACTTGGATTATCATTCCTTTCATGTATTTGATTTGCAGCAAGTATTCATTAAGTGCTTACTGCATGCCCCATACAGTATTTTAGTGCTCCGATGAATGTGGATTTTTTTTAAGAAATGCTCATGTGAGTTGCACAATATGGGAGACTGAAGAATATCCTGTGTGTATAAGTTTTTCCAGGTGACTGAAACTTACCAATTTCAATACATACTTGAAAATGTTTTCATTTTTCTGGACAGAAATCTAACAGGAAGACATCAAAGCACCCAGTGCCTTCTTATATGGAGTAGAAGACAAAGGCTCTGTCTGACGTTTAATAAACACCTGCTAAAGGCCAGGGACTACCGTCATTATCCCCATTTAATAGATGAGAAAACTGAGTTTCAGGGAACTGATCGTCACATGTCACAAGGCTCATAACTAGTGCTGGTGGAATTGGGCCCAGAGTGTCGGACTCCCAGACACAGGTTCCTCCTACCAAAGGGTGCTCTCTCCCCAGCTGAGCCTTGTCTTAATCCCTCAGGGATATCGTTATGATGTGATGAAATGTGCTCAACTACAGACGTGCACTTATGTATTCGACGTAGATGTTTCATTCTCTCTGTTCCAGAGTTAAAAGGTTCCCGTTATCTATATTCATTGAGTTCTTAAAATAATAACTAGAGCTGCCATTTATTAAATGCCTATTATGTGCTGGGAACTTTACATACATTATCTCTTTTCTCCACGACTCTTGCAGCTGAGTATTATCCCCGTTTCATAGATGAGGAAATGGGCTCAGAGAGGTTAAGAACCCCCACTCCGGGATCGTACAACCACTCAGTGATAGAGCTGGGTCCTTCTGCCTCCAGAGCATCCATGTTTTCTCACAGTGACTGTCCCCTGGTCCTCCCAGTGTTCAGCCGTCTCTGCTCACTGCTGTCAGTATGCTGACCCCTCCCGCCTGCCACGGTTCAGTTCAGTTCAGTCGCTCAGTCGTGTCCGACTCTGTGCGACCCCATGAATCGCAGCACGCCAGGCCTCNTTCACTTTCTGCCATAAGGGTGGTGTCATCTGCATATCTGAGGTTATTGATATTTCTCCCGGCAATCTTGATTCCAGCTTGTGTTTCTTCCAGTCCAGTGTTTCTCATGATGTACTCTGCATGTAAGTTAAATAAGCAGCCTTGACGTACTCCTTTTCCTATCTGGAACCAGTCTGTTGTTTCATGTCCAGTTCTAACTGTTGCTTCCTGACCTGCATATAAGTTTCTCAAGAGGAAGGTCAAGTGGTCTGGTATTCCCATCTCTTTCAGAATTTTCCACAGTTTATTGTGATCCACATAGTCAAAGGCTTTGACATAGTCAATAAAGCAGAAGCTTTATTTTTCTGGAACTTTTCTGGAACTCTCTTGCTTTTTCCGCCTGCCACAGTGACATTCTAATCTATTCGTGACCGCAGAGTCAAGTAACCAAACTTGTTAAAAGTAATACAAAAACTATGGGCACAGGAGCCAGAGGACCTGGATTCTGGCCTCAAGGCCAGATGTGTGACCTTGAGCAAGTCATTAACCTCCTGAAGTCTCAGAGCTGGATGCTCCTAGTTTCTGCCTCGCAGCTGAGCCTTGATCACACATGTGGGGAAACTCTGTGTGTTCCCTCCACATAGTGTGTGTAGACTAAGTTATGTTTGGTACAGATGCACGCAACTTTTTTTTTTTATGCACATTGACATTCTTGTGATTCATATATCGAAAAACATTGCTTGACTACCATAGCTTTTTGGCATTTGGTATTTTCCCAGTTGGAAGATAATAGAAGTATAGTTGCTATCATGTGGCTCTTCCTGCCCCGCCCCCGTTTTACAGAAGAGGACAGAGTTTTCCTCAATGTCCAGGACATTCCCCTTGATGCATGCCTCGCAGCTGAGCCTTGATCACACATGTGGGGAAACTCTGTGTGTTCCCTCCACATAGTGTGTGTAGACTAAGTTATGTTTGGTACAGATGCACGCAACTTTTTTTTTTTATGCACATTGACATTCTTGTGATTCATATATCGAAAAACATTGCTTGACTACCATAGCTTTTTGGCATTTGGTATTTTCCCAGTTGGAAGATAATAGAAGTATAGTTGCTATCATGTGGCTCTTCCTGCCCCGCCCCCGTTTTACAGAAGAGGACAGAGTTTTCCTCAATGTCCAGGACATTCCCCTTGATGCCGTGACCAGTGCTCACTAAACACAGGCAGGAGTCCCTTAGTTGATGTGGTCCCTGGGCCTTTAACCCACCAACGTCTGCTTTGCGGTGCTCCAGACCCGCCGAGCGCAGCTCCCCGCAAGCTCGTGCCCTGCTGTCCCTTGGAAATCTGTCATCTCTGCTGCACCTTATCCTCGGGTCCCTGCCATCAGGCCCCTGTGCCCCGGGCCCCTTTTGTCTCTGACCCCGTCAGGGAAGCTCTGTGTCTCTCAGGATTGCTGGCTCATTTCTCCTGACCCTTTCCTCCTCTCTTTCTGATTTTGACTTAGGTATCTGTCGACCCCAATTAGTGTCTCGCAACCCTCAGGCCATAATGTGAGAGTTGTGAGCCAGTTAGGTAGAGGTCAGCTGTCACCCTCCAGCCAGTGGAAGTGGGGGACAGGGAGGGATGTGCAACTCTGTGTGGGGACAGCTCCACTCTGGGCTCATTAGAAGAAAGAAAGTGAAAGAGTTAGTCAGTCAGTTGTGTCCAATTCTTTGTGACCCCCTGGACTGTTGCCTGCCAGGCTCCTCCATCCATGAGATTTTCCAGACAAGAATAACTGGAGTGGGTTGCCATTTCCTTCTCCAGGGGATCTTCCCCACTCAGGGATGGAACCCAAGTCTCCCTCATTGCAGGCAGACTAGCAGAAAGAATCCTGGTCAACTTCAACAGTCTAGCGAATACATATAAATGATATTGTATGAAAATAACTTGGGGCTGTTTATTCATTCTAAATGAGATAGCAAGATGATTCTTTCTCATAGGAAAAGATGTGACACAAGTAACTCCAAAGTCATGGCACTTGTATTGGCTAAACCTTAATCATGAGAACTTCAGGGGTCTGTTTTGTGGGTGAACTTCATTGTGGTGATTGGATTAGGTGGCTTCCTTAACACCAGCGAAGTGGGGCCACCTCTCTCTGCCTGTGCCCGACTTGGTCTATGTTCCCCTATAGGAAGCAGGCCTCCCTGACAGAACTGCACCATTTCCCCAGTTCCTGGGAGAAGACCAGAGGATCCAAGGCTGCTTTTACCCTCCTCCCCTGGCAGACCTGGTGTTCAGCAGGCACCTCCTGGCTGTCACAGGGCTGTTGCTGTTCAGTCACTATGTCTGACTCTCGTGACCCCACGGACTGCAGCACACTAGGCTCCTCTGTCCTCCGCTGTCTCCCGGAGTTTGTGCAAATTCATGTCCATTGAGTCAGTGATGCCATCCAACCATCTCATCCTCTGTCTTCCCCTTCTCCTCCTGCCTTCAATCTCTCCCAGCATCAGGGTCTTTTCCAGCGAGTTGGCTCTTCACATCAGTCTTTGCAATGAATATTCAGGGTTGATTTCTTTTAGGATGGACTGGTTGGATCTCCTTGCAGTCCAAGGGACTCCTAAGAGTCTTCTCCATCACCACAGTTCAAAAGCATCAGTTGTTTGGTGCTTGCCTTCTTTATGGTCCAAAGGGTAACAGGATTATTCTTTAGCTATTGTGCTGGGTCACTAACTGGCAATTATGTTTTCAGGTTGAGAATTTCTCTTCATATGCCTTATGAATATTGGAATTTGACTTGCAGTGGTATCTGAAAACATGAACTCTTGAACTAGTAGGCCTTGGGGGTGGAGGTGGGAAGATTAAAAAGAAGAATAAATAAAACTAGAAGTATAAGTATATTTTAATACACAAAAGCTCCAGAAAGTTCCCCAGAGTCTTGTCAGTTAATGGACCTTTTCACCAACCTTTTTTTTTTTTTTTCCAGATTCTATCCTGGTAACATTAAATATACACATAAGCAGAATGCCCTTTGTAGTGAACAGTCATATTTTTAAGTTGGTTGTCCAGGCGTGGGTCAAGTGGGAAGTGGGAAGAAGGGTAGTGATTGTACATGGGCGAATAGTGATCATCGGAGACATACAGGTGATAGACAAATATTACCTCATACCACATTATTCAGGGAAGCATTTGATGCTAAAATTGTATGTCGGAGTTGAAAATAAGTTGTGTACCTGTAGCTAGGAGCAGACCCCCCTCTCCGAGCACACCCCCCGGGAGAGGACCAGACAGCAACCAACAGTTCTCACCTCCTGGCTCTTGACACTGACCCAGACTCTAGAGGTGAGAGACAAAGAAGCCAGTTGTCCCAGACCTTCCTGGCTTTTCCAGATTCAGGCTGCCCTCAACTGCTTCTGACATGAAGAGGTCAGGTGTCTCTGGTGGCTCAGACAGTAAAGAGTCCGCCTGCAGTGCAGGAGACCCAGGTTGGAAGATCCCCTGGAGGAGGGCATGGCAATCCACTCCAGTATTCTTGCCTGGAGAATTCCGTGGACAGGGAAGCCTGGTGGGCTACAGTCCATGGAGTCGCAAAGAGTCGGACAAGACTGAGCTACTAAATGACAACAGTCCAGTGAGCAGCATCGGCCACAGGGGAGCTGGAGAGGATGAATGTGGAGAAGTTTGAGGAACCTGCAGAGCCAGGAAAGAATCTGGTGAATGAGAGTCCTCCATGCCAGAGCCCCACGGTCGAGGAGGAGCAGGACCTCAGCAGGCTGGGGCAGTGAGCAGGGCAAAACGTGTGTGCATGGCTGTGAGTGTGGGTGTGTGCATGGCTGTGAGTATGGGTGTGTGCATGGCTGTGAGTATGGGTGTGTACATGCAGTGGCCACTGGACTTGTCCCTCCAGACCCAGTGGGACATCTGTGTTTGTCAGCCTTGGCAGCAACTTACAGCGGGCTGGGGTGACAGGAACCCGTGTTGCTGGAGAACAAAGGCAGACTCACCCCCAGATGTGCTCAAACTCAGCTCTGCAGCATGTGGCTAGGAAGGGCCCTTTTTCCTCTCTGTAGGAAATTTTGTTTCATCCCATATCTAGATTGTTCTCTCAGCCAACCAGCCATCCACCAGCCCCCAAACTGCCTGACAACATCATCGAATACAAACCTGGTCTGTTTTGGCCAGAATTTCATTTATGTTGGAGCAGCAGGGGCCGATCATTAGACCCGCTGTGTGCTGCTTCATGTTTGCAAGTTGAGGAATCCAGGGAACTAATATTTCCTCCCCAGTGCTGGCCTGCGGGTCCTGGCAAGGGTGCCTGGTGGTGGACTGGACACACGGATGGGGAGATTGAGACAAAGTTGGGGGCATAACACCGGTAATACCCTTTGTTCAAATTAAAACCAAAATTCTTAAATAACATCACATGTTCTATGTTCAGTACGTTTATCCATTTTCTTTACCAGTGTGTTCTGTATCCCAAGCACCTGACAATGCTTGGCACATTTTAAGAATCCAATGAATATTTGCTGAATGTTCCAAATAAACTTTTTAAAGTGGTAGGCATTTAGAGTTTTGAAGAATACATAAAATTCCATCACTGATCACTTATCTTTAACAGCTTAGTTAAATCCTGGATGAGTGCATATGTCTCTATAGACACCCCCTCCTTCTTCTGTGGAATGGCCCTAGGGCTGTGGATGGTCTGGCTTCAGAAACTCTCTCGGGTAGCATCCCTTTCTCCCCTCATTTGCATGGAACCCTGTTTCACCTCGTGATGAGTAGCCACGGCCTAGTAAAGGAATCATTTCATAGACCAAGTGACCGGAGTTTACCCTCCTGCCGGAGAGAAGGGAAGAATTTTTATCTTTATATATTTATTGATTTTTTTTATTTAAGCTCCCACCCCAGCTGTTTAGAATTATTACCTGAATTTTATAAGAGCCAAAGTTTGGTTATAATTATTTCTCTTGCAGAGGCTCTAACTCAGAGTCTGTTGTAAACTTGTCTCAATGGAGTTGTTTGTTTGGATGTTGGAAGAACATATATATTTTACTAGTGAACATTATTTTTTAAAGTGTTAACATTTTTGAATAGAGTTAAGTTTGAGTTTCTTTACAGTTTTTCATGATACTCACCAGGCTGCCATGCCCCAACTTGGCCAGCTGAACAGCCCAGCCGCTGGGGGTCCAGAGAAGATCTACCCTTATTCCATAGAGTTTCCCAACCACTAACCTTGGCATTAATTCAGAAACAAGAATATTTCCTACTAATGTCTTGAAATGACATTTTATTAGTGACATGAATTGTTGAAAATATTTAAAACATTTTAAAAAATGTTTACATATTTAACTTGTTTAAAAGTAATCATTGTACATCCATGTTAGTAACAGCATAATTCAGAATAGTCAAAAGATGAAAGAGAAACAAGTGTACATAGATGGATAAAGAGTCCAACAAAATGTGATGTGTGTGTATGCTGCTGCTGCTGCTGCTGCTAAGTCGCTTCAGTCGTGTCTGACTCTGTGCAACCCCATAGACCGCAGCCCACCAGGCTCCCTCGTCCCTGGGATTCTCCATGCAAGAACACTGGAGTGGGTTGCCATTTCCTTCTCCAATGCATGAAAGTGAAAAGTGAAAGTGAAGTCGCTCAGTCATGTCCGACTCCTAGCGACCCCATGGACTGCAGCCCACCAGGCCCCTCCGTCCATGGGATTTTCCAGGCAAGAGTACTGGAGTGGGATGTGTGTATATAGGATGGAATATTATTCAGCCTTAAAAAGGAAAGAAATTTTGACACATGCTGCAACATGGATGAATCTCGAAGACATCAAGTGTAATAAACCAGTCACAAAAGGACAAATCTTGTAGGATTCCTCTCATATGAGGTACTTAGGGCAGTCAAATTCATAGAGACAGAGTGGTTGTTGCCAGGGGAAGGGAAGAGGGGAGAAGGGGTGTTGTTATTTAATGGGTACAGACTTTCAGTTTTACAAGATGAAAAGAATTCTGGAAATGGGTGGTGATGGTGATCACACAGCACTGTGAATGTACTTAGTGTCACTTACCCGCACACTAGCCTTCCTTCATAGCTCAGTCGGTAAAGAATCTGCCTGTAATGCAGGAGACCTGAGTTCAATTCCTGGGTTGAAAGATCCCCTGGAGAAGGAAATGGCAATCCACCCCAGTATTCTTGCCTGGAAAATCCCATGTACAGAGGGGCCTGGTTAGCTGCAATCCATGGGGTCACAAGAGTCCAATACGACATAGGAACTAAACCACCACCACCACCCGCATACTAAAAAAAAACACATACATGTATGTTTGTGTTTATAGGGTATATGTGTGTGGATAGACAAACAGATAAATATCCTTTCTCCAATTCTGAGCCTGTTAAATTTTCACAGCCATTGTGTAAAGCATCTGCAGCCTTAAAAATCACAGGCGGGAAAAAAAAAAAAATCTGTGTGTGTGTGTATTGTGAGCAGCCCAATGGAAGCCCACATAAGAAGAAACTGAGGCCTCCAGCCAACAGCCAGAAAGTAACAGAGGCTTCCTGCCAATAGTCATGTAGGTGAGCTTAGAAGCAGATCATGTTAATTACAGCCTCACGAGAGACCCTGAACCAAACCACTCAGCTAAGCTGCTACTGTATCTCCCACCTACAAAAACTATGAGATAATGACTGTTATTTTAAGCCACTGAGTTTCATGGTAATTTGTCAGCCTTGCAACAGATAGCTAATATGGTGTCTTACAGTACTTTTATCTCAGTACATGTAACCCACGTGTGTATGAAACACACAAGCTTGATGTTGTCATAGTGGTCGTAGTCCAGACTCTTGAATTTGAAAGCCAACCCCCTGCAATGGGTAATGCTCAGTATCACACGAAGAGCAAGGTTTTGTTCAGTAATTACTAAGTGGGCTTATGGGATGGTGTGTCAGTGGTGAATGGTGCCTCTTCTCTAAGCGGGGAGGCATGTCCTCTGTCTACCACGCAGAAAGTCTCATCCTGCTGCTGTGTCGCTCCCCGGAGGCCTGGACCTCTCCTCCCACCTGCTCCGCGTCTGCTGTCCTGCAGATACAATAGTCCAGAGGAGTCCGAGGAGGGTCTTTGCAAAGCACACAGCTTAGAGTAGAGAGCTGGGGCCGGCCGTCAGACTCCTGACTGGAGCCGTCTGGCACGCTTCTGCCCCCTCCATCGGAAGGAGGAACAGATTCCTAGTGAACACTTCAGGAAGGATTGCCGTTGACCCTGATCCTAAGTTTTACCATTAGGTACATTCGAATCAGCAGTAGACATGCGGGGAGCACCCACCGTGTACAAGCCAGGGTGCCTGTTGTGTGGAGAGCAGAGGAGCAGAGCCTTGTTCCTGCTCTTAATGGGTGTTCATGCCTCTGGGGGCCCAGGTTGAGTGTATTCATTACTGCCCTGACCCCCGAAAGGACCCTGAGGAGTGATGAGGAGATGATGAGGGAGAGCTTCCCATCAGAGGTGGTATCCAAGCTGGGCCCCGAGAAACGGAGAACTGCATTCTCCTTCCTTGGTTCTCAGGACCCTTCGTCCTGACCCTTTGCTGCACATCTGTGCTGATAGATCTGGCTACCACTACTCAAGTCTAAGCTTCTTGAGGAAGCTCATCTAGAGGTGGGTGTTATTTAGTGTCTCTATGTGTCTGTCACAATGCTTGACTCACTGGATGCCTCAGCGGATCTTTATGATTGAATGAACAGATGAAAAAGTGAGTGAATGTACATAGTGATGATTGATGAGACTGGCAAGGTAACCGGGGCTGAGTTGTAAGGGCCGGGGGTGCCATGAATATTGAGCTAATAATTGGCACCCAGGGGTGTTTTCCTTCTCACGTGGAAGCAGTGTGGCCTACAGTCAGCGACACCAAGGAGAAGTGGAAGCTGGGGACCACGTGGGTGTGTTCCTGTGAGCCCCGGCATCACCCAGGGTCTGTCCCCAAAGGGGTACAAGCCGTGTGCCAGCAGTAGAGGTGGCATATTAGGAGAAGGAACCAGAGCTGAGGGATGCAGTTGTGATTTCTGGGCTAGAAAAATCAGAGCCATTGTGGGCTGGGGCAACTCCCAGTCCAGGGGGAGGCACTCCTGAATGCCGGTGGCTCCACAAAGATGTATGGCGAGATTCCGGCCCGGAGAACTGGAGGCCCTCTGCTCCCAGGACCCGTGGGTGCTGCAGTGGACTGGGCTTGGCCAGCGCAGGGTCCAGGCTGCATTCTGGACTTTGCTTAAAGAGAACCTCTTGTCCCTGGAATAACAGAATATGTCACGTGAGAATCTTTAAATGTGCCTCCGGTGGTAGCTGGGGCAACCTTAATTTCCGTGGAGTGAACAGAGCTTAATTTGGATTCACAGAAAGTGTGACTTTTTTCCTACATGGCATTTAGTGATCATTGGAGATCATTTTTCACAGTCACCTCTTTGATTGTCCAGGTAGAGGGGAGGAGGAGATGGGAAGGTGGGTGGAGCTTTGGGGTTCAGTGTGTGAAACAGCAGGTAGTCTGGAAATTGGCTCTGGAAGTAAATTCGTGCAACACGGAAGGACCCTAAAAGCAAGATTTCTTCCTCTGTACTCACCTCCATCCTGTTCGCCGTCCTCATGTGGGGTGGCAGTGGGCTTCCATTATCAAGACGAGCCAAGAACGAGAGGGATTAAAAGCCAACACCAGAGAAAAGTTCACATTGTTTTCGTGATGGGGTAGGGAAGAAACTGACCCAATTAAGACTTCAGAGGCCTGCCTTTAATGGCCTCTCCTGTACGTTTTTATCTGGAGAGGCGTGTTACCAGCTCCCCCGAAGTGCAGAGTCTACCCGAAATAGAGATTGAAGAGTGGCTTTGTCATATAATGAGTCAACATCAGCCGGGAGGAAGGATGAATATAGCATCACAATATTCTCCACGGGCAGGCACCCCGGCCCCGGGGGTGCTGTGGTCTAACCAGAGGCCCTGTGGTCTATCAGGGGTCCTCATGACAGACAGGAGACACAGTCCACGGAAACGGCCTTCAAAGGACGTGCAGCGCCACCCTCGGGCTGTCCTCCGAGCTTGCTGTGTCCTGAACCGGGAGGGCTTTTCCCTTCTGTCCTAGTTGGAAAGTTCTGGAAGCACATTTAAACACACACATGCCCACAGGCATGAACAAGAGTCTGTCTTCTAAAGACTCTTGAGCCATTTGAACATCAAGTTAAAAAATGACCTGCCACTTTGGAGGCATTCTTCAAGCCAATTTTGGATACCATCCCTGGTAATTCTGTTCCTGGGGACATTCGGTACCATGTCTGTCACGGTCTGTACTTTTCAAAACATCCCTTGCCCCCACAAAGCCTTCGTAAAGCAGCATACCTCAGACACCCAAGGCATCCTCCATGGGGCAGGATTAAGTCGGCAACATAAACTTACTATTGGGTGAAACTGAGTCGCTCAGTCGTGTCTGACTCTCTGTGACCCCATGGACTGTAGCTGGCCAGGCTCCTCTGTCCGTGAAATTCTCCAGGAAAGAATATTGGGGTGGGTTGCCATTCCCTTCTCCAAGGAGATTGCCCCAACCCAGGGGTCAAACCCAGGTCTGCCACATTGCAGGCCAATTCTTTACCATCTGAGCCAGCAGGGAAGCATTTACTACTAGGTACTTGAGCTGCCCACTCCGGGGCTCTTGTTCCAAAGCCACATGCCCACTGGAGCTGTCAGGGCACCAGTTAAAGTGAGGTGATAGGTTCCCGGTGGGGCGGAGGCTTCGTAGAGCCCAGGTCCTTGGGAAGCAGGCTGGATCCAACACAACCAGTCCTGGGGCAGGAGGGCCCTTCCCTGGGACTTGCATCCCAGCTTGGTTTGAAAACCACTTAGACTTGGGCTAAATTCTGCTTGAAGAGTCTTGGGTGGGGGGAGGGGCATTTTTCAGAGATCAATTTGCTTTAGCAAATTCTGTGTTCGCCTTTGCTTGCCAGCCTTCCTAGACCCCATCCACACTCTCCCTCAGCTTCATCTGTAGAAAGCTTTGCACCCCAGGGTTCTGGCTTTGGGTACCGAGAGAGGCTAATGTCCGTGTCAAAGTGATTCCTGATAGAAGGCATCCTAGGTGTTAAATATTTATTTTAAGCGGAATGTTCTACTTCTGAGAGGTTAAAGAACAAATGTAATTTCAGGCAGAGGCTTTTACTAGTCAGGGTGTGAGTGTCTTTTGGCTTTTTTTTATTTGGCTATGCAGCAGCCAACTAACAAAATGCGTTCCTGAGATGAGCTGACAAGAGTGCAGAAAGGAAGAAATAAACAAAAAGCCATGTTAATTTCAAGCTTCAGTAGGAATACAAAAAGAAATATTAACATTTGCTGAATGACAAATAATGCAATGGCTAGGAATTTTTAATGCTTCTAGCAAGGTTTTTGTAAGCTTTCATGGAATTTTCTCCCAGTCAAGTGCAGCACTTTTATAACTGGCAGCGCCCCATGAGGGTGTCCTGATAGGAGGTTTAATTTCAGGATGGTCCCTCCAAGCATATGGGTTTCTAATACGATTCCATAGCCCCATTTCCACTGCTATAATCTGTTTGGAGTGGCCACGTCTCCTTAGCATAATCTTCACAAGTGCTTGTCCACAAAGTAAGAGCCACTTTGCCTGGCTGGAAGGAGGGTCACAGAGCTGTTGTGTTGTTATTGTTGTTGTTTTGGATATGTGTAAAGGTTTTTGTAAGCTTTCATGGAATTTTCTCCCAGTCAAGTGCAGCACTTTTATAACTGGCAGCGCCCCATGAGGGTGTCTTGATAGGAGGTTTAATTTCAGGATGGTCCCTCCAAGCATATGGGTTTCTAATACGATTCCATAGCCCTATTTCCACTGCTCTAATCTGTTTGGAGTGGCCACATCTCCTTACATAATCTTCACAAGTGCTTGTCCACAAAGTAAGAGTCACTTTGCCTGGCTGGAAGGAGGGTCACAGAGCTGTTGTGTTGTTATTGTTGTTGTTTGGGATATGTGTAAAAAAAATACGTATGTTAGCCTCCAACTCCTACTTAATACCGGGTTTCTTTTACAGTCATGTTCTTTAGAAGTCGGTCCTCTCACTTGAACATTGAATTTACTGAGAAATATTAAAGTTCTAAACACTTTTATAATTTTAAAAGTTTATTTTATTAAAATTCTTCCCAACTTTATTGAGATACAGTTGACATATAACATTGCATACGTGTAAGGTGTACAATGGGTTCAATACACCTTTTTTTTTTTTAGTTTTTGTTGGAGTGTAGTTGATATACAGTGTTGTGTTCATCTCAGGTGTACAGCAAAGTGAGTCAGTTATATGTGTACATATATCCATTGTTTTTTAGACTCTGTTCCCATGTAGGTCATTACAGAGTATCGAGTAGGGTTTCCTATGTCATACAGTAGGTTCTTATTTAAAGTTCTAAAATTTGTATGCGTGTGTCAGGTAGACGTAAGGCACTGTTAAACTTTCTTTAATTCACTTTAGTCATAGTTTTTTTTTGTTTTTTCTTTAATATTTATTTGGCTGTGCCAGGTCTTAGTTGCAGTATGCAGGATCTAACCCAGGTCCCCTGTACTGAGAGCAGAGTCTTAGCCGCTGTACCGCCAGGGAAGTCCCGGTCACTGTTTTTTGAGCACCCACCGTGTGCGAGGAACTGGGTGAGTGGTCTTCTCCCAAAGGGCCTCTGCTGCCAGGTGTAGATACAGAAGCATGAGGTGTTTGGTTGTAGAGAGAAGGTGCCCTGGCAGGTCAGAGGCAGGAGAGCCTCATCCAGCTCCTCCGGGCTGTCGAAATCATCCTCACCTGTCTGTCACCCCTGCACACCCAGGACCGGCCTTTCACTCCGTGTACCCAGCGCTGAGCACACAGCGGGTGGCCCACAAGTGTCTGCTGAAGGGGGCTGTAGGGAGGAGCAGACGCTTGTAATGGTGGAGGGGCCTGTGCGGTGGGCAGAAGGGAGCGTGGGACGCTGACAGTCCAGCAGTGAGTGTGAGGAGACCCCAGTGAGGAGGCCGGCCTCTCGGCTGGAAGGCCCGAGGGGGACAGTCAAGGGCTCTGCATGGCGGGGCCCAGCCTCGGGATGTCTGCTGAAGGGTCAGCAAGCCATGCCCCACGGGCCAGCCCCGTCCCCTCATCGCCAGGAGACTGTGGCTGCCCCTGTGCCCGCCGGGCCGAGGTGAGTAGTTGCAACGACGTGGCCTGAAAGCTGAAATCGGTGTTTACATGTCCCTTCACCGGTGGCTCTGATGGTAAAGCATCTGCCTGCAATGCAGGAGACCCGGGTTTGATCCCTGGGTCAGGAAGATGCTCTGGAGAAGGAAATGGCAACCCACTCCAGTACTCCTGCCTGGAAAATCCCAGGGACAGAGGAGCGTGGTGGGCTACAGTCGATGGGGTCGCCAAGAGTTGGACACGACTGACCGACTTCACTTCACTCACTCACAGAAGGAGCGTGCCGGCCTCTCCTCGGACAGGAGCGAGGATGAGTACAGCCCGGGACCTCGGGACCGTGTTGTAGAGGGACAGCCTGCGCTTGGCCCTCCTGCGCAGGGGACTGCCCTGACGGGGGGAGTGTTCGAAGACCGTTGCTGTGGCAGTGATTCGCACCAGGGAAGGAGCTGAGTGTAGGGAAACCACCAAGATCCGCAGTCAGTCACCTGCTGAGGCGTCGTGGAGGGAAGTGCGTGGTTCTGATTTGAGCACCCACCGTGTGCGAGGAACTGGGTGAGTGGTCTTCTCCCAAAGGGCCTCTGCTGCCAGGTGTAGATACAGAAGCATGAGGTGTTTGGTTGTAGAGAGAAGGTGCCCTGGCAGGTCAGAGGCAGGAGAGCCTCATCCAGCTCCTCCGGGCTGTCGAAATCATCCTCACCTGTCTGTCACCCCTGCACACCCAGGACCGGCCTTTCACTCCGTGTACCCAGCGCTGAGCACACAGCGGGTGGCCCACAAGTGTCTGCTGAAGGGGGCTGTAGGGAGGAGCAGACGCTTGTAATGGTGGAGGGGCCTGTGCGGTGGGCAGAAGGGAGCGTGGGACGCTGACAGTCCAGCAGTGAGTGTGAGGAGACCCCAGTGAGGAGGCCGGCCTCTCAGCTGGAAGGCCCGAGGGGGACAGTCAAGGGCTCTGCATGGCGGGGCCCAGCCTCGGGATGTCTGCTGAAGGGTCAGCAAGCCATGCCCCACGGGCCAGCCCCGTCCCCTCATCGCCAGGAGACTGTGGCTGCCCCTGTGCCCGCCGGGCCGAGGTGAGTAGTTGCAACGACGTGGCCTGAAAGCTGAAATCGGTGTTTACATGTCCCTTCACCGGTGGCTCTGATGGTAAAGCATCTGCCTGCAATGCAGGAGACCCGGGTTTGATCCCTGGGTCAGGAAGATGCTCTGGAGAAGGAAATGGCAACCCACTCCAGTACTCCTGCCTGGAAAATCCCAGGGACAGAGGAGCGTGGTGGGCTACAGTCGATGGGGTCGCAAAGAGTTGGACACGACTGACCGACTTCACTTCACTCACTCACAGAAGGAGCGTGCCGGCCTCTCCTCGGACAGGAGCGAGGATGAGTACAGCCCGGGACCTCGGGACCGTGTTGTAGAGGGACAGCCTGCGCTTGGCCCTCCTGCGCAGGGGACTGCCCTGACGGGGGGAGTGTTCGAAGACCGTTGCTGTGGCAGTGATTCGCACCAGGGAAGGAGCTGAGTGTAGGGAAACCACCAAGATCCGCAGTCAGTCACCTGCTGAGGCGTCGTGGAGGGAAGTGCGTGGTTCTGAGTCTCAGATGAGAGTTGGCTTGGCACACTTTGTCCCTGATCTAGAAACCCTTGCCCTCTCCTAGTCCTTACCACTCGCAGGGGGTCCACCTCAAAGCTCCTTCCAAAACAGCTCAAGTCAGTGCCACCCAGCTGACCATACGTGCTTGTGGTGCTGTTTGTCGGGACACGTGTGTCCTGTCTCTAAGCCTGTGAATAAACCCTGAGGCCAGGGGCTTCAGCCAGCCACACCTCTCTCAGTGCTTAGCTGATATTTTTAACATCACTAGTCACTTCGAAATGTTTGGTGACGAGACAGTCACCAAGCAGGGCGTGTTGTTAGAGAAAACATACCCTATCTCGTTCCATATTTTAGTCAGAAAACATCAGGCATTGTTTTCTGACTAAACATTGTAAGAACAAGCATCTGTCTGTCTGACGAAGCAACGTCCATCAGATAGAGCGGTTAAATCCACGTCAGTCATTTTGGTACAATAAAACTAAAATTAGACACAGCACAGACACAGAAAGATGAGAGCATTTATCCCAACGTTAATTTAAAGACTGATAGAGGCAGATGCTAAGGTGTCTGGACTCCTCGGACAGTTCAGTTCGATGGTTCTTACAGAGAAGAGCCTGGGTGAATGGAGGGGAGGTAATGGCCGGGGGCTGGAGCCCCGACATCACATCCAGCACCCGTTTCTCGTCTTGAGGGTATGAGAAGCAAAAACGTCAGATGCATGAATCCAGTTTTACTTGGTAATATTCATTAGTGACCTAAATCAACGGAGAACCTTCTACTTAATGGAGTAATTAATTCGCTCCGGTAATTGACGCTGGAAACAGAAGATGAATTGATTAGCATGATTGCTGTGTTCCTTTTTCTTCCTTTTGTGGAAAAGAGCCACTGTCGGGTCCAGGCCAGGTTTGACATCAGGGGCCAGGCTGGATCAACTGGCCTGAGATTTTTTGCTCTTCTCCTCGCAGCTTGTCTGGTACCTTGCTCTGTGCTCCTGTTCCTACATCATCCACAAGCCAAGGGCCCGTCTCCCCACCTTTCCCTCCAACACTTTACCTGCTCAAGCTCCGCCTACACCTCGCCCCCCACCCGCCATGGAGTCAGGCTGTCTTGGTCCTTGTGGATCCCTGCTTTCTTTAAGTCACCATTTTACCTAATCAATACCAAGCAGTTTCTCGTGTAATGTTTCTTGTTGCTTTATATGTGGGATAAGGGGAAAGGATTAAAAGATTAAAGACAGACATCTCTCTCACTTTGCATAGTGTGAAATCCAACCTCTCTGCTCTGATAAGCCGCCTTCAGCACATCTCAGAGGGACAGAGGAGAGGGTGTCAGGCAAGACACCGTATGCACTGTGAAGGCCACACAAGTTGTAATTACTGGCACCATAATTATTTTGGCGTATGTGTAGCTTCTCTGCCGCACCATAATTATTTTGGGGTATGTATAGCTTCTCTACTGTGTTTATACTGAAGATCCCCAAACCGAAAGTCAACAGGTTTTTGAACACCACTCTTTGTAAACGGGCTTTACCCTCGCCAGACAACGTGCTGCAAATAGATGGTTTTAAAAGCAGACTTCCTCCGGGTACCTGCTGCCCTTGCCTGTCGAAGGACAGCGAAGACCCCCTTGAAAGAGTGAGAGGAAACTCAAATGCAGGCACCTGGGCCCCGCCCTGCCTGAATCTTCCTGCCCTCCCCCTCCCCACCTGCCCAGAGTCAAACACAGATGGCCCCACAGACTTCAGTCCCCAGGGGCTCCCCCAAGCTCATCTTCCTCCATTTAGTCCTACAAAAAGAAGCAGGCGAAGCTGAACTGCCGCTCGGAGAGGGAGAATTTGGCAGTGTGCTCAGAAGCACTGGTGACTGGCCGACTCTTCCTCTGTGAGGGGAGAGCAGAGCTGACTGAATATGAATGAGAACCAGAGTGCATCACTGTCAAGGTCAGGCGCCTGCCACCGCTCTCCTCATTTGCTGCCAGCCAGCATGCTCCTTCTGTTTCTTCCCAGCTGACACCCTTTCAGGCTCCGAGTTCTCAGCCCATCCCTGGGCCCCAGAACCCAGAATTAATAAAAATGTTACTTTTAATTATTTTTTAAAGTTCTTATGCTCTAGAGACAGGACTTGAACTGACCTTTCTACAATCAGTTTATGATTAGTTGATATGACATATTTAAAACTGTCGCAATTTTTCTTATATGTTTGACTAGTCTTCCATATCAAAGATATTGTATAATCTCACACCAACTTAAATGTGACGTATTTTCAAATCACTAAGTCAATAGCTAATCAATTCTATTAGCATTCCAGGTATTATACGAAGTAGGATGTAAATTCCATGAGGGCAGCAATGTTTGCAGGGCATGTGTTTATTTTATTCACTGTACTATCTCTAGGATCTAAAACAATGCCGAGCATGTGTTGTAGTCACTAGATAAATTGAATGAATGAATGAATAAGTGAGCTATAGACAAATTATAAGAATTAACAAAAATCTTTTTACAAAAATACAGAACAATATATCATAATGTTAAATCACAAATGTGTCATTTTCAACTAAGACTGTAAATACCAACATACCATGATTGACTGTACTTCACAGATAGCATGGTTTTTACAAATCGAAAGTTTGCGACAACCCTGCCTTGTCAAATGATGGCTAGTATTTTTCAGCAGCAACAACATACTTTTAAATGAACATACGTGCCCTTTTTTAGACACTTAATAGACCACAGTATAATGTAAAAATAACTTTTATATACACTGGAAAACCAAAAACTCATGTGACTCACTTTATTTTGGTGTTCTAGAACCAAACCTCTGAGGTCTACCTGTAGTGAACAAATGGGAAAAATTAAAACAGTCTGTATTGCCCATCTCAGCTGTGGCACTCAATGCCCAGACTCTGGTAATGCCCGTTTCTAATAGATGCACTGTAATCCGTGCATTTGGAGAAGGCAATGGCACCCCACTCCAGTGCTCTTGCCTGGAAAACCCCATGGACAGGGGAGCCTGGTAGGCTGCAGTCCATGGGGTCGTGAACAGTCGGACACGACTGAGCGACTTCACTTTCACTTTTCACTCTCATGCACTGGAGAAGGCAATGGCACCCCACTCCAGTGCTCTTGCCTGGAAAACCCCATGGACAGGGGAGCCTGGTAGGCTGCAGTCCATGGGGTCGTGAACAGTCGGACACGACTGAGCGACTTCACTTTCACTTTTCACTCTCATGCACTGGAGAAGGCAATGGCAACCCACTCCAGTGTTCTTGCCTGGAGAATCCCCGGGACGGGGGAGCCTGGTGGGCTGCCGTCTATGGGGTCACACAGAGTCGGACATGACTGAAGCGACTTAGCAGCAGCAGCAGCAGCAGCCCCTGCATTAGAACTTTACTCAGAATTGAAAGCACTGTAAGGGAGTCCAGTCTGTTTGGGTGCACAGATCATAGAAATAGTTCCTAATCGACTTTGATTTTCTGATCTGTATTCAGCAGTCTTTACAGAGACTGGCATAAAGCTGGGTACAGAGCAATCACAATATTAGAGAAAATGCCACGTTCACAGTTCTTTTGAAGTCTATAAATACAAAGTTAACCGGTGTGGTTTTCTATAAACCTGTCTTTGGTATAATTACTATTTCTTTTAATTATTCTACCTTTACTCTTGTAATCTTCTGTTGTGTTTGACATGCCAGTTTCACGTCACCGAATTCCAGTTGTAATACTGTGTTTTCAAGTATTATAAAAATATCTTAATGTTCTTTCTGTTGCAAATTACTCCTTTGGGTTCACTGTTTCAAATTGTGGGTTTTAAGAGTGTTACTTTTCAAGTTGTAATTAAAACTAGAAAATGTAAAAAAAAAAAAATTTAAGATGTTTAAACTTGGTTGAAAACAATCCAGTTTGAGTATCAGGATAAGAGGTGCAACCCCACCCCCACTGCACTCCCTTCACTGCCGATTACGGGGATGATCAGTAATTAAGCCATGTCACTCCTGCCATGTAAGAGTCTAGAATCTTAAGGACGGTACAGGCCCTGGGAGGACCCTTTAACTCTGTCACCCCTCCATCAGTTGTGCAAGATGGAAGAACAGCTTCTTGTGTGACTTCTGAGTCTTCTCAGGCTGGACTCTCCAACCTGTAATGAGAGATGAAAATGTTCAGCCTCTACTCTAAGGTCTCACCTGCCCAGCGTCCGAAAGCAGTTTGAGAACAATTCAAACCGAATCTTTCAGTAGAGCTAGTAAAGAACTAGGGCTTCCCGGGGGTGCAGTGCCAAAGACTCTGCCTGCCAATGCTGAAGACACAGGAGACATGAATGTGAGCCCTGAGTCAAGAAGATCCCCTGGAGAAGGAGATGGCAGCCCACTCCAGTATCCTTGCCTGGAAATTTCCATGGACAGAGGAGCCTAGCGGGCTACAGTCAGTCGGGTTGCAAAGAGGTCACAAAGAGACATGACTGAGGGACTGAACACAAAGCACAGTAAAGAACTACATTTACCTGTTAATGGTGCCACATTTTGCTCTTAGAACCTCCATAAATATAAGATTAAAATGACAGACCTGACAGCAAGTAAATAAAGCTTAATTATCCCAGTTTAAAATTCAGCCATGGGTATGCCTGTGCCTGGCTGTTGTGTTGACCTCATTGCCATATGACTGCCATCAATAGCTCTTTATATTTAATCCATTTCCTCTAAAAGCCACACTAACACATTTCTAATGTGTGTAGACTATTTTTTCCCATCACAGTTCATGTAGTCGCACAATCATTACTGAAGTCTTTTGTGAGATATAATCTTTCTGATTATCCTAGGATTTTCTGCTTCATTGCTTAAGGTTTTTGGTGACTGTGGTAGTACTGTTGCTCGTGGAACAATTTGGTGAGACCCAGGAATTTCCCACTGTGTTTATGTGGTTTCAGGGTCATCTCTCCATTCACCAGATGGAATCTCTGTAAGAACAGTACTCATCAGATAATTTATAAGAACCTTTTACCGCTGTGTTTTCTCATTCGCAAATGAGTCTTGAAAAACTGGATTTAAGAAGTTTTTAAGATCTTTCTCTCAGTCTGCAGGAGAAAAACCATTTATTAATGTTGCAGGCGTGCTAAGTCGCTTCAGTTGTGTCTGACCCTGTGCCATTCTGTGAACTGTAGCCCACCAGGCTCCTCTGTCCATGGGATTCTCCAGGCAAGAATACTGGAATAGGTTGCCAGGGGATTGTCCCACCCCAGGGATTGAACCTGCGTCTCTTAATGTCTCCTGCATTGGCGGGCAAGTTCTTTACCACTAGCACCACTTGGGAACCCCTGATTCATGTGACCTCTGTTTTTATTCATGTAGCTATCTCCCCTGCCAGATCACCAGCTCCTCAAAGTGAGAGATCACCGTTGCTCTTTATGGTTCATCCTTTTAAACGACTTAAGAGCAAGCTGAGTACACAGTGACCCACTGCCCTGAGGGATAGACTGTGACCTCCTTAGTAGGAGAGATTCTTCAAGAAAGGTCACTCCCTACCCAGAATAATAAACCGTCCACTTTTGAATGTAATTGTTATGTAAAGGGATTAATTAACCCCAAGGAAGGAATGTTAAGGCCATGTTCTTGGTCTTGTTTTTGATAAGAAAATTGAATTGAACCTTCTGTAAATTCTACACCTCACATTAGAAAGCAAAGGTTAAGTTCATCCTGCCACTTAAATTCTTCTGTGGTTGATTATTTGCAAAATATCTTGAAAGTTAAAAGGCATATAGACAAAAATCAATCAATGTAAATAGTTACATTTAGAGGAATAAAAGACAGTCATCAGTTGTTTTTTTACTTCTCCATTAACCACTTGAATTCAGAGCTGGATTCTGTATCAGCTAAATAGAACAGCTAATATCCAATCAAATGTGTAATTTTAGCATTAGCCAGACAATCCCAGAAAATCTGAATAACATTTGTAATTTTAGTCACAAAAATAATGGCATTAAATTCTAATAGAATTGATTTCATTTGGTAATTTCTTCTAAGTCAGTCTAGAAGAAATCAACTTGACTAAGCAGGTGAGTAATGTCTCACCAGACACCCAGTTAAAAGTAAATCATGTCTGGTTCCCACAACAGGTAGCATTAATCAGACTTATTTGGTTAATAGTAAGTCATCTGACTATTGTTGCATAAGATATTGTTGATTTTAATTGACTCAAATATGATATAATTTTAATTTATTTAATCATAAATGCTCTCTTCCCTCTTACCTAAAAGATAACCCAGGTGAAATAGAATATATTCACTGCTTATTACATATAAAACCAGATTGTTCTGTGTGTAAAGGAAAGTAACCACTATGTTTTTGTATATTGTACAAACATACAAACTTTCTCCAGGGACTATGGCTTTTTTGGTAAGAGCTTCAAGGCAATGGCACCCCACTCCAGTACTCTTGCCTGGAAAATCCCATGGACGGAGGAGCCTGGTGGGCTGCAGTCCATGGGGTCGCTAAAGGTAGGACACAACTGAGCGACTTCACTTTCACTTTTCACTTTCATGCATTGGAGAAGGAAATGGCAACCCACTCCAGTGTTCTTGCCTTGAGAATCCCAGGGATGGGGGAGCCTGGTGGGCTGCCATCTATGGGGTCATGCAGAGTCGGACATGACTGAAGTGACTTAGCAGTAGCAGTCCCCGTTGTTACTGGTTTTCTTATAATAAAAACCAACAAGTCAATGCCATTTCTGAAATGGCAGTCACTCTTTTAGGATCCTGCAGCAGTGACTTAATGCAAGAGGTAGATCAAAATCATAAAATTGAATTTGAAACTATGTTTGTACAATGCTACTAAAGATCAACTTATAACAGCAGCCATAAATATATTTAAATCCTTTCACCTGATCATCTCATTCCTTAAAATTATGACTAATTGATTTTTAAAAGTGAAAGTGAAGTCGCTTAGTCATGTCTGACTCTTTGCGACCCCCTGGACCGTAGCCTACCAGGCTTCTCCATCCATGGGATTTTTCAGGCAAGAATACCAGAGTGGGTTGCCATTTCCTTCTCCGGGGATCTTCCTGACGCAGGGATCGAACCCGAGTCTCCCACATTGCAGGCAGACGCTTTACCCTCTGAGCCACCAGCATATATGTAATTATCCAACTATTGCTGGACAGTTGGATATTAGAATTCAATGTCAGAGACAACAGAATTGGCAAATGAGCAATGAAGGATAAAAGCTTGAAAATGGAGTATTAATAGTCAGGTGGAGTCTGTATTATAAGTATAAAGATCAAAAGTATACAAGAGGGGTTACAGGCAAAAGAATGCAAAATTGTATGTGGACTGTGACTAAAATGATATGAAAAATTTTAAGTGAATAGCTTTTGTGTTAGATTAGTAATCTAGATTTCTTTAATGTGAATTTTTTAAAATATTGTTACAAAGTTGTTGAATACATCGTTAGCATATTTTTGTTCTATAGCACTTCCAGGAGGAATTGAGAGGATCAGCCAGAATGACTGCATCTGTATACGGTATACGGTAACCGTATAACTACGGTTATACCATCAACCGTAAGGTGTCTCTTGGTGCCATTTAGCAAATGACTGTGTCCGTTGGTGGCATCCTCAAAGAACGCCTGCGCTTCCTAAGCGTCCTCACCAGCTCCCAGAGAGCTGTTTACATGGTGGGACAGTTTCTTCTGGAGTGTCTTATCTGTCCGGTTAAAACCTCAAGGAGGAAGATGATATTTGCCAGTCCATGAGATGACATTTGGCCACCTGACCTTTGACTTTTAGGAAGTGCCAGAGGGTCTTTAGTGGTTTGAGTGAGCCCTGGATTTCTGTGTTATCGTAGTGACATAGTGACAGCCCCTCTCACAGAGCTCGCCTTGGCCAGGCCCCTTCTCGAGTGTCAGAAGGCTGAACTCACGGTCGCTGGGTTGCGGGTTAAAGACAGTGGGCATTCCCACCTCTTTAAAACTCTGATTCTCCTAACACATATATTGACCTTTTTAATGAAAAGAAGGAAGGCCCAAAGAGGGAAATACTTGCTCTTCACCTATACCAATAAATTATTTTGAAAAATTGCAGTTTCCAGAGATGTACTCACCATGTCATCTCTGTCTTTTTCTAGGTATATTTTTTTCATATTCTTCTTTTTTAAAATTTTATTGGAGTATAGTTGCTTTACAATGTTGTGTTAGTTTCTGTTGTACAGCAAAGTGAATCAGCTGTAAGTATACAAATATCCCCTCTTTTTTTGGATTTCCTTCCCATTTAGGTCACCACAGAGCATTGAGTAGAGTTCCCCATGCTATACAATAGATTCTCCTTACTTACCTATTTTATACAGTGTCAGTAGTATATATATGTCAATCCCAATCTCCCAATTCCCCCTTGATATCCATATGTTTGTTACTACGTCTGCGTCTCTGTTTCTGCCTTTCAAGACAGGTTCATCATAGTTTTGCTTGTGCAGTGTTGCTGGCCCTCGTAGAAACTGACTTCTGGCTACTAATGGTCACTGCCCGTCAGCACAGTATATTAAGTAACTGCCATATTGAAACCATCCTCTAAGCATCACCATGCTTTTGTTTTTGTTTTAAAAAGTTCTGCTTCCTGACTTAACTGATTTTAAAGAGCTCACAGTCTAGTTGGACACAGAACAACTGAAGAACATTCCCAAAGTTCAAGATGAACTGGTCATGCCATAAGTATTTGCACTGAACCCCCAGTTCTGGGTGATCCTCAAGTGAGTAGCAGGCTTAGATTAGCTGAGGCCTGGGTGTCCCAGCTGGAGTGACTATGCGTGTAAGAGAAAGTGGAGTACCAGGTACCGGTTTTAAAAAGGGATGAATTTGGTAAGGTAGTGAGAATAAAGAGCAGTTGTCAATTTCTGGAAAGCGGGTAATGGAATAAAAATTATGACTAGGGGACGGATTGATTGATGAATATGGCCAAGGGGCTGAAGACAGGAGTCCACCCAGGAGAGCTGGGTCAGTGCCTGCATCGCTGGGGAGTCTGCTGAGAAAATGGGGAAGACAAAAGTCAGATCTTTTACAGAAAAGGCATCGTCTGGGTTTCATAAAGTACTGAATGCGAGATAAGAAGAAGGAAGGGTAACCAAGGGAAAGGAATGCTAAGCATTTGGGAACTGCTGTTGTGCGGGTGTTGATGACAGGCTGGGGACAGAGGACCTATAATAAGACGGAAGAGGGATTCCAGGCTGCTTGTTGGGTATATTGTCACCCTGCAGTATCAGGAGGATGTTTATCTGGACAGTTAAGGTACAGAATTCGGGAGCAGTTAGGGCCAGAGATTAGACCTGTCCGTTTTGTGTTCTTCACATGAGTGCACATGCAGAAGGGGACCCAGTTGAAAGTCAAGGGGAGGAGCTTCCCTGGTGGCTCAGTGGTATTGAATCCACCTACCGATGCAGGAGCCACGGGTTCGATCCCTGGTCCAGGAAGATCCCACATGCCGTGAGGTCACCCAGCCCGTGTGCCACAACTGCTGACGCCCGTGCTCTACAAAAGAAGTCACCAGACAATGAGCACCCTGCGCTTCACAGCTCGAGAAAGGACACCCAAAAATAAACAAAACCATTAAAAACAAGAAAGTCAAGGGGAGGATTAAGTCAGTGGTGGAGAGGGGAAAAGAGCCAGCAGAGAAATAGGGCCACAGTGTGGTCTCAGACCCACCTCACGGCCGCCACGGAGGCCATCCGGGGGCACAGAGAATGTTCTAACACAGCGGTGCGGACAGAAGCCACGTGGTGAGATGAGGGAGAGAGTTTTCAAGGGGTAAGCTTATTGGAGTAGTTGAGAAAGGAGGATGAGAACAAAGCAGATGACAAGGGGAAAGGGAAAGTGAACGCAGAATGACCCCGGTGAGGGTTTTTTCAGTCAGAAGCCTGGGTGCAGAGGCGTGGCGGGTGGAGGGTGGTGGCAGTGAAGTGAGGGGTCAGGTGTGAGGACAGAGGGTCCCCGCAGGAGCCGCCGCTCTGTGGCACGCCCAGGCACCCCTTCAGCCTGTTGGTGACAGTTGCTGGACCACACGCTCTCAGAACACAGCTGAGCTTGAAGGAACTCTGGAGACAGAGTTGAGGAGGTCTCTGGGCTAGTTGCTTCTTATCAGTTACTGTCTCTAGTTTCCAGGTTGGAATGTGGAAAGTGCTGGTCTGTCAAGGTTAAACTGTACCCCAGAGTCTAACTGAATTTAGCTTTTACATCTTTTCTGTTTTTTTCAAATGTCTCAAGAGCCCAGTTTTACCTGAAGTTATTATTTAAAGTTCGTTTGGTCCCTAATGCATATAAACAGCATTGTACATGCTAAGTTGCTTCAGTCGTGTCTGACTCTTTGTGACCTGTGCACTGTAGCCCGCCAGGCTCCTCTGTCCATGGGATTCTCCAGGCACGAATACTGGAGTAGGTTGCCATGCCCTCCTCCAGAGGATCTTCCTGGCCCAGGGATCGAACCTACGTCTCTTAAGTCTCTGCATTGGCAAGTGGGTTCTTTACCACTAGCACCCCCTGGGATGCCCTCATTTATACCACAGAAGCCCACAAAAATTATAGATGACCTGCTCCACCTCCACCCAGCGTCAGCAGGCCAGCACACCACCGGGATTGTCCAGAATAAAGAGTGTCTGTTGGAAGCTGTGAGCTTCTGGAATGTGAGACAGCAGATTGGAGAACGGAACATCCATGTTTACGTTCTTTGGACTTTTCAGATTTTCTTTCCCTCCATTATGTGCAGCTCCCATTGTTGGTGCTCAAAGCACTTCCTATCTCCTGCCAAGATCTGAGGCCTGGGAGTTTCTCTGTCACTGGATCTGCCAGGGAAACTCAGATACTTTGTGTTTCTTGGAATAATTCTTTCCTTGTTCAGTATCTTGACTGGCTAGCCCTGAGCAAGAGGCAGCCCTACTCTGTTCTCAGCACCAGCCGAAAGAACTGTGAGTCACAGATGAGTTCAGCCATCGAAACAGGATTTGGAAACACGTGGGCTACGGAGAACACGTGGTCACAGGTATAAGAGTGAAGCCCTCCCTGCAGGCCATCTGGCCCACAGCAGATCTCAGATCAGCCTCCGTGCCCATGGTTCGTGGGCAGAGAGTAAACAATGATTTTCATTCTATTGTTTCTCTCTCACACTTCTTTTTACAGAGAGGATTTGAAGAAAGCCTGAGTCAGGTATAAGGGAAAAGCAAATATCCTGTGGTAGACAAGACAGCAGTCAACTGTGGTCACGCAAATACTATTTGAGTTTGTTCCGAAGTTGTTTGTTCTGAAGTTCTTAGTCAAGAAATTGATTGTTTTTACTTTTCTCATATGTCTCCTATATCCCACTTGAAACCCCAAAGGCTTTTCTGTTTTCCCTAGTGCTGCTTTCTCCCCGTTCCCCAGGAGAGAGACAGTAGCACCCAGGAATAGGTAGGCGGTACCTGGGGGAATAGTCCGTCTAGTCAAAGCTATGGTTTTTCCAGTAGTCATGTGTGGATGTGAGAGCTGGACTATAAAGAAAGCTGAATGCCAAAGAATTGATGCTTTGGAATTGTGGTGTTGGAGAAGACTCTTGAGAGTCCCTTGGACTGCAAGGAGATCCAACCAGTCCGTCCTAAAGGAGATCAGCCCTGAATATTCATTGGCAGGACTGATGCTGAAGCTGAAACTCCAGTACTTTGGCCACCTGATGCGAAGAACTGACTCGTTGGAAAAGACCCTGATGCTGGGAAAGATTGAAGGCAGAAGGAGAAGGGGATGGTAGAGGATGAGACGGTTGGATGGCATCATTAACTCAATGGACATGAGTTTGATTAAGCTCCAGGAGTTGGTGATAGACAGGGAAGCCTGGCGTGCTGCAGTCCATGGGGTCGCAAAGAGTTGGACATGAGTGAGCAACTGAACTGACCTGGGGGAACAGCTTTTCCAGGAAGGTTCAAATTGCCAACCAGTGAACAGTCTGTATTTGATAAAAAGTTTTCTCATCAAATAAACCTATCGAAAGGTGATTTTTGAGCCATAGAGCAAGCTAGTCTGAACCTCAATATCCAGTTGTTTTTAACATGCAATAACGTGTTGTGAAGCTATAAAGAGGTCTGTTCTAGAAGTGACTAAACCTAGTGGCACCAGTGTTAAAGAAACTGCCTGCCAATGCAGGAGATTTAAGGGACGTGAGTTTGATCCCTGGACTGGGAAGATCCCCTGGAGAAGTACTCCAGTATTCTTGTCTGGAGAATCCCGTGGACAGAGGAGCCTGGCGGGTTATGGTCCATGGGGTCACAAAGAGTTGGACACGACTGAAGCAGCTTAGCAGGAAACCCAGTGAAGATGAGCTCTGTCCTCGTATGGAGATTAGAGTGTGAAGAAGGGTCCGAGAGACCTGAATAAAGGCGTAAAGGTGAGACAGGAAGAAAGGGCAGGAAAGAGAATGCAGCTGTAGCACCACCGGGTCCCAGGCTAGGGACACATCCTTAGCAAGGTTTAGGCCAAGGGCAGGGAGTAAAGAGGAAGCGGGTCCTACTGCAGAAGCTGTAGGATGACAGGAGGTGGTGACGTGATGATGGTATTAACCACAGGCCCGTCCCAGGACCCCAGGAGGCCAGGGAGCAACCTCACTCTAGCCTTACCAAAGCCCCAGCCTGGAGCTCTGCAGAGCCCGCAGAGCTCCAGGCTGGCAGCTGGAGCCCCTCGCCCCTTCTGGCAGCAGAAATATAGGGGCCCTGTTGGTTTTGGTTGGCCATATGCTGTCTGAGAAATGGCCTCACTGAGAAATACATCTGCTGGTCAGCATCTCACCTTCTGCAGTCAGAGCTTCAGGGAAATGAAGCCCTCCTGCCCTAGACTCTATGTAAAGAGCCAGCTCCATATATGTGAAATCTAGAAAAATGGTACTAATGAGCCTATTTGCAGGGCAGGAATAGAGACACAGTTATAGATACGCAGATGTACAGAACGGACTTGTAGACGCAGGGGGAAGGAGACGGGGTATGAACTGAGAGAGTAGCGTTGACATATATACACTGCCATGTGTAAAATAGGGAGCTAGAGGGGGGCTGCCGTATAGCACAGGGAGCGCAGCTCGGTGCTCTGTGACGACCTGGAGGGGTGGGATTGGCGGCGGGGATATATGTATTCTTAGGACCTCCCTGGTGGCTCAGCTGGTAAAGAATCCTCCTGCAATGTGAGAGACCTGGGTTCGATCCCTGGGTTGGGAAGATCCCCTGGAGGAGGGCATGGCAACCCACTCTAGTATTCTTGCCTGGAGAACCCCCATGGACAGAGGAGCCTGGCAGGCTACATACAGCCCATGGGTCGCAAAGGGTTGGACACGACTGAGCAGCTCAGCACACAGCACAGCACTCCTGGCCGATTGACAGTTTCTGCAGCAGAGACCAACACACCATTGTGAGGCAATTATACTCCAGTTTGAAAAAATAAACAAAAACAAAAAAAGACAATCTGGGGGAAAAAAGTCAGCCTCTCCCCTGGATACCTGGGGTGCTGCCTAGAAAGATGACAGCGACTCAGGTCACTTTCTGTCTCCTGCGGTTCAGGAGGAGAACCCTCCTTAAGAAAGACTGGCAATGCCTGACCTTCCAATACAAAATCATTAAGTGTTTTAGCAACTTGCCAAGGTTCTGCCTGAAGAGGACTGCAGTAGCAGCTGGACTAGGGGGCACTTGGGATTGGGGATATACAGATCAAGGTCTTAGCTGCCTTTGAAGCATCTCCCAACTTTGAGGTACCCATCAGAACTCCAGTTCCCCCCCCACCTCTTTACCCAAGATGAAATCTCTTATTAATAAATCAAATCTATGCTTCCAAAGGCTCTCCCCCATCAAAACTTCTAGTGTTTGGTTCCAGTAGTATTGGCACTGAGATAGTTTCTATGAAGAAAGTTTTGTTTTTGCCTCCCCATTTCTCATGGAAATTGTTCCATGAAAATAACTCAGTGGGGTTGAAAATTCTTGGCTCATTGTCCCTTAATAGCTTGGTCATATCTATAACATACATTGATTAATTGAGTGAGAGAATTAAGCTTTGACTAATGGTAAAGCGTCTGTCTACAATGTGGGAGACCTGGGTTCGAGCCCTGGGTTGGGAAGATCCCCTGGAGAAGGAAATGGCAATCCCCTCCAGTACTATTGCCTGGAAAATCCCATGGACAGAGGAGCCTGGTAGGCTACAGTCTACGGGGTCGCAAAGAGTCGGACACGACTGAGCAACTTCACTTTCACTTTCAGTAGTCTTTCATCTGTATTGACAGTCCATTGATCTTTACCCCAATATATAAGGTGACCAGGTAGGAATTATTCTTACCATCTTAGAGTTTAGAAAACTTAGGCTCATAACAGTTAAGAGACTTAACCAGGAACAGGTATAGAACCCAGCTCTCCTGATCCCTGATCCAGAACTTTTAAAGGGAATCTGGAAGAATGGTGGCCAGGTGCATGGTGTGAGGCAAAATAAGACAAGTTGTGTTTCAGTAAGCACCTAATATATAAGACTAGGGGCAGAGGCATGGGTGTCCAGGAAAAGAAGATGTCATGGTTTTTCATCAAGAAGCTTAAAGCTTAATAGGAAGGATTAAACTGCTACACCTAGAAAGAATTAGCCTTAATGAAGGTGAGTGAAGGGAAAGAAGAGAGTTCTGGAATGCACCAATAAAGTCTCTGGGGGAAGAACTAGAACTGAATGTTGGGTGGATAGGACTGCATAACCAGAGACCGAGGGACTGGGAGCGGAAATGGGGAGTTCGTGTTTAATGGGGACAGAGTTTCAGTTTAGGAAGCTGCAAAATTCAGGAGACAGATCATAGTGAGACTTGCACAACAGTGTGAGCATACTTAGTGCTACTGAACTGTACAGTTAAAATAGTACCTTTCATATTATGTGACTTTACCACAGTAAAAAAAAAAATTTTTAAGAGCTAGGAAGCAGGGCCTTCTGGCCAGGGGTCATTCAGGTGGAGGCAGAATGTGCAGGAACTGTCCAATCTAGAGATGAGGAGCTAAAGGTGAGGTCCACGAGCTCCACAGAGGTCAGGCTGAAGAGTTTGGACTAGTAAAGGGAAGAACTGAGTAGATGAGGTCTTAATGGAACACTGGGGTCATCCCGAGTCTATAAACAGCAGGATCGTGACCTGCAAAGGCAAAAGCAAACGGTATCTAACAGAGAAGTCTCCAGGCTCGTGTGATGCCTCCTATGAGAGGTGGTGAGCAAGGGGGCACGGAGAGCAGTCTGGGGCTCCTGGTGGGGAAGAGCCTGGGTGAGGCTAACAAAGAGTGTCGAGCTGGACTCTGAAGATGTTTACGATTTGAATAGGAGATGGAGAAGGCGCTTCAGGTGAAGATGACACACAGAAAAGTAAGGAGTAAGAAGGGAAGATACTGACTTGAAAGAAGTTATTAAACAGAAACAGGATGGGATAAAAAGATGGGAACGGCTGCTCAGGGGCTGGGAGGCAATTAGAACTTGGATTGCATGGGGTAGCAAATTGGAGGAAGGAAGTTGGTATGATGAAAGCTGTTCTGGGAAAACAAGCCTGGCAGCATCTTAGACAGGATTGGAAGGGAGAAGGATTAGAGGCAGAGAAACCAGCCAGGAGACTCTGTCAGAAATCTGGGTTAAGCCCCTGGGAGTCATGGCACCGAGAGGGAAGAGGAAAAGGTGACTGCGAAACAAAGAAAGCAGAAACTTGGGATTTCAGGGAAGATGCCATGGGCAGATATGACTTGAGGGCCCTAATTCTGAAGATGAAAAATAATGTCCACTGGGATAAAATGGGGTAATATGGGAAAGGAACCCCATTTTGAAAGGGGAAGGCGATAGTTCCATTTGGGGCACCCAAGTAAAGATACTTTCATCTTTGAGACTGTGGGCCTAGAGGTGGAGGGGTAGGGACCGATGTCTGATGGCCGACGCTGGACAGTGAACCACAGTGAACAAGTGCCACTGGGGGGATGGGGGTCCAGAGTAAGGAAGAGGAGGCAGAAAGGAAAGACAAGAATGACAGGAGAAATGAGTGGAGAGCCAGTGAAACACAGTTACACCTCTGAATGGATTTTGAAAGTGGTCCAGTGGTTAAGAATCTGCCTTCCAGTTTGCGAGACGTGGGTTCGATTCCTGCTTGGGGAACTAAGATCCCACATGCCTCAGGGCAAAATAAGCTACAACTACTGAATCTGCTCCCTAAGTCCAACCACCACAATGAAGACACAGTGCAGCTCCTCCCAAAAAAGAATGAGTTGAAGATTATCTGCTGTCAAAGAGAGGGGAGGATCTTCCCTTGTGGCGCAGTGGATAAGAATCCGCCTGCCAATGCAGGGGACAGAGGTTCGGTCCCTGGTCCAGGAAGATCCCACATGCTGCAGAGCAGCTAAGCCCGTGTGCCACAGAGCCCAAAAGAGCAACTCCTGTGCTCCTGAGCCCAAAAGAGCAACTCCTGTGCTCCACAGCAAGAGACGCCCCCGCAATGGGAAGCCCACACACCGCAATGAAGAGTAGCCTCCTGCTCACCACAGCTAGAGGAATATCCCTTGAAAAGCAGCAAAGACCCACTGTAGCCAAAAACTAAATTAATAAAATTTTAGAGAGAAAGAGTCGGGAGGCTAAAGATGGGAACTGAGAAGGCCAGCGGGTCTGCATAGAAGGAGGCTGTGTTGCTACAAGAGCAGTTTTCCTAGTGGCGGGGGGCTCCCGGCGGGGGGGCTTCCCACCCACCTGAAATGATGTGCTGGGCTCCGGACTCCCTCCTCCTGGCCTTCTCAGCTCTGACTGGTTCTCCAGGGGCCTGGCAAGAGAGTGCCCTTTCTTTCAGATCATAGTCACAAGTAATTAATAGTTAGGTTTCTAAACTACAGATCTAATCACACATCTTAAGCTGGACGGGTGAGTTACGTGGGCAGTAGCGGAAGGTCTGAGGAGAAGGGGAGCCCACTGATCAGAGGGGGCATAGGGCAGCCAACACTGCTTTAAAAGGAAGAAGGAGGGACTTCCCTGGTGGTCCGGTGGTAAAGAATCCGCCTTCCAATGTAGAGGATGCAGGTTCGATCCCTAGTCGGGAAACTAGGATCCCACGCGCCGCAGGGCATCTGAACCTGTGCAGAGCAAAAGACGGCAGGCTGCAAGAAAAGACCCTGCATGCTTCAAGGGAGACCCAGCACAGCCAAAAATAAAAATTAAAAAAAAAAAAAAAGCAAACCAAAGCAAAGGCCTTGCAGCGGGGGATGAACAGCAGCTACAGAGGGAGGCAGACGGTACTGCCGGCCCCTCCTGCCTGCATCTCCAGGAACCCAGGACCGGCCACTGCAGCTAACGGCTTAACTCATGATACACCTTCCCGATCGATGTCTGCTTATCTATCGCCACTTGCTTCATCTGCTCTTGCTTTGTTTGCCTTCTCGGTACTTCTGCCCGCTGTTTCCCTGGTCTGCGTTTATTGCGACGGTGTTCCCTTGACTAAGTGTAGTTACTGACAACTGACGTTGACTCTGCACCTTGTTGGCACCTGGAGTTCAGCCACTGGCTCACAGACCACAGCTCTGGCTGAGGACCCTCATCCCCAGGGATGCTTCCTGATCCTTGTGCATTCCTCCATAGTCATAACGGCCCTTCCCGCTAATGCATGGTCTTCCATTGCTCTGCGTCCCCTCTGCCTGTGTAATCGCATGTGATCAGAAGGAAGGCGGAATTGAATCCTAGAGCCATGGTGTTGGCAAGGACTTGAGAAATCACCCCATCCAGCCTCCCACTCACGAGGAATCCCTGCAACAGCTTTTGTTTAACTTATTAAATAAATAGCTTTTCTCTCTATTTAAGCTGTTCCCAAAATAAATATTGGGTGGGCGATCCAAGGAGAGGTTTGAGAGTTGATATTACCAAGAATATCAAGACGAGCTCACTTTTTGAAAAATCAGAACTTGGCTGATTGTTAAGAATCCTCATCGTGCTTGGCCACCACGCCCTCCATGGAGACCGCACTGATGCTATCATGGGGGGACCCAGGGGATCAGATGACAGGTCAGCGAAACCCCGTCCACAGCAGGGCCACTCCTTCCTAAATGTGCGAGGCAGCTCCTAAGATGTGTTTCGAGTGATGTTTCCCTTGAAGGGCCACACTCGGGCAGCAGCCGCTTCTCTGCGTGTCCCATACCATTAAGGCCACTTGAACGTGGCTCTGTCGGGCCTCTGTGCCGTTAGGACGCTGTTTTGCTTCTCTGTCATCCAACACGCTAGGCTGCACGTACACAAAACTGTTCCATGTTACTAAGGACCAAGTCTTTAGGGCCAGATGAGTATGGT
>SJYT01010927.1:372905-389351 GCA_006410635.1 Cephalophus harveyi
CCCCCCGCCCCCGCACACACACACACACATCTGGGAAGGAAGAAACATTGAACAAGTGGAAAAACTTTGCTAACGTGACAGAAAACTTGGCATCATCTATCATGTCCTAGGCTGTGTGGCTCACTTCCTTTCTCACGTCTCACTCTCAGTGGCATCACCAACAGGACGCAAAGGCCTCCTTCCAAGTCCCGTGTGTCAGGCCTTTACAGTATATGGCCCCGGTGTTGCTGTTTGTTTGCTCAGTCTTGTCCGACTCTGTGACCCCATGGACTGCAGCACACCAGGCTTCCCTGTCCTTCACTGTCTCCCAGAGTTTGCTCAAACTCATCATATCCACTGAGTCGGTGATGCCATCCAACCATCTCATCCTCTGTCACTCTTTTCCTCCTGCCCTCGATCTTTCCCAGCATCAAGGTCTTTGCAATGAGCTGGTTCTTTGCATCAGGTAGCCAAAGTAGTGGAGCTTCAACTTCAGCATCAGTCCTTCCAGTGAATATTCAGGGTTGATTTCCTTTAGGTTGATTGGTTTGATCTCCTTAATGTCTAAGGGACTCTCTAGCACCAGAGTTTGAAAGCATCTTTGGCGCTCAGCCTTCTTTATGGTGTGGGAGGTGTGGTTTGTCCCATGAAGTCTTTATGATATTTAATAATCCCCAGTGCCATCTTCTCCAGTTACTCATGGTTAGAGACAAACACCCTTGTGTCTGTACTTTCTGAGTAAAGGAATCAAAGAACAGCCCATTATCTGACCTCAGAAGCAGCGCACCAGAAATGCAGGGATAGTGTTTGCTGCCCTGGTGTCATAGGTCCGTTGTCCCTTCCTTGTTCCCCTGGACACTCCTTGTGTTCTCCTGCCTCTGTGCCTTCACTTACAGTTTTCCCATCTGCAGGCTGTCTCCCCTCTTGGGACCCTCTAAAGTCAGCTGAAAGTCTACCACTTCTAGTGTGTTAGTCGCTCAGTCGTGTCTGATTCTTTGTGACCCCCTGGACTGCAGCCCGCCAGGCTCCTCTGCCCGTGGAATTCTCCAGGCAAGAATACTGGGGTGGGTAGCCATTACCACCCCTAGTGGTCACAGTAATCCCTACCTCCTTGTGTTCTTCCCAACCTGGATCGTGTCACTGAAGTCCACTAGAGTTTAAGCCCCAGGAGGGCAGCTGCTAAGTCGCTTCAGTCGTGTCTGACTCTGTGCAACCCCATAGATGGTAGCCCACCAGGCTCCCTCGTCCTTGGGATTCTCCAGGCAAGAACACTGGAGTGGGTTGCCAGTTCCTTCTCCAATGCATGAAAGTGAAAAGTGAAAGTGAAGTCGCTCAGTCGTGTCCAACCCTCAGTGATCCCATGGACTGCAGCCTACCATGCTCCTCCGTCCATAGGATTTTCCAGGCAAGAGTACTGGAGTGGGGTGCCATTGCCTTCTCCACCAGGAGGGCAGAGACCCCCATTTTTGTTCATTGCCAAATACTCAGCACCAGGACAGAATTGATGCTTGATAAGTATTGTTGAATGAAAGACAGCGATTACTGTCTGTAAACTTAGTGGCCGTCTGAGGTATATCCCTTCTGTCCATGTTCATCCTTCTGTCCGTGTCCACCAGCTGCTAAGCTTCTGGAGAACAGAAGCCCTGACTTTGTATCACCCTCTAGCAGAATCTGAACACACGAGGAGCTCCATAAATACTGGTGATCACGTTTACGACACGGTCACTCAGTGATGTTCCCTGAGCGTGGGGTAGGCTGGGGGTGGGGAGGCAGGCAGTGTCTTTCTCGTGCTCCTGTAAAAACCACCTTGAGCAGCTTTTTAAGGAAGCCCAAGGGCCCCTGACCTCCCACTCAGCACTTGATTGTTTAGAAAGGATAGTCTTAAGAGCATGACATTGTTAATACTGCATTCCTCGTCTATAAATTTTCAAAGGACTGTATAGAAATTGTTCAGGAATCAAGTTATCCAGGGATTGGTTAGTTAATTCCTGAGTAAGCCACTCTGAAAACTGATTTTAATCCTATTTCAAATGGAGAGTTGGGAGAGGGCCAAAAAAGGGTATATTATTGTATCTTGTAGGAGAGACGAATCCAGTGGATATTCACTGAGTTACGGCGCCAGAGCCTTCCTTTCTTCTGTTCTCGTGAATTATTGTGCTTGTCGAAAGCCAGGTCAGCAAAGTGAGACTCCGGCATCCCACTTCCTCTCAGCTGTGGTCTTCTGTAATGGAGACCTTCATAAACAAACACTGCATACGCTTCATGTGGGATCCTTCTAAAGTTCATGCTGTTTAATGTAAAGTGTAATCAGTATTGTACATTCCTTCTAAGTTCTAAAGTGTCCCTGGCTTCTGAGGTAGCTGGTGATGAAACATTTTTTTGTTTAATAAAAGATAACTAGCTTTCTCCCACTCAAAAAAGTCTTCAGTATATAAGCTAAAAGCAGTCATTTTGCTTAGCTCCTCCATTCATCCTTCCTCTTGCCTCTTTCCTGTGGGTGGCAAGCTCACACGCCTGTAGGACCAAGCGGGTAAAGTCAGCGAGCTGTGAGAGCACACCAGGAGACACACCTGTATGCCATGTAAGGGGGCAGAGCTCCCCAGCCCAGGCTACTTGCTGCCAAGCACAGACCTGTAGCCCTGAGTTGCCAAAGCCTCGGAATTTCAAGAGAAGCCAGAAATCCAGATTTTTAAGAAATACCACTTGATTTCTAAATGTTAACAACTAATTCAGAAAGACTTTTTAACTCTTTGCAGGCCGCACCATTTATGTGTCTGTGTCACATGCTTCCTACAGGGTAGCAGTTTGCAACCTTCGTTCTGTCTTTCAGGCATTCCTGCCTCTGGGCACTTAGAAGTCCCCCTTGGTCATCGGTTTCACAATGCCACCTACTTTTTTAAGAGGGTGATCACTGACATCGAGAGTGTGTATGCCTGCAGAGAAGGGACCAGGAGGAACGTCTAGTACAGCTGTGGGCACCAGGCAGATGCTCAGCTAAGGCTTGTCTCGAGAACAAGTCTCAAAGCTTCTTTTGCACGATCCCTCCTCTCTTAGAAGTCTGGTCACACGTGGGTTTTAGTTACCCATCATTACATAACGTATGACCTCAAAATTCATTGACTTAAAACAATAATATACATGTATTGTCTCGCAGTATCTGCAGGCCAGGAATTTGAGAGCAACCTGGCTGGACAGTTCTGCTCCAGTTCTCTCATAGGGTTGCAGTCAGGTTCTCTAGGGTGAGCCGCAGTCATCCGAGGACTTGGCCTGGGCTAGAGGATCTTCCTCGGTGGCTCTTTGTCCCGGCTGGTGTCAAGCTAGTGCAGGCGGTTGGCAGGAGGCCTCAGTTTCTTGCTGTGTGGGCCTCTGCATAGAACTGCTTGAGCATCCTCACAACATGGCCACCGGCTTCTCACAGAGTGATCCATCCAAGAGAGAGCAGGGTCGCAGCTGCAGCGTCTTTTATAAGCTAGTCTCAGCAGTCACATTATTTCTGCAGTATCCTGTTGGATTCAGTGTGGGAGGAGATTCACTATTGAGTATGACGAGGTGAGCGTCTAGGAGCCATCTTGGAGGCTCCCAGATGCTGTGTGTCACGGCCGTGCTCACAGTGGTCACTAAATCCTTTTATTTTGATTGCACTGGGTCTTCACTGCTGCTCATTGGCTTTCTCTAAGTGTAGCGGATGGGGGCTGCTCTTTGTTGTCTCATTGCAGTGACTTCTCTTGTGAAGCCTGGGCTCCAGTAGTTCAGCATGTGGGCTTAGCTGTTCCACAGTGTGTGAAATCGTCCCAGATCAGGGTCAAACTGGTGTCCCCCGCATTAGCAGGCAGATTCTTATCCAGTGTACCATTAGGGAAGTTCAGTAGTCACTAAATCCTTTTTAAACAGATGATCACTGAGAGTAGTTTAAAAAAAAAAAAACCTAAAGGAATAACATTTATGCCCTAGTGATTTATCCCTAATATTCATCTCATTTACTATTGTGTACTTGAGATGAACCTCGGGAATTAAATACCCTATTTTCATATCCTGTCTTAAAACTGTTATCTCCAAATGTGTCAAAAAGCACTTTTCGAAAGTAGATTTAAAAATTCTACCTGTATCACGTCTCACAGTGATAGACTCAGGTATACTGTTTGCTTTTCAGGGAAGGGCTTTCAATTACTGCTTCCCTCTGTCTGCTTTGCGGGGTTTCCCTGTTCTCATATTCTCTGGGTTGTCTGAGATGACACTTCTCTAGTGAGCCTAATAATGTTTTTTTAAAGAATTGAAAGGAAAATCCCCAAGAAGTAGTGTCCTGAGCCAAGGATGGTACCCACTTTGGTTTATTAATATCATTTGTGAAGACTAATAGCCCCCAGAGACTTCCTGGGGCCCTCTGAATTGGTAGGAGAGGGGTGCCAGTTTTCAGAGAGTCAGAAGTTCACACCACTGTATCTATTTCGGGTATCCCCTGCGCCAGTCCCCAACCCAGCTCCAGCAGCGGGACCGAGTGGGACCGGCTGCCTGCCTCCAAACATAGACACACAAAACACACACACACACCACATACGTCACTCAGGCTGCACCTCGCAGACATACAGACACAACACACACACACACACACACACACATCCGCCCTCAGGCTGCACCCTGCCTCTGCCTCCTTTAAGACCACTTTAAATACTCATTTTAACCACATTTCGCCTCAATAAAAATGTTCAGGGGAAGGAAACGTGCCCCACCGTGATTTCCCCTAGGAAAATCCCTGCTGGTAGCTAGTGCTTATTTGTTCAATAAACAAAACCTTAGTCTGGGAACTGAAGGTCAGCACCAGCAAATCCACACTGGCGTGCCTTGCGCTGTGCTCTGGGGCCAGCGCGTCTGCGCGCGCACCCGGGTCGGGGGGTGGGGGGCGCGTCGCCCCGCCCACTCCACCTTAGCCCTGGTCACCAAGAAGGGCATAGGTAGATGGAAATGAAATGCATAATTCATAAGGCCCGTAGTGGCGTGCGATCTGTGGAAGGGGAGTGGTAATTACAGAACTGAAAAAGGAGGCTGCAGGCGTGTAAGTAACCTTTCTAGGTTAGAGGCTGCTGTGATAGATGGCCCGCATTGTTCTATTCCTGACCTTTTTCTGAACTTCCCTTTAGAAGAACAGAGGAAATACACTTCTGCCTTTTCCCATATTGTTTGTGAATAATACCTTCAGATGCCAGCTTTGAGCGTGTTTGTGTGCTTGCGTTTGGGGGTTTTGCTTTCCTTGTCCCCTCCCCCACTCCGGCCCCAGGCTTTGCTGCTTCCCGTAGTAAAATCTAGTCTCTAATTACTTCATCCCAGTATTAATGGTAAATACAGAGGCTACACAAATATTTGTCCATATTGAACACCGTTAGTACTGGGAAAGAAAAATACCCACATAGCATCGTTTTCCCACCTCTGCCCCCTGCCTTTCCCTCCCAAAGCTGGCTCCCCCAGGCAAGCAGGACAGGCCTGAGAACCATCCTAAGGATAATGCAGATGGGTCGGTGACAAAGGTGTGGGATGTGGCCTCTCAGTAGGGATGATGGAACCGATGACAGACCTTCAGCCCCACCTTGCAAAATGGAGACATTTTCACCAGATGTTAAGGTGTACCTAGGAATGAAACTCACATTTAAACTGCTGATGCAATTGCAGAGAAAATAAAAAACATAACCAGGCTAGGGAACATGTGCCGTATTTCTTTTATCAGCCTTACCTCTACGCAACCCCAAGTCCTCGCTGTTGTACATGCCACACTTCCTCCAGCGGTGTTGATTTCCTGGTCTGAGCTTTGAGTCCCCAGTGATGGCCCTGTGATCCTCTGAAGCCTGTCAGCCTCTGTAAAGTCAGGGGACCCCAGAAGAGAGAGGAAGGAAGACATCTGTTTGATTTTTCACACAAGTTAGCATCATTAAAGAGTAGGGCAGAATTGTTCCACTTAGCCACCAAGTTGAATCTAGAGTTGACTCTTTGAGGGTATTTGGGGTTGTTTTGTTTCTTGAAAAACAAACCCCTTTTGAGCCTGAATGAAAAGGAACTAGACAGTTGCGTCAGAGGCTTTCAACGAGGAGTCAGAATTTGATTGGTTAATGCTGATTGAACACCTGTTGTGTGCAGAGCACCACCAGGCTGCTCTCTGGCGGCTTAGCACTTCCTTAGGAAGCAAACATAGGCTCTGTCTTCTCAAGGAACTTTTGATCTCATGGGGAAAGCCAGGACAAGCCTAAATGTACACATACAAAGACCAGCTTACATAACTGACACTCTACAGAGGCAAAGGTGACAAGCTCGGTTACTTTAAATGATTTTTCAAAACTTCGTACCAGTGATGACTACCATTCTTTCAAACATTCGTTTAATTGCTTGTTGTTTCTTTTTTTTAAGTTGTATCTTTTAAACTCTCCCTAGCTGCCTCCTCTCTTCCCATCTCCATTTGTTATTTCTTTCCTCAATTCCAGATAAATAGTTTCTTCTCTTCACCTACCATTACTCCATGTCTTTGATACAAACTTCCTAGGTCAAGCCTCTCCCATTAAAAATAAAGGATTTCTCCATGGAAATCCCCATTATCAGAGAAGTACTAGACAGGGCTCACTTGTTCTCTATCCCTTGCCTGACACATAAACACATGCGTGTGCGTACTCAATCATGTCCAACTCTTTGCGACCCTATGGACTATAACCCGCCAGGCTCCTCTGTCCATGGGATTCTCCAGGCAAGCATACAGGAGTGGATTGCCATTTCCTCCTCCAGGGATCTTCCTGACCTAGCAATTGAACCCACCTCTCCTGTATTGCAGGCAGATTCTTTGCTGCCTGAGCCATCAGGGAAGCCACACATACATCTATGATGCATAAACAACAAATAGTAAGAAGTCCCTGTGTCTGCTTCTTCCTGAGAAAATGGCTTTCATCGGCAAGCATCTGTGTGTTGAACATTGACTACATCCTGCAGGGTTTGTGGTAGGAAGAGGAGGCTGAGACCTCTGCCTCTCCCAACCCATGAGTGTGGCACGTGACCACCCGTATATGTGGAGGACTCACCGCCCCCCACCCCCAGCACCTGTGCCAGGTGTGCAGGGATGAATAACAGACGCCCACTGCCTCCAGATGCTTTTGGTCCAGCCAAGAAACCACTGGTAGACTTTTCTCATTTTAAGAAATGGTTATCAGGGCAGGGATGAATGAAAGACTGGAATTGGCAGATGTGTTGTGGGGACACAGACTCAGAGAGAGCCTTGGTCAGGACAGAATTCTAGAGGAGGCAGGATTCGGGTTGGAAGCCTTGATGGCCAGAGGAAGGCTTTCCACAGAGGCAAACTGGGGGTGCAGCTGGGGGTAGGGGGCGAGGGCGGTTGGAAGGGATGCTGGGTGTGCTGCCAGGGCCTCGTCCTGACCACGCTGACGAGTCTGGATGGTTCTGCCCTGTCGCCTCTTGTGCCCCGACCAGGTAGATCCCCCCTCCCTCTCAAGTCCATCTTCCTTTCCTTTTCCTCCACCTCCTGAGCCCTAGCCGATTGACGTGCAATGCTCTATTTCTACACTTGGGTTAGTCCGCTCAGCTAGAGTGGGCTTCGGTGCTCCAAAGAACAAGATGAACATTTTAATCTCTTTTGCTGAAGGCTGCTCCATTCCAAAGGCAAGATTCGAAAGTCCCAGCTCTTGGGTTACAAAGATGCCCCATTGTTTGGATGAGAAAAACAAGTTTCTGGACAGATGAGCAGTGGCATTCTCATCTAGGGGGAGAGCTCCCCTTAGATGCTCCCCTTCCACCGGCAGAAACGTCTTCTAGGCTCTCGTCTGCAGTGTGCTATAGGTCTGCCATGGTGACATCCCTGGCTGTCCCTGGTGGCCTCCATCCCTCGGTCCTGCAGCAGTCGAAGGATGGGGGCCCTTTCAGAGCATGCATCGGCCTCTGCACTCTGGCAGCCCCTCATGTCAGCTGCCAAAAGCCAGCTTTGTTTTTCCTTCATGACCCAAGCGAGCACAAGAAGGCAAACTGGAGTTTTGTTTTGTTTCCAGTTCCTCTAGGAAAAGTTGAATATTAGGTTTTTCCTAAATCAGCTGTCTTTGGCTGGAGACCTGGGATTTATGCCCACTCTCTCGTCCTAACTCCCGTCAGAACAAACAACCAACCACCATGGGGCCCGCATTTTGCCCTGACCAGGGCAGGTCCGAACAGACCATGGTTTAAGTCCCCTCTGCCGCATGTCCTGTGGTAGAATTGAGTGAAGAACGGTACCTCCATTCTCCTCTGCCCATCTGGTCTCCTGGCAGAGCCAGCCTCATCCACCTGGCTCTTCTTCCTCCACGCACCTGTCCACGTGCAGACAGGACACTGCCCACACTCTGTGGACCAGAACCTGCTCCATCAGCTGGAGTGGCCACTGGCTTTAGTTGAAAACTTGCTTAGGTAGCATATCAGCTGGCTTTGGCCCTTCTTTCTCTGTAATTCTCTACTGACAGCACAGTAGCAGGAGGGAGGCCTTGTCTGAGGATGGAAATATCCTCATGGCTACAGGGAAAGTCACCCTCCAGCATGTGTTCAACATCTTTACTCACCGAGCTCCTCTCCATATCTCAGGTTTCTGCTCTGGCTCTCTCGATTGGTACGTCTCCAATCGGTGACACCGAATGCATCTCCCTTTCAAAGAAGGAGCAGGTTTATCGCCAGGCCCTGTATTCCTCACCCCCATCCATCAGCCATAAAGACCGCCTCCTGATTTAGCCCTGCGAGTCACAGAGTCAGTTGGTGCCGTAAGAAGGGAAATAACCTGAGGATGAGCCTTGACTTTGGTACCGTTCACTTGCCAAGAGCTGGGCATCAGGGGGCCCCGCGCAGTACAGCATACTGGCTCTCCAGCCTTGTGCTGGTTCAGTCCTGCCCTGAGAAACATTTCTGAGAACTCACTGCGGGTCAGTGGAAGCTAAGTGTTAACCAATGGAAAGTTTTCCACTGAAATCAATAATTTCTTATAAGTAATAGTACCTTCTTAGTGTGCTTTCATTTGGGATAGAGGCTGTTGTTCTGTCACTAAATCATGTCCAAGTCTTTACGACCCCATGGACTGCAGCATGCCAGGCTCCCCTGTCCTTCACTATCTCCCAAAGTTTGCTCAAATTCATGTCCATTGAGTCGGTGAGGCTATCTAACCATCTCATCCTCTGCTGCCCCTTTCTCCTTTTGCCTTCAATCTTTCCCAACATCAGGGTCTTTTCCAATGAATCAGTCTTCACATCAACTGGCCAAAGTATTGGAGCTTCAGCATCAGTCCTTCCAGTGAATATTCATGGTTGATTCCCTTTAGGATTGACTGGTTTGATCTCCTTGCTGTCCAGAGGACTCTCAAGAGTCTTCTCCGGCACCCTGGTTTGAAGGCATCGATGGCTGAACCTTGAGTTAACTCACTCAAAGGTGTGAAGGAGACCCCTCCTTTCTTCCCGGCCTGACATCCCACTTCTACCTCACTGGGGGTGACACATAACCACTCAGAATAAAGTGGAGGGGCTGCATCTGCCATGGGTCTGGAACTGAAATTCCAAATTCCCTCCCAGTGCAGAGTAGTGGCCTCAGGAAGCAAAGGGTACCAGCCCGTGACAGTGCCACGTGGGTGAGGCCTACCTGGTATCAGCAGACTTCCCAGGGAAGCTCAAAATGCAGCTCGATTCCAACCCTCAGTTTCAATCAGCAGACTAGCAACAAAGCAGAAGAAACAGTCAACCAGCAGAACTAAAAAGAACATCCGAGGTTTTGTCTTCTTTCTCCCCCGCAGCCAGCTGCCCCGGGCTTTGCGCTGCACGCCTGCCCTCTGGTCTGGTCCTCCTGTTAAGGACCTGATTCCTGGAGACGTGGGGGCCACACTACAAGATGCACACACTCCTATACCGGCCACATGTCTCCACCACATGCAGAGAGGGGACAGTGTCTGCATGCAGGGGAGGGGCTTGGTGATGCCCACCGCGTCTCTCCACCCAACTGTGAGTGACAGTGGGCGTTGCTTTCTGATAAGTCACAGAGCCATTGTGTTTTTGCTCTATGCACTTCTTTTTACATGTGTTGTCATTCACAATCAATCAAAGATTTTTTTAACTTTATAAAAGAACCTGGAGCCGTACGTGTGTAAAAAGAATCTCTAGGTGTAGTTCAGTTCAGTTCAGTCACTCAGTCGTGTCTGACTCTGCCACCCCATGGAATGCAGCATGCCAGGGTTCCCTGTCCATCACCTACTCCCAGTTTCCTCAAACTCCCATTGAGTCAGTGATGCCATCCAAACGTCTCATCTTCTGTCTCCCCCTTCTCAATCTTTCCCAGCGTCAGGGTATTTTCCATTGACTCAGTTCTTTGCATCAGGTGGCCAAAGTACTGGAGCTTCAGCATCAGTCCTTTCAATGAATACTCAGGACTGATTTCCTTTACAATTGACTGGTTTTGACCTCCTTGCAGTCCAAGGGACTCTAAGAGTTTTCTCCAACACCACAGTTCAAAAGCATCCATTCTTTGGTGCTCAGCCTTCTTTATGGTCCAACTCTCACATCCATACATGACTACTGGAAAAACCATAGCTTTGACTAGACAGACCTTTGTCAGCAAAGTACTGTCTCTGCTTTTTAATATGCTGTCTAGGCTTGTCATAGCTTTTCTTCCAACGAGCAAGCATCTTTTAATTTCATGGCTGCAGTCACCATCTGCAGTGATGTTGGAGGCCAAGAAAATAGTCTGTCATTGTTTCCATTGTTTCCCCATCTATTTGCCATGAAGTGATGGGACCGGATATAGATATACCGAAATCTGAGATTGTGTTTCCCTGGCCAACAGGTGCTTCCACAGACATTTACTGAGCACGTACTTTTGCCAAAAGTATGAGCATAAAATCTGGTGATATTATAGTCCTATGGGGTGTTGGAAGGCTAGAGCAGGCTTTCTCCAGCATCCTCTGACATCATGATAACAAGCCCCAGAGACCTGGGAGATACACGATCACCGGGTGTGGGGTGGGCTGAGTAGACACAGTGTGCGGTACATGTCAAGAGGATAAGGAATTCCAGGCCAGGGTCCATGTTTTTGAAATGACCCATTATGAAGTCTAAGTCATTCTTCCCAGGAACATTTCTTAAAGCAATTTACAAAGAATTAGAGGCTAACGTCAGAATATCCTCTAGATATCTGGGAACTGTTTTCCTAATTATACCAATATTAGAAGCCTTTGGAGATTATAGTTATTGAGTTCCAGATCCAACCTTTTCTTCTGGTAGATAAGCAAGAAGGTTAGATTTTAGCGCTGAACTTTGCAGAGTTGAAGTAGAGCTGGAAAACCAAGGGTCAGCACAGGGGTGGGGAATGGGAGGCTGGAGATGTGTGTGTGTGTGTGTGTCTGTGTGTCTGTGCACGCACGCGCACATGTGCATATATTCAGTGTACACCAGGCAAGTCTTCCTCAGAGTCAAAATGTTCATTGCCAATACAAATCCAAAAAAACTTCCGCTCTGATTCTAACATTGTCCTGAAATGGTTGGTTGACTCAAGGAAACGCACTTCCTTCGGGAGACTGTCCAAGTATGGCGTGAGAATGACGTCACCAGCACAGTCAAACCCTGATTATATATAATCAACTTTCCAGGTGGATGTGATGCTTTGTTCTGATGTCTTGAGCATTTCTGTTCATGAGAACTGGAGGTGCTCAATTATAGCAGCATCACCAGTGAGGCTCTTGAATCCTCACAGCATACATACAGTTTTAGGGCTGTCAGCAGTGGCCCCAAGAAAGAACTTCTAGAAGCCCTCTGAAACAATTTCATTGCATATGTAACATCAAGCTGGGACCACCACAGGCACCAGTGGGGTGTGTTTCCTGGCTTCTCCTCTGGAGTCAGAGCCTTGTCACTGTCAGAGGACAGCGTCCTCCTCGTCGTACTACAAGGCAGATTTTCTTAGAGAAGAAAATCTCTCCTGTGGAGGGTGTGTGGCGCTCTCAGGATGCACAGCGTTTGGTCAGACCAGTCTCCTTATCACCTTGGCTCAGGTGAGCAGACTCAGTGAGCGGGCTCCTGGTCAGCTTCACCCTGTGGTTTGTTCCTGGAGCTCTGTCTCTGAGTCACTGTGTCTTTCACCCATTTGTCAAGCACCTCAAAGACACAGCTGCTTCTTTACTATCTCCACTTTGCCAAGGAAGCTGTATCTTTTTCAAAATCAAACCCCAGGTTGACCTTGGATTAGCCAGGCCTCAGTTGCTGTCTCCACTTGGACCTTTCTGGGTCCCCCTGACATGGTACAAATCCATCTTCTAGAAATACTGTCCTGAGGCACTCTCCACCATTCACCTTTCAGGTTGTCTTCTGTGAAAATCCTTTGGGCTTTGGGGTCCAACTTCCCTAAAACAGCCTCCTCCGAGTCCTCAGATTTCTGCCACTCCTAGGGTCCTGTGTGGCCTTAATGTAATCCTTTGCCTCCCAGAGCAGGCCACCAACTCAAATAGTGCCTCTGAGCGGGTGTCAGCCTTTCCAAGTGTCCTTACTTTTGCGGCGGAAACATAAGATTTAACAACTCATCTGAAATACAATTTTACATTTTGATTGCTTCTGCCCCAACCATACTGAGGTTACTTTCAATCTACATATATTTGTGGGAACATGCTTTTTCACTGCAGTTCAATTCAAGAACACCTTATAATATCAGTGATTATAAAATACCATGGACTAACAGAGTGTCTTGCTTCCAGAGAGTTCAAACTGCTTTATAATTCTACCAAACATAATTTATCTTCATAAGCTGCTGCAGAGACAAGGAAAAAAGCCAAGATTAATAATCACATTTTATAGATGGTGAAATAAAAACCCGGAGAAATTGAGTAACATTTTTCCAGAAATGCACAGTCCTTCCTGTGCTCTCTGATTAGTGTTGCAGATTTATTGCCCAAGTTGGGAGTGGCCGCGAACCTTGCACTTGTGTTATTAGTGTGGATGATGGAGACATGAACTTGGCCGGGGAGGTTGGGTGAGGAAGGGCTTGTCCTGTGAAAGGTGATGCAGGGTTAGGGTCATGCTCTCCAGTAGGAAGAAGTGGGGGGTTGTGGATGGGCAGTTTTCTTTCTAAAGCTAAATGACAGGGACTTCGTTGTACCTTTGTACCTTTTTCATAAAGATAAATGAAAAAAACTTTGTACCTTTGTACCTTTTTCGTAAAGATAAATGAAAAAACTCTTTAATGGGTATGCTTTAATATATTTAAATAGTTTTCCTGATGTTTCAATTTATAAGAAGAAAATGGACCTTTAAGATGAAGAAAGGGGGACTTCCCTGGTGGTCCACTGGTTAAGAACCCGCCTGCCAATGCAGAGGACATGTGTTTGATCCCTGGTCTGGGAGGATTCCACGTGCCATGGGGCAGCTGAGCCCTCGTGCCACAACTCCTGGGCCCGTGCTCTAGAGCCTGCGAGCCACGCCTGCTGAAGCCCGTGGAGCCTGTGCTCTGCAACAGGGGAGGCCGCTGCAGTAAGAAGCCCTCACGCTGCAGCTGGAGAGTAGCCCCTGCTCACTGCAACTAGAGAGAAGCGCGTGCAGCAGTGAAGACCAAGCACAACCAAAAAAGAAACAGCATTAATAAAACTTCTTCAAATGAGGAAAAGGGATGCTCTTTATCTAATTGCCGTCACATGGCCTTAGACACATTGTACATAATCCATAAGTGATGTACTATCTGTTGACTGCTTTCTCTGGGCCAGGCCCTGTGCTAGGTGCTCCTGTGATGCTGTTTCAGTTTATCCTCCTGCCAACGTCAGGAAATCGGTATACAGCCACGACCTGATGGCACTGGTCAACTCAGGTGGTGTGCACGCCTCTGTTGGAGGTCATTCCCCCACAGGGTCACAACATCTGCACGTGATCTGGGAATGCCTCACCAGCTACATGTACTGTCAGGAGAGCCACCGGGGTGAAATATCAAAGCTTAATCACTGCTGTGTCGAAAATGACAGTTGTCCGTTCTCTTTCTATAGAAAGATAGAATTTTCTATGTCTTGCTATGGAAACGTTGGAAAGGAACAATCTCTCTCTCTTAGGTGCAAATTTTGTCTGACACTTCGTGTGTGTTTCAAGTATTTCTGATGTCCCAAAATAGCAGTGAGGAGCCTCTACAAGAGGATTCCATGGGCTGGTAAGGGAAGGTTGAGTCCCTGACACAGCATGGGAGGTTCTGAGCCCAGATGGGAAAGGCCATGTCCCAAGCTGGCAGTTCTACCCTCTAGGGACCCAAACTGAGAGACCAGAAACAGCCCCCATGCAAGAAACCAGGATGTGATTTTTTTTCTTGTTTTTTTAAAGCATGTAAACTTTGAAATAGAAAGGCCAAGTAGTCTGCCTCTTGTCATAGGCAGTGTTGCCAAGGAGATGGCGTCAGCTTCAGGGAAAACTGGTGCCTGCTGAGGCTGTGGGTTTGCAAGAGAAAGGTTTATTCCTTCTCCAGAGGTGTGGTGAGCACCTGGGTGCTCCAGGCGTGAGGTGCAGCCAGAAGCCAGGGACGGACATGTACTTACCCCGCCCTGTGCCCGGAGGCCACCTCGCCCATCACCTCTCCCGAGAAGCCCCTCAGGCTTTGCCTCGCCAGCCTGTGCTGGGCGCTCGTTGTATGTTGGCCACAGGCCCATTGTTGCCTCTGACTAGACAGTGAACTCCTGGAGGAACCGCAGGGTCTGGTGTCTGATCGTCAGCACCCAGCACAGTGCCTGGCATGTAGAAGATGCTTAGGAAAATGGCAGTTGAATTATTCCCCGCTAAGTGACTAAATAAGGGGCGCTAAACTCTGTCTTAGGATAACCCCTGCTAATAATGGTTTCTTCACTGAAGAATAAATACACCTTAGCAACCATCGAATGTGCTTCAGGTGCACTGAACAGAAAGAAACCGATTTTAGACTTGACTTTGAACATCGAGGAGCTTGGAGCCTTACAGACCAGTGGAGCAGGGACCAGGCATCTGCCCGATCATAGCAGAGGGGTCTTTGGTTCCCCAGGGATTAATGAGGGGCTAGATAAAGAAGTGCCTTCCTGAACTGAGGGCTTGTGTTGAGCAGATTTTTATGGAGCATCTGCTGTGTACCAGACTGAGGGTCAAAACATAGGAACACAGGCCCTGCCCTTGGGATAGTGGAGGGCGAACACCCAGACATATATAAACAGTTGTTGTTCAGTCGCTCGGTCATGTCTGACTGTTTGCAACCCCATGGACTGCAGCACACAGGCTTCCCTGTCCTTCACTATCTCCCAGAGTTTGCTCAAACTCAAGTCCATTGAGTCGGTGATGCCATCCAACCATCTCATCCTCTGTCGTCCCCTTCTGTCTTCAGTCTTTCCCAGCATCAGGGTCTTTTCCAATGAGTCAGTTCTTTGCATCAGGTTGGTCAAAGGATTGGAGCTTCAGCTTCAGCATCAGTCCTTCAGGTGGTCAGTTAATATTTGTTGGACAGATCTGGTGGTTCATGTCTGAATGTTCACCACGCAGTCCACCAGCACCCAGAGCAAGGTGTGTTTGAGTGAGGAAGGGGCGGGGGAGGACAAGCTGTCTCAGAAACGTCATGTGTGCAGACAAGAGGACCCGGCCTTTGAATGGGGGAGAGTTTCAGATAAATTGGAAAAGGTTGAAACCAAAGGCAGGAGACCAGTAGGGGTTTACAAGAGAGGGGACCACAGAGGGCTCCAGCAAGCCCACTGTGTGGAGCTGAGTGGAGGATGGCTTCTAGAGGAAGTGGGAAGAGATGGGCCTTATCAGCCCTGCCCATTCACATGCACAAAAGTCCGCTTCCCCCCGCCCCCGGGCGAAAGGCTTACGCCTGGGCTCCTGTTCCTTCATGAAGATTCGCCCCTTCTACCCTCCTTTGTTTGCGAGCCTTAGAACTTTCCATCTGAGTCACATATTTTAGCACTTTTCTTATATTTAATAAAGGTTTATTCAATCTACAAATCCTTACTGATTGGCTCCTAAATGCCAGACCCTGTGCTGCCCTCGTGGACGTATCAGAGGAGACAGACAGTGAGGAGGCTATTGGGAAAGTGCTGTAAAGTGACATTTATGGCACCAGAGATGGAGACTGACTGGTGTCAAGGGACACCTGTCGGCGGCGGTGACAATTAAGCGGAGGTTTGAAGGATGAGCGGGAAGGAAGCCGCCACCTGAGAACCAGCGGAGAAGGCATTTGACGCCGAAGCAGCAGCTCCGCGGGAAGGCTCAGGAAACTGGTTAGGCTGGGGCTCGCTGAGTTGGGAGGGTGGACGGGTGACCCTGCCGGGCAGGCGGGGCCCAGCCAGGGGAGGGACTGAGATTTCCTTCTCAGGGAGGCAGGGAGCCTGGGAAGGACTTCGAGCTGAGGGCCTGTGACCTGCTGAGCTGGTAGAGAGTGGACTGGAGGAAGCAGTGATGGAGTGGAAAGCCAGAAAGGCCCAGGTGAGGTGGTCAGGGCCAGGGCGGAGGCAGT
>SJYT01010927.1:389547-472894 GCA_006410635.1 Cephalophus harveyi
GGGGGCGCGGGGGGGGGGGGGGGGGGGGGGGGGGGGGGGGGGGGGGGGGGGGGGGGGGGGGAGGGGGGGGGGGGGGGGGAAGCAGACCAGAGACCAGTGTGGGGTGGGGGGGGGGGGGGGGGGGGGGGGGGGGGGGGGGGGGGGGTGGGTTGCGACAGGAGTTCCATTTAGTGAAACAGAGGACAGAGGGAGGAATTATTTGGGGTGGGAGGGTGCAGAGGGGCAGAGTTCCCTTTTAAAGACAAGTTGAGGTGATTGAGAGATATTCCAACGGAGATGTCAGGCCATCAGAAACACAGAGCTGGAGCTGAGAAAAGTCCTAGATGGAGACAGACTTGGAAATACACAAAATGGAATTTAAACCGCTAAGAATGGCCACAGTGACTGTCGCAGTTTCCCAGCGTGCAGAGACGAGTACCAGAAAATACATGACTCAGAATAACAGAGCCTTGTTCTCTCACAGTTCTGGAAGCTACACGTCCAAAATCAAGGTGTCAGCAGGGCCATGCTCCTTCTGAAGCCTCCAGGGAGGGGCCTTCTTGCCTCTTCTAGCTTCTGCTGGCTCCTTGGCTTCTGACAGCATCACTCCAGTCTCTGCCTCCGTCTTCACATGGCCATCTTCCCTCTGCGTCTGTGTCCAAATCTCCCCCTTCTTCCAAGGACACCGGTCATACTGGATGAAGTTAGCACCCTGCTTCAGGACGAGGTCAGCGTAACTGATGACATCTGTAGTCACCCCATTCCCAAAGAAGGGCCCACGCTGAGCTACCGAAGATTAGGACTTCAGCATGACTTTGGGACACACTTCAACCCCATAAGAATTACCTAGAAAAACAACGAAACGAGAGAAGAGAAGGGGTCCTGGGGCTTTGCCATGGGCAGCACTTGGACAGAGGAGGACAAGCCGTGAGCCGCAGAGCAGAGCAAAGGCAGGAGCACGCAGTGTCGTGCGAACCAGGATTGCCTGTTTCAAGACTGGGTGGAACGACCAGCCGTGCTGAAGAAACGCGGCTCTCAGGCTCCAGAGCTGAGAGACTGACCAGTGGGTGTGACGTGGCCCCTGCTGGCCTCGGCGAGCTCCACGCTTGAATGGAGCGGAGGGGCAAGTCCAGCGAGAGGAGGGAGGGAAGATGCGAGAAATGGAGCACTGGAAGCTGCCAGAGATGGCTCTTCAGAGACTTGGCTTTGGACGGAGAACAGAGAACTAGGGCAGCAGCTGCAGGGGCTGAAGGGATTGGGAGAGGTTTGGTTTTGGCGTGTTTCATTCTTGGTTCTGTTTTATTGTTTTTATACAGGAGACACTGGAGTGAGAGTGTGCGCTTGGATTAGGGGGGTGTGTGTGTGTGTGTGTGTGTGTGTGTGTGTGTGTGTTGTGCTCGACTCCAGTTGTCACCTGTGCTTTGGTGTCGCCTCCCCAGCAGCCCGTGGGGAAGAGGGCTGCACCTTCTGTTTCTTTTGTCTCCCAGCTGCCCTGCCTGATGCCCACACATTTGCTCACTAGGATCACAGCAAAAGAAATCCTCTGCCATACATATCGCGACACCAGGAATTGCTGTCATTCCGTTTTCTGATGGACTAAACAATTTTTTTAAATATTTACTTACTATTTATCTGGCTGTGCCGGGTCTTAGTTGAGGCATGAGAACTCTTAGTTGCAGCATGTGGGATATTACTTCTTCAACCAGGGATTGAACCTGAGCCCCCTGTATAAGGACCTCGGCGTCTTAACCACTGGGCCACCAGGGAAGTCCCCAACTAAATGATTTTCACAGGTCCCGTTCCTGTAACATGAGTCTGCTGTTTCTCGCCCAAGAACATCACTGGCATGCCCTTTGCATGACAGTCTTACCTGTTGGATTCTGCTGGGCAGATCATCAGGGGACAGAATCTGGGAAATGGGTTTCCAGGGGTTCCCAGTGGTCTGCTTAAGGGCATGAAAAAATGAAAGTGAAAGTTAGTCGCACAGTCATATCCCACTCTTTGCGATCCCATGGACTGTAGCCCACCAGGCTCCTCTGTCCTTGGAATTCTCCAGGCAAGAGTGCTGGGGCATGAGGGCCAGTTAATTAACCTGATAGGAAGGACAGCCTCATGGTCAAGTCCAGGGATGGCCACACGGAACCAGAGCAGCCTGTTCTTAAGACCCGACCTGGAGACTGGAGTGTCCAGGCTACAACAGGCAAAGGGACAGGTCACAAGAACGGGAGACCGAGGTGCTGAGATGCCTGATTCCGAGCCAGCAGCAGCTGCCACAGGAGGGGCTTCTCAGGACCAGAGCAGGTACCTCCCCAAGGAGAGGCCGGAGTCTCCACGTGAGAGGAGGCAGGTAGACACGTCTGACTCTCGAACAGAGAGGGCAGAAAGCAAAGCAGGTTCTGCCACATGTGTAACAAGAGCATGTTATTTTCAATATCATGTTCTTTTGAGACACTCCCTTCTTTTTGAAAAGATGTGTTGGTTTTCTGTTGGTTTTTTTTTAAAATAAACCAGAACCACCACGGAAGAGATGGCATTGCTGGAAGCAAACTGCAGTAGTCTCTTCAGTTCCACGTAATGATCTGTGGCTCTGGAAGCCCTGGTGTGGGGGCACCGCTGGACACAGTGACCTAGGCCAGGTCCAAGGTCCCATGACCTGGGACAGTCCAGCACTGATGCCTCCCCAGCCTCCCCAGGGCATCCATGCCGGAGGGCAAGAGCCATCCCCCACGTCCACATGAACCATCAGCAACTAGGCTGGGAGGAGACAAAGACCAAGGACAGAGTGAAGTGCCAGGCACAACACTAGAGCTGAAGACACCCAGCAGCGAGGGGCCAGGGACATCTCACTCCCCGGCCCTCCGCAGCAATCCTCTCCTTCCAAGCCCACAGAGACCCAACCGTGGCCTCGCCGCCCAGACCACAATCTCGGCCCTCTAGAAGCAGCAGGTGCTGCCTCTCTAGTTCCAAGGAAGGGAAGAGACTTCTTTTTACAGCTGAAAAATCAAAAGACTTGATAGCAAGACCTTTTGGTTCTTATTTGTTTTTTCAGAACCATTATGTAGAGAAAAAAAAAAAAAAAAAAAAACAGCAATGAGAGCCAGTGTAAAAGAGCAGGCAGGGAGATGCTTCATGCAGGAAAATTCAGCTCGAAGCTCCAACAAGTGGAGGTGCTCCTGGCACCCCCTCCCTCCCTCCTCTCCTGTTGGCTGGGCAAAGATAACCCAGGTAGAAAAAAGTCTCCCAGCTCCCGGGCTCCCTCTCCAGGCTGCTAAAAAGGTGGAGTTGCATCTTCCTGGATCACGTTGATAGAGAAAACAGAAGTTGGGCCCGTGCATTGGCAGAATGCCTTGAGCCACATTAAAAAAAAAAAAAAAATCATAAACTGAGTTCATATCTCATGCTCTGAACGTGGTTTTCTCCAAAATGTACCCCTAGCAATCATGACCAATTCCTAGAAAAGCGGAGCTCCTCTGTGGGCTTTGGTTTTGATTACCAAGTACATGTGAAATTTTCTCTTTGGGTTTAGGTTATTTCCTTCAGAAGTTCCAGCAGGTAACCAGGTTTATAATGTGAAGGAATATATTTTCTAAAATTAGGAAAGGGTTTATAATGGAATTCTGATTAACACCTGAACTACGGATCATGAACCAGGTACTATAATTGTCATAGTAGAGAATTCTTTAGAAGGTAATAAAAAAAAAAAAAAAAAAAAACAACTAGTGTTTCCTTGGAAAAGTGTGATACAAACTCCTAAAAAGGGATTGTTGGCATAAACAGATACTGGATTTAATCCCATTCTGGGTGGAAGCAACTTGTTTTATATATGACTGAAAATAGAATACCTGCATTCCTTTGTAAAAACGGGCATCCTTGGGACTTCCCTGGTGACCCAGTGGTTAAGACTCGGAGCTTCCACTGAATGTTCAGGGCGCAGGTCAGGGAACTAGGTGGAGAAGGCAATGGCACCCCATTCCAGTACTCTTGCCTGGAAAATCCCATGGACGGAGGAGACTGGTAGGCTGCACACCATGGGGCTGCTAAGAGTTGGACACAACTGAGCGACTTCACTTTCCCTTTTCACTTTCATGCATTAGAGAAGGAAATGGCAACCCACTCTAGTGTTCTTGCCTGGAGAATCCCAGGGACGGCTGGGCTGCCGTCTATGGGGTCGCACAGAGTCAGACACGACTGAAGTGGCTTAGCAGCTTAGCAGCAGGAAACTAAGATCCTACATGTCACTCAGCAAAATTAAAAAACCTGGGCATTCTCTAAAGGTTGGTTTCCTGGGTTTTCAGCTACAAAAGATAATTCCTGAGTATCTCAAAGGCGTTGATTAGCTTGTCTGGCTGGAGCATGATTGTAATGAAGCAGTAGCTGTGGTTCCCTCTGGGTCTGCTCTACAACCTCAGACCTGCCATGCATCTCAGCCAATCGTCTAGCCAGGCACCCTACTGATGGGAGGACCAAGCCAAGGGATGCAAGGATCATTGCAACCCAGCTCAAGAACAACAGGACCTTGAGGGGGTCAGTAAGGGTAGCTTGGGTTTGAAAGATTGGATATTTTTTTTTTGGTAGAATTCATATAGAATAGCTTTCTGCTTTTCCAAATTGCTAATGACTGTTTTTTTCCATTCTTCCTTTTCAGGGCCCCTGAGATCATCCTGGGTTTACCATTTTGTGAGGCAATTGATATGTGGTCTTTGGGCTGCGTCATCGCAGAGCTGTTCCTGGGCTGGCCATTGTATCCAGGAGCTTCAGAGTATGATCAGGTGGGTCCAGACAGCACAGGTGTTCTCAGCCAGCTCTCTTCCTTTGGATGGATGGGCACCCCATCCATAACCTGACGTGGGGTGGGGCTCTGAAGTGTGATACTGTCTCCCAAACCTTCCTTCCCTTCAATCACTTTTTTTTTTTTTAATTTAGCCACAACCTTTATTGAAGCATCTTACCTGTGTTATCTCTTCAAGTACCGGGATCCAAGTTTACAATTGAGGATCGCCTGGCTTTTCTTTCTTTGTTCTTCTTCCTTTTCCCTTTTCCTTTGATTACTTCATTCTCTCCCTATAAAAGTGTCATTTTTCTCCGAAACGCTAGAGCTGTTAGTATACCACGTGTATGGTGACAGGAAAAGCCCTGACCTCATTCCCATCTTTCCTTGCAGATCCGGTATATTTCACAAACACAGGGTTTGCCAGCAGAATATTTATTAAGCGCGGGGACAAAGACAACTAGGTTTTTCAACCGGGACACAGACTCGCCGTATCCTCTGTGGAGGCTGAAGGTAGGAAGAGCGCCCGCCTCATTCCTCACCAATACCCAGCTTTCAGGGAAGAAGGTCCCCGCGAAAAGTGGCCCCATTTGCCGGGAGCCTTTAACCGAGGCACGTGGGTCCTGGCTCTGACTCTGATTTGGCCATGGCAGGGTCGCAACTGTGGATAATACATGGTGGATGGATTTTTGAATGTTCAGAAAGCACCTCTTTGCTTGACCTACTGCCTTTGCACCTCAAGGTCTGATTGCTAAACTCCCTCAATTTCATCCAGTAAACCTGGACGACCTGCCTGGTTGGCTGCTGGATAGAGAAATGAAAGAAGTGAATGGTCCCCAGCCCTTAAGGAGCTCCCAGTGCAGAGGGAGACAGAACCTGTGTGACAAGCCCTGCCCCCTCCCCATGGCCAGCACCGTTTCAGGCAGGAACAGAATGTGGGAGCCTGGAGGAGGGAGCCTTGATTCCTGCGATGGCAGAGGATCGAGGAGGAGCATTTGAGCCAGGACCTAAAGGATGCAGAGAGCCCTGCAGCCAGCAACACAGTATCTGAAGGCTCTGGGGGGGTCTGCTGGCCCCGCCGGCAGGTGGTGTAGCGCCTCACTGCACACCGTAAACTCGGACGGCTTGACTTTAACGGAAACATATTTTGCTTTCACTTTGATCTGTGCCTAGTAATTAAAATTAATGTTGTTGGGTTTTTTTTTCCTGGGAAGGAGAAAATAATATACCTCTTAAGTGTGTTTGTGTTCATTTTAGGTGTTTCTTTTTTTTTTTTTTGCAAGAGTGTAGGTGGGTATTTTTTTAACAGAAACCACAGCCAAACTGTAATACATTTAGAGATAATGGGTGGTCAGTGATGACAAAAGATTTAGAAAAGAGATCTGGCAGCTGAGCAGGCCTCTGAGGCTCCTGATGGGAGGCTGGCGTTTGGCAGCTGTTGAGGGTGAGCAGCTCAAGGTCAGGTCCAGTGAAAAAGAGTCTTGGCAGGAGGAGGCTGAGGCTGGCCAGGGCCGGGGTTCATTACTGTGTCTTAGTTAGGAGACTCAGGCCTTCTTGGCCAGCTGTTCCCTCATCGAAGCCTGGATCTTAGCAGCTCCAGGTGTGCTGTCCTTGAGTGAATCTTGGAGGATCAATTACCTGTGATCCATGAATAAGTCCAAAACCCCATAGTCATTGGAAACAGCAGCTTCCTAGACTGAGGCCAGTTCAGGAACTGGACGTGTGTCCCCTGGACCCAAGCAGAGGGGACTGTCGAACAGACTCCAGAGCCAGCAGTCACGTAACCGTGGCAAGCTCCTCAAGCTCTCTGCCCCCGTTTGTCCCTCTGGAAGATGAGCTGGTAATCAGCCTCCCTAAATTGGTTGTGAAGGGCATTACATGAGTTCACGTGCTTTGGAACAGTACCTGGGGACTTCCCTTGCAGTCCAATGGTTGAGAATCTGCCTGCCAATGCTGGAGACTTGGGGTGATCCCTGTTCCAGGAAGGCTGCACATGCAGAGGGGCAACTAAGCCTGTGCCCCCCAACTACTGAAGCCCACGTACCCTATAGCCCATGCTCCACAATAAGAAAAGCCGCCACAATTGGAGAAAGTCCGCATGCAGCGAGGACTCAATACACCAAAAATAAATACATAGTTAAATAGATAAATAATTTATAAAAAGTAGTGTCTGACACATAGGGAGAGCTCTATGTATATGAGTTTGATAAATTAAAATTTTAAATGTGGGGACCAAAGGCTTCTGCTTTTCCACATATGAAACCTAACCACATCCCTTAAACTTAGGGGAGAACATGGTTCTCGGGGTTGTGGCATATACTGCCTTCTGGGGATCCCCCAGACCCGACTCAGAGCTGGCCCTCCAACAGTGTTCATGGGAAGGGAGGAAGGAGGAGGGGTGACCTAAGTGTGGAGCAGGAAGAGAGGAAGGAATTCTGGGCAGGTCACTTTAAGAATCCTGTCTCCTCTCTGAAAGGTGGGAAAAGATCCTCAGGGGGAGAAGCAGAGGTTGGCGGGTTTGAGTCACAATGACTAGGAAATAATTCATATTACCAATGGCCTGGTGGCTCTCTTGACCAGACACCAGATGACCATGAAGCAGAGACGGGGATTAAGTCAAAAGAAGCAAGGAAGTACATTTTCAACTGTTTAGATGACATGGCCCAGGTAAGCTCCGTGGGTGAGTATACAATGTTAGCCCTTTCAGAACCAAGCACAACAACACTTCTGCAGGAGTAATTAACAGAGGATGGAGGGTAGAAACCCACTTGACTCCAATGTGGTGGCTGACTTTGACCTTAAACAATGATATGTTGGCCTTAGGAAGTATACCATTGGGTTTGTGGAACATATTTAAGACCTTACACCAGCTCTTTAAAAACAGCTTCAGTTTACTGGCTCTCAGTTGTAAATAGCACTGGCCAATCTTACTGATGTCTTCATGAGAAGAATTCAAGCCCATCAGTTCATTTGAGGACCATGATGAGTTCTCTAGTGCCACTTTAACAAGGGGCCATAAACTGGTGACTTAAGACAACGGTGTTTATTCTCTTGCAATGCTGGAGGCTGGAAGTTTGAGATCACAGTACCAGCAGGCCATGTCCCTCTACCAGCTCTAGGAAGAAACTGGCCCAGGCTGTTCTAGTTTCTGGTGGCCCCCAGTAACCCTCGGTTTCCCTTGACTTGTATCTGCATGCCCCAATCTCTGTCTCATTCATGTGGCCTTCTTTTCTCTGTGTTCTCTGTGTTCCCTCTTTTCTCTGGGTCCAAAATCTCCCTTCTTTCTCTTACAAAGACACCAGTCGTTGGCTGTATGGCCCACCCTACTTCATTGTGACTTTAACTTGGGTACATCTGCTGAGACTCTGTTTCCAAATTAGGTCCCATTCCTGGGTACCAGGGACCAGGACATCCATCTTTTGTGAGCATACCACCCAACACAGTCAGTCTCTCTCAGGTCACCTTTGTGTACAGAGAGAATTCTAGAATACCAGCTATTTTTAAAATAAAACCTAGTCTAAAATCAGGACAACCCAAAGTGAGTTTTTCTTCAAAACAATGAGAAACACAGCTCCAGACCAATGAACACTTAACACACTTCTTACTGAAGATAAGCATAACCAAAACTCATGACTCCAAGTAAAGTATACTTGTCAGTTGATTAGAAGCTTTTTCTGAGAAAACTGAAATTGCTTTCCAGTACATGTCTTGGGGTGGCGGGGGGGAAGAAAGCACCACAAAACAAGGCTTTTAAAGGTCATCCTAGTATAGGTTTCCCAGACAGTACAGTGGTAAAGAATCTGTCTGCCGATGCAGGAGACACAAGTTTGATTCCTGGGTCAGGAAGAGCCCCTGGAGAAGGAATTGGAAACCTGCTCCAGTATTCTTGCTGGGAAGTCCCACGGACAGAGGAGCCTGGTGGGCTACAGTCCATGGGGTCACAGAGAGTTGGACACGACTGAGCACAGCACACGCCGTATAGACTTGCTCTTGGAAGAAAAATCTTGTGTTCAGATATCCTGCCTGCCTTCACCAGAGGTGGTCCCAGTGAGCCCAGGGATTCAAATAACTCAGACTCTGGCTCAGGAGCTGCTAGGTGTGGGAAGCAGACCCCAATACCTCTATTGGAAGGTTAAAGAAATAAGCCTTTTTGCATCTTATTTTTTACTGCTTGGTTGTAATTATTGGTTTTTAACCATGGGGAAATATGGGTAGCCTAAAATGGTACAACTCTAAGTATACCATTCAGTACATTCACATTGTCTTAAGCACAGTCTCCAGAATTCTTTTCATCGTACGGTTCTTTGCAGTGAGGTGTGATGCAAGGTGCATTTCAACCTAATTGATGAAAGAGGAGGCGCCCGCGCCTGCACATTCATGTCTGTGCAGGTGCCCACAGGGGCCTCCCTCTTCCCTGAGCAGCCTCCCCTGGCCTCTCCTGCAGAGAGGACAGCCGTGACGCGCGGGCAGTGATGACCCGTGGCAGCGCCCCCCACGGGGCAGACACAGCCTTCTGCGGGCTGGGAAGGGGTGACCAAGAGATTAGGATGGAGCTGCCCAGCACGGAACAGAGGGGCGGGGCGAGGGAGGCCCAGCGGGAGCTCGGTGACTTGTCCCCACTTGCTTGCAGGTGAACATGACCACAGATCTGGAAGGCAGCGACATGTTGGTGGAGAAGGCCGACCGGCGGGAGTTCATCGACCTGCTGAAGAAGATGCTGACCATAGACGCCGATAAGAGAATCACTCCAATCGAGACCCTGAACCACCCCTTCGTCACCATGACGCACTTACTCGACTTTCCCCACAGCACACAGTAGGTGTCCTAGTCGTTGCTTTACCCCAGGGGTTGGCAGACTTTTTCTTTAAAGCCCCAGGTAGTCATATTTCAGGCTTTGTAGGGGCCTCCCTGGTGGGTCCAGTGTTCAAGACTCTGAACTCCTTTCAGTGCAAGGAGTGCAGGTTTGATCCCTGGTCAGGGAACCAAGATCCCACATGCCTCGAGGCCCAAAAAAAAAATTCAGGCTTTGCAGCCGTATGGTCTCTGTCACAACAGCTCAGCTCTGCCATTAGAGTTGAAAGCAGCTGTAGACATTACAGAAACCGACAAGGGAAGCTGTGTTCCACTAAAACAGTATTTATTAAAATAGTCGGCAGCCACACTGGGACCCTGGGCTGAAATTTTCTTAACACCAGAAAGAGGGAACAGTGGGACATGAGAGGGCATGAGGCCAGGTGAACCAGACCTGGGGCATCTGCATGAAGGGAGGTGTTCAGAATGGCAGCTTCTGTGATGCAGAGCCATGTGTAAGCCAGAGGTCATGCGTGGACTTGGTCCTGTGTGGATTGAGATCTATTGGTTTGTTCATTCGTTCATTCATTCATTCACTGGGCTGGGCCAGGGACTGGAGGCAGTGGGGAGCAGAACAGATGGGCACCCTGCCCACTGGAGTTTAGAGTCTATAGGAAAGGAAGTGAAAAGTGAAAGTGAAAGTTGCTTAGTCGTGTCTGACTCTGTGACTCCATGGACTATTACAATCCGTGGAATTCTCCAGGCCAGAATACTAGAGTGGGTACCTGTTCCCTTCTCCAGGGGACATTCCCAACCCAGGGATCAAACCCAGGTCTCCCGCATTACAGGTGGATTCTTTACCAGCTGAGCCACTAGGGAAGCCCAAGCATACTGGAGTGGGTAACCTATCCCTTCTCCAGGGGATCTTCCCAACCCAGGAATCAAACTGCGGTCTCCCACATTGCCCACGGATTTTTTACCAGCTGAGCCACCAGGGAAGCCCCTATAAGAGAGAGGAAGGCACTAAATCAAAGATCCCCAAATAACCAGGTTGTTCTCAGGGGATACGAAGGGCGAGCAGAGCATGCAACAAGAGGACCTGGCTGGAGGCAAGGCGGGGATGACCCACGGATGTGACCGCCCAAGGAGAGGGAGCCGCTTGGTGGAAAGGCCAGCGAGAGTGGAAGGGGCCTTGCCAGGTGGAGACCCCAGCACGGGCAAGATCAAGCACCCGGGGACAGGGAGAGATGAGACCTCAGGATAAGCCAGTGGCAGGGCTTCCGTGTCATGGACTTTGCTCTTTCTCCTAAGAGTAATGGGAAGTCATTAAAGGATTGATGGCCGGGGAATGGCTGATTGGAGTTGTGTTAAAGATCGGTCTGCTGTCGCTCGATCAAGTCAAATAAGCTTGGAAAAAATGCCCATCAGATCTAGCAACTTGGAGGTTGCTGGTAACTTATGGAGAGCTGTTTCCGTGGATGGTAGAAGCAGAAACCAGTTTAGCAGGTCGAAAGATTGAGTGAGAGGTGGAGAAATAGATGGTACCCTTTCAGGAAGGAAGGCTGTGAAAGGGGAGGGACAAAATAGAGGGGTGACTCAGGAAGGCCCAAGGAGGGGGTTTCTTTTCAAGTGGAAGAGACTTGAGCATCTTAAGAGGCTGATGGGAAGTGCCTGGTAGTAAGTAAGAGATTAAAGATAAAGGATGCTCAGAAGATGTTTCTCAAGGTAGTGGGAAGGACCAGGATTCGGAGGGCAGGTGGAGGAATAGGCAACATCACAGAGGGTGGGCAGAGGAGAGCGCATGGCTGTTGCAAGTGCCTGGAGAGTTGAGGGGCTTCTTCCACCAGCTTCTGTCTCTCCTTGTTGAAAACAGGGTATTGGTGGTTAAAGGAGGGTAGGAAATCTTAGGTAGCAGAAGGTAGCAAAGACACTTAACAGAGAAACAGCAGAATCGCTGAGTGTGGGGGTTGGATTTGAAAAGCCCGGGGTGTAAATGAACTCCCCAGGTGAAGGCATGGAATCAACAGAGTCCTTCCAGGTTGGAGTTTGGCTGCGCTGCTAAGAGAAAAAAATTGACACAGATTTATGATGTTGGCAGTGAAGAGACTATAATCCAAAGTCATATGGCTATGCGAGGCTTAGCTAAAAGAGAAAGGAAGTGAAGCTGGGAGGGGTCCATAGAGACTGAGTGGTCTGATCAGCTCAGAGAACGTTTAGTACAGTAATAGTTGAACGAGCCAGAGGGGTGGAAAGTGTGCCCAGGAGGTGGGATGCTTGAATCTGTGGTTGTGGAAATGGCACAGTTTCAGGCTTGACGGTCCAAGGAATGGGGTGGCTGGAATTAACAACAGGTCCCTGGAGATGAGAAGGAACTAAGGAGCCAGGGAGTCTGACCAGGAATCAGGGTGACCTCCGAGGGGCTTCCCTGGCGGCTCAGACAGTAAAGAATCTGCCCGCAAGGCAGGCAACTCGGGTTCAATCCCTGGGTCAGGAAGATCCCCGGGAGAAGGGATGGCAACTCACTCCCAGGATTCTTGCCTAGAGAATTCTGTGGACAGAGAAGCCTGGTGGGCTACAGTCCATGGGGTCACAAAGAGTCGGACACAACTGAGCAACTAACACTTCCACTTTTTCACTTTTCAGAGTCTCCCAGGTGGGCAGGACTGAGCTAGTGGCCCGGCCTCGGTGCCTGAAGGGGAGAGAAGAGAAGGGAGGATTAGTTTGAGGAGGTGCCATCACAAAGCACCACTGAGTGGCTGAGTGTCACAAATAGCAGACACTCGTTTTCTGATTCTAGAAGCCCACGATCTAGGTGTCCGGCAGAGCTGGCTTTCTGTGGCCTCTCTCCTCGGCCTACGCATGGCCGTCTTCTGCCCGAGTCTTCCTGTGGTCTTCCTCTACGCTGTCTGTGTCCCGATTTCCTCCTCCTTCTAAGGAATTGGATCAGGGCCTGCCCTAATGACCTCATTTCACCTCTTTAAAGATCCTATCTCCAAATTCAGTCCCATTCTTAAGTACTGGGGGGTTAGAAGTTTAACATGTGAATCTGAGGGACACGGTTCAGCCTATAAACAGAGAATCAGGAGAGAGTTCACTTCAACCTCTGAGGCACTTGGGACATGAAAGAATAAACAGCCCTCTCCCTGGGCGTCTGCAGGGAGAAGCGGGGTGCTCAAGAGAGCAGCAGATTTCAGGTGGCAACAGGAGAGAGAGGGATACATGCAAAGAGCCTGCAGCTGAGATAGCCACGGGTCACCCATGAGCCCCCCGCCACAGACAGAATCAGATCAGGTCAAGTCTCAAGGCTGGATTTGACCCTCAGCAGCATACGAGAAATGAGGGTGTGGCGCCCATCACCAATGGTGCTTCCTCTCTTTTCAGTCTGTTCCTTACTAGCTGTTGTTGAGCAAGTCAGATTGTATTGCAACAACCAGATAGTGCCTCTGCTTTAGAAGCATGCTTGCAACAACCAGACTCGAGTACAGAGAAGGAACTGGGACCCATCCCTTGCAAACTCTCATTACGAGATTTGTCCTGTTTCTGGGTATGGGAGGGATAAGTCAAGGGGTGTCAGTCTGAACCACAGAAGGCAGACTTGGTGATTTACTGCATAGGGCCCCCATAAGATCAGTCTTCATGTCATCAGGAGTGAAGTGGGATGGTTGAGAAACGGCTGTGGATAGGACATGGCGGGGTGCTTGTTAGCAGGTTCCTGGTAGCCGTGTACACTGTCAGTGAGACATTCGTGCATGCCCAGCTGTGTCCAACTGTTTTGCGACCCAATGGACTGCTACCCACCAGGCTCCTCTGTCCAAGAAGTTTCCCAGGCAAGAATACTGGAGTGGGCTGCCACTTCCTTCTGCACAAGATCTTCCTGACCCAGGGATCGAACCCACATCTACTGCGTCCCCTGCATCAGCAGGTGGCTTCTTTACCACTGAGCCACCTGGAAAGCCGCCAGCACTGTCAGTGAGGCAGTCACATGCATAAAGTTTGAGGCTTGGCTGAATGACCTCAGGGTGCGGTCTGTCTTTTGGTTCTGCACAGAAGCAAATCAGGGTGTTTCACTGTGGGTGAAGACCCAGCACGGAAACCATGGGCATCAGCTGGCTCCTAACTCAGGACCTGGTGTGGAACCAGGGGAAGCACTGACAACTAAGATTTCAGAAAATAGGCCTTGGAAGGAAAGAAGGGGCTTTGAGCACAAGCAGGCCTGATCCCCAAGTAACCCTAGAATCTGCTAGGCAGACCATGAAGAAGTCTGGGGCCAGAAGAAACCTCCAGCCCACCCCTGCGGCTGGGCTAGGGCTGCCCCAACATCTAGATTATCAGATGAAAGAGACTCCACTCGTTTCTCCATGCCAAGATTCTGGTGCTCAAATTCCTTAAAAACCATTCTCAACATTAACCCAGTGTGAAAGTACTTTGCTCTGAAACTAAAAACTCAGATCGTTTCAGTTAGAGAATTCTGAGTCTGAAAGCTTTGTGTTGAATTGTCGAAAAGCCACTGATGCATTAAATACAGTCCAGAGGAACACAAAATCCATTGTTTTATTCTTTCAGCCTCCATGTGAAAGCACTTAGCAGTAGGTTTGGTACTGAGTCGATGCTCAAAACGCGTTGGCATTGCTAGCATTGGTGTTTTTAGCTCTCGGTCACCGGAGACCTTCTCTCTGGGTCATCAGTCAGTCATTGTGTACTTAGTGTGTGTCAGTCATGATTAACTCGCAAAGAACATGTAAGTCAGTCCAGAAAATCTTTCATGGAGTGGATGTTTTGGGACAGCCTGCAAGCACCTGCTTGGCCCAGAATCTAGCTTCCCCATAGTACAGTATGCAGTTGTCATCTTAAAATGGTAGAGTTTTATTGTTACTACAGTACTTATAATTAAAATAAGTATTTTAAATGGAAATTTTAATGGGATCTTTCTATGCTAAATATTAGCATTTGAGGAAGAAGTGAGTTTAATTAGAAGAAGACCCAGAAGTGAGTGAGACTTGGCGTGGCACATGTGCTCAGTTGGGTCTGACTCTTTCAGACGCCATGGACTGTAGTCCACCAGGCTTCTCTGTCCCTGGAATGTTCCAGGCAAGAATACTGGAGCGGTTGCCATTTCCTAGTCCCAGGTATCTTCCCGACCCAGGGATCAAACCCGCGTCGCCGGCATTGGCAGGCAGATTCTTTACCTCGACACCACCTGGGAGGCAGAGACGTGAATGAGAAACAGTGTACAAACAATTGAAAATCCTGTGGTGGGTTTTCAAACACTTGGTCAAGGCCACTTATGGCTTTCTTTGCCCTTGATGCTGGTGTCCGCAACACTTTTATACTTGAATTTCATAATTAAGAGTTTTGTTTTGATTCAAAAATGCAATGGAAGACGAAAAAGAGGGAGAGAATTTTATGGAACTGGGTAAGAATCAGAAAAAAAGAAATGAAGAATGAAGGAAGTTAAAGAGAATGTACATGTCTATGTGAAGACTACCATTAACCAGCTTTTGATCTTGGCAAATTACCTATCCTTTCTCTGCTTTATCCTTACTCGCAAAATAGGGGCAACAGTTGTCTGTCTTCCCCTCGTGGTGTTTGTAGGACTGAGTGAAAGAGTGCTTGCGAACAACCGCCACGCTGTCAGTAAGCTTCACCGCTATTAATAGTTGTTAAAATCATTATTCTCCATCCATGCACAATCCAGGGCCTTCCTGGTGGCTCAGAGGTTAAAGCATCTTCCTGCAATGCGGGAGACCTAGGTTCGATCCCTGGGTTGGGAAGATCCCCTGGAGAAGGAAATGGCAACCCACTCCAGTATTCTTGCCTGGAGAATCCCATGTATGGAGGAGCCTGGTGGGCTACAGTCCACGGGGTCACAAAGAGTTGGACACGACTGAGTGACTTCAAATCAAAAAAATGCACAATCCAGGGAGGAGCAAGAGTGCCAATAGGTCCTGACACCGGGTTGGCTATTCTTTGGCTGACCCCTAGATGGCGCTGGTGCCCTGGGTTAGCTGGAAAGGGTGTGGGCAAAGAAGATGGCTTCAGGTCATCCATTGCTGACCAGTCCCAATCAGAGAACTTACATGTTTATTTATGGGCCAGAAACCACTTTGAAAGCCAAGAATGAGCTGTGGAAATTGGGAGGCAGATCAGCAGCAGGAGGAAATGCAGTGAGAGCCAAGAGGTCTGTTGTGTTGGTGGAGAACTGTTACCCTGTCTCTTATACACATCTATCCTTTCTCTGCTTTATCCTTACTCGCAAAATAGGGGCAACAGTTGTCTGTCTTCCCCTCGTGGTGTTTGTAGGACTGAGTGAAAGAGTGCTTGCGAACAACCGCCACGCTGTCAGTAAGCTTCACCGCTATTAATAGTTGTTAAAATCATTATTCTCCATCCATGCACAATCCAGGGCCTTCCTGGTGGCTCAGAGGTTAAAGCATCTTCCTGCAATAGGGGTGGGGGGGGGGCGGGGGGGTGGAATTCCTGTAAATATCACCAACTCTTGCAAATGCAGACACTGCCTGAGAAATCCAGGAACCTGAGACCCAAAGTGAAGTGTCTCAGTGCTTTCATTTATTAGATTAACTCTCTTCTCTTTTTCTCTCTCCGTTTTCTCCCCTGTAATTCCATGTAACTCTCTTTCCCTGACACCTTTGTCTCTGCCTTTTGCATGAACAGCGTCAAATCATGTTTCCAGAACATGGAGATTTGCAAGCGTCGGGTGAACATGTATGACACGGTGAACCAGAGCAAAACCCCTTTCATCACGCACGTGGCCCCCAGCACATCCACCAACCTGACCATGACCTTCAACAACCAGCTGAACACTGTCCACAACCAGGTGAGTGGGGGGCAGAGGGGAAGACAAACACGGGGCTGGCAAAGCAAAGGCCAGGGATTATGATTTCCCGCCAAGCTGAGTCAGGAGACAGAACTCCACTATCATATACAACAGACAAAATCCCTCTACTGTCACGTTCAGCTCTGCCAGAAGGTGTTTGTCTTCATCATTATTCCCTTTGAGATCCTCAGGCATTCTTTGTATTGACTCCTAGCCCCTTGAAAGGTCCCAGAAATGACTCACTAAGAGAGTTATTTCTGAGATGGTACCTCCTACTGCTTTCCTGTCCTGCTGTGAGAATAAGGTAAAGGAGATGCTGGGATCCTCTTATGTCTGACATCTGCCTGATGGAGAATTCTAGAACTGGAAGGGATGGATGCTAGCGGTCATCCAGCTCAGGCCCCCGCTCCTCGTGTCCACACTGCTGGGTCCACATGATCTCCTTTCAACACAGACAAAACCTGCCTTTGCCAACTCATGTCACCAGAATCCCAGCAGTGAGAACTAAAAGGGAACCCACAACTTTCAAACCTCTTGCAGAAAATCTGCAGAATCTAGAACCTAATATACTGCTGGAAATATGGATGACACCCAGGAAATGTGTACTAAATGAAGAGTCTCCAAGGCCTCGCTCAGGCAGCCTCTGATATCTAAGAGACTTTAACTTTTATTCCTACCTACCAGTGTCACTAGGTTCCCCAGAGAAAATGTCCCTAGATTTTCTCCAGTCTTAGTATCAGCCTTTAACAATGACAACACACCTGTGTACGCACACACACACACCACACCCCTCGATAGCAGAAGAGCATATATGTTCCAGTGTGAATACTCGGCCTGGCCATCCACTCTTTTGACAGGTCCCCTGCTCCCATGAAGAGTCACTGACCCTGCTTCCCAGGCCATTCCCGGCACGTTTGGTTGCTAAGGCCCAGCGTTCCTTCCCAGCCTGTTCCTCTCCCTGTCTGCCTACCCTCTAGCAGAGGCCGCCTAGAATCTGCTGCCCCCCGGAGGCCACTGGTGTCCTTTCCGTGCTCAGCCAAAAGAGTTCATTTCTCTAAGGCCTGGAGTCCCGTGTGATAAACATTCCCACCCAGCGCCCAGCTCCGTCCTCAGGCTAAGGCGGCCACTGCCAGTCAGGTGAACTCCTGGACAGAATAACCACAGTGGTTCTGCTCTTCATCACCAGAGTCCCAGCACGGTGAGCAGACCGTCTGGCTGCTGCCCTGAGCAGGGAGGGTAGAAGATACATTGAGATGGGAAGCTGGGCCTAACTGTGATTGGAAGGAGGGCCAGCCTAAGATGTGTACACAGTGTTCATTAGGCAGCAACCAGAGACTTGTGAGCAGAGGTGGTATCACACAAAAAGTGGTCATTTGGAAAGAATGTTCTAGCCTCTGTGCCCGAGAAGAATTAGAAAAGAAGTGGAGGCCAGAGTATCACTAGTCAGGCCTTACAGGTCCCAGGCTCCAGGACAGACGGCCTTAGCAAAGGAAGTAGTGATTAAAAAGAGGGAGAGCGTTCCGGGGACATTTGGAAGGAAGGAGCAGCAAGACCAGTGGCTGGCCAGAAGGGGGAGCCACTGAGCACCCGTGTGGGAACCTGGAGGAGACCGCGGCTAGTGCCCCAAGGAGGGAATCCAGGAGGCGGGAAGATGAGGGAGAGTGTGGACGCCGGTGTGTAGAGGGCAAGCGGCTGGTGGGAGGGGTGTCTGAGCGGAACCTCCAGGAGAGGTGAGGCTGCAGAGAGAACAGAAAGGAAACACAAGTCGTGCCGTTGGTAACAACACAAAATGCTGGCCCCGTGCAAATGACGATGTATAAAATAGAGGAACAGCAAGGACCTACCGTGCCGCACAGGGAACTGCATTTAGTACCGTTTAGTAACCAAGGATGGAAAGGAATAGGAAAATCATATTTATTCCTTTCACAAGAGTTTCCTTTTGTTAAAATATATATACATAACACAACACTGTAAATCAACTGCACTTCAATAAAAAATAGTGTAAAAGATGCTGGCCTACATGTGCCACACATGCATTCCTAGTCACACTGCCCGGAGGCTGACTGTGTGATGCTGCACAGACAGACATTTGTTGTTTCAATAATATCTGAAAATCTAAACATGGCAGTACCTAACTGGGTGATTACTTTCAAACAAATTCTATGCTTTGCACTGAAATTCAGCATCAAATGTAAGTATAAAAGACATGTAAAATGAGACTTTATCCTTTTCATCAAATCTGACGTATATGCCTACCTTTCCTAAGGTCCTAATTTTGTACGTTTCCCGGTAGCCTTGTGGCTCTTGCCCTTTTTACTTTTTTAGTCCTTGTAGCCTCTAGTAGCAAAATCTCTCATAAACAAGGTTGAAATTGAAGCCATGGGTGACTCCACCTATCTTACTAAAGGATCAGCACGAAGAAGACTAAGATGGGGTGAAACTGGAGAATTCCCAACGTAGAGTTCCTTTTCCTTCCATGGCCTTGCTTCACATGGAAGTTCAACCTCAAATGCTATCTCTTTCTGGAAAAGAAAGGAGAGAGGCCATAACTTCAGTGCCTGTCTAACCCATCTCCATTTAATTTAACCCATCTTAAGTTCTCTTGACCTCCTGGCATCTTCTCCTTGCCCTTTAACGTTAGTTTCTGAATGCCAGCACGAGAATGCACCGAATTCCAGCAAGTAACCCCAGCCTCAGCACGTCCCTCTCCATCTCTGTTTCTGTAGTGTTATTTCTTCGCAGTAACTGTGCTCTGTGAACATCTAAGGGCATCTGTAAAAGCGCTACCCTTAGACCTGAGCAGAAGGGCTTGCACCCAGGCCCTCCCTGAGTGCGTGTGCTTCCTTCCGTGTCAAGCTCCGGGAATCTGAGACCTGGGGCCTGGAGGAGCCACTTCATAGTTTCATCCTCCCCAGTAAAGACCAACTCCAAATACCTGCACCCAAAGGCCCTCAGGTTGTGGGACAGAGCTGGGGCCTGGAGAGAAGGCAGGCAGGCACTTGGCTCCATATTCCAGGGCCCACGCCAAGGAATCCAGATTCAGACTCAAACCAAAGCCTTCCAGGTAGTTATGAAAGTGTTTACGTCTGAGTGGGAGGGCAGATCATAACTCTTTCTAGCCAGTCCTTAACTTTGCAGTATAGACTTGACATGCAGGCATCCCTTGTGCACTTGTAGGCCCTGCAAGTATTAGGAACAGGCCCTGAAAATATTAAGAACAGGCCTGAATCTAAGCATCAAAGGTGATTCTGTGTCCTGGGCTGCAGGTGCCTGCTTTCCCCTAAGTCTTCCCAACTGTATTTCCACTCCCGTTTTCACTTTTTTTTGGCTCGTGGTTTTCACTCATTCGTTTGCTCTTCTTTGAGTTCATTTATTTGATTTAGATCCGTGTCTCCCAGCATGCCATCTCCCTCATGATTTGTGTTTATTTTTGTCTAATCCCCACCATTCCTTTAGGCTCCCACCTCCACCAGTGCCACTCTTTCCCTAGCCAATCCCGAGGTCTCCATACTAAACTACCAATCTGCACTCTGCCAGCCCTCAGCGGCATCCATGGCTGCGGTGGCCCAGCGGAGCATGCCCCTGCAGACGGGAGCCGCCCAGATCTGCGCCCGGCCCGACCCCTTCCAGCAAGCGCTCATCGTGTGTCCACCCGGCTTCCAAGGTAAGGCAGAGTGGACCCCACCTCCCACCTGCTTCCACCAGGACCGCCTCTGCGGTGCTGGCCTCATGCTTTTCTGTCCTGCTGAAGCCCTCTTTGTTTCTTTCCGCGAGAGCCCTGGCATCACTGAACTTGAGGGCCCCCATCCTGCGGCAGCCAACCTAGAAACAATGGGCCTAGGCTTCTGCGTCAAGCCCGTTCCTGTCATTCCCACCACCTGCCAGCGGCTGTGTCCTGGCGCAGCCACCCTCTGCGCATCAGCACGTTGTGTGGCTCCCATTGTTATGCCGATGTCAGCTCTCGCCTTGCCTCCCGCGGAATAACCTCTGCGTGGATTATCTGTAGCACCCCGCCAACCTCTGACAGGGCACCAGTCCCCGTTCTTGTGAAGAGCATAACCCTCTCTTGACGAGTACTCCCTGGCCAGTGCCCCCCACCTCTGGCCAGGCGCCCCGGCACTCTTCTGAAAATTCTAAGCCAGAGTTGACCGGGTACGTCGTTATAGTTGACCTTGAAAACTCGAGAATTTGGTTCCAAAAACCCCCTGGTGTAGGTCTGTGTGGTTCAGTTTGAGTAAGTGCTGTTCCAGCAGCCTTACCCTCTCTCCCCGGCTTTGCCCCGGTCAGATGCATCTTCATGACAAAAGCAGCTGTTTTCCTGCTGTAATTTGTCAGCATAACTGTTCCACTTTTGGCTTTAAAGACTCCTTAATTTGACTGAGTCTTTGAAAACATTCAAAACGGTCATTTTAGGTTTGTTTGTTTTTTCTAAGTTAAAGGGAATTCCCTGGTGGTCCAATGGATAGGACTCCACGCCTCCACTGATGAAGGCCTGGGTTCTATCCCTGGTCAGCAAACTAAGATCTCAACAAGCCATGTGGCATGGCCAAAGGAAAAAAAAGACATTTTTTTAAGTTAAAAACTGAGCCAGGGAAGACTTCCAAAGGACCTGGCAGTGTCTGGTGGGGCCTAGTGCAAAGGGAGGCTGAGGGCTGACAGAGCGGGCTAGGAAGGTCTCCTCATCCAGCACTTCCCAGTTACTCAGCCCTTCTCTCCACACTGCTTATCTGCTCTAGGATTGCAGGCCTCTCCCTCTAAACATGCTGGCTACTCTGTGCGAATGGAAAATGCCGTTCCCATCGTCACTCAAGCCCCAGGAGCTCAGCCTCTTCAGATCCAACCAGGTCTGCTTGCCCAGGTAATTCTTTCTTTATTATCACTGGTGTTACCACGATCCATGTTAACGTCGTTCACAAAAGAGACATATCTCTGATAATTCCCTCCCTGGCAGTGAGTTAGATGCCTTGAGTCATTAGAATACATCAGTAATATTCCCAATGATCCCCAGGTGAATTACCTTCCTAAGTATCTAGCTTACAGTTCCAAGAAGAAATTGAGACACAGGGGGAGTCTGGGGAAATTTATTATTATTATTGTCTCTTTGTAATGCAGATTAATATGAGAGACCTAGGTTTTAATCCTAACTCTACTAATAACTCTCTGTGACCCAAGGCAAGTCAGTTAGCATTTCCTTATTATAAATTGAAACTATTTTTTGAAAGCAGAAAAAGAGCCTTGGAGATTACCTCTGTTTCCTAGTTGAAAACCAGGATCACGGAGGCTTTGGGCTGGAACCTTCCTTATCTGCTCACATAGGTACTCTGGTAGATTCCTCAAATGAGATCACAGAGGTGAAACTGGTTGAAAATTTGTGACGTGTTGTGAAAGTTTTAGGCAACAAAGTGGTGTAATAATAAGTAATCAATCCTTAATGTCACTTGAACATTAATAACAAATACACCTTCGTTGTGCTGAGCACGTCGTGGTTGTTATGGATTTAATCCCCACGATATGGTAAGGTATTTGTCTCCTTTTGCCAAACAAAGCACAGGCCCTGGCTGAAAGTCACATAGCGGTTAGGTGACAGACCCAGAACACTAGCCCGGGAAGGCTGACTCCAGCACGTGTATTTTAACCCATCATTTGCTGTACTGCTTCTTCATCATGGTTTCTGAGGTTGGGAGTCAAGGATGGTTTGACTGAAATGTTGTTAGTTTAAAGCACCTTTGTTTTTTAAATGAAGTTGGTTCCCAAAGACACTTTATTTATAGTGTCTTTTATTGAACAGAAGTTTGGGGGTTAATTTTAATGTAGTCAAATTGCATAGGTCTATTTTAGTCTCATGGGGTTCCCTGGTGACTCGGTGGTACAAATTCACTTGCAATGCAGGAGACACAGGTTTGATCCCTGGGTCGGGAAGATCCCCGAAGAAGGATAACTTTAATGTATGTCTTGATATCTGGTGGAAAAGCCCTGATCCTATCACGTTCTTCAAAATTTCCCTGTCTGTTCTTGTCCCTTTGCTTTTCTATGTAAATTTTATCCTCACCTTTACATAAGAATTTTCATTCCAAAACAAACAAGACAAAAACCCAGAACCCTGATTTGTGTGTATTGGACCTGCATTGGATTTATATTCACTTTGAGCAAAATTGACATCTTTGTAATACTGTCATTTCATCCTTGAACATGGTATATAACTGTATATAAGTTACCTTTTTATTCCTTTCACTAGAGTTTTCTTTTGTTAGAATCATTCCTAAATATTTTACAGGTCTGTTATTAATAACTTTATAACTATATTTTCTTATTTGCCTTTGGTTAATAGGAATATAACTAGTTTTACTCCATTGAGTTTGTTATCCAGCAGTCCTTCCAGACTCTGATTAGTTCTGATCGTTTCTGTGAATTCCCTTGGATTTTCTGTGTAGACTATTTTTTCATTTACAAGTGATTTTGTTTCTTCCTTTCCAGTCTATATAAGCTTTTATTTATTGTTCTCATGACACTGTGCCAACAGTACCTCCAAAACAATGTTTAATAAGAGCATTGATGTTGAGCATCCTTAACTTGAACTTTAAAAGAAATTCTTCTTGCTGTTTGCCTCTAGAGAGTTTGTTTAAAGAGCAGTTCAGTTCAGTTCAGTTCAGTCGCTCAGTTGTGCCCAACTCTTTGCAACCCCATGAATCACAGCACACCAGGCCTCCCTGTCCATCACCAACTCCCAGAGTTCACTCAAACTCACGTCCATCGAGTCAGTGATGCCATCCAGCCATCTCATCTTCGGTTGTCCCCTTCTCCTCCTGCCCCCAATCCCTCCCAGCATCAGGGTCTTTTCCAGTGAGTCAACTCTTTGCATGAGGTGGGCAAAGTACTGGAGTTTCAGCTTCAGCATCAGTCCTTCCAATGAACACCCAGGACTGTTCTCCTCTTCTTCAACACCACAGTTCAAAAGCATCAATTCTTCGGCGCTCAACCTTCTTCACAGTCAAGGTTGGTCATAGCTTTTCTTCCAAGGCGTAGCGTCTTTTAATTTCATGGCTGCAGTCACCATCTGCAGTGATTTTGGAGCCCCCAAAAATAAAGTCTGACACTGTTTCCACTGTTTCCCCATCTATTTCCCATGAAGTGATGGGACCAGATGCCATGATCTTAGTTTTCTGAATGTTGAGCTTTAAGCCAGCTTTTTCACTCTCCTCTTTCACTTTCATCAAGAGGCTTTTTAGCTCCTCTTCACTTTCTGCCATAAGGGTGGTGTCATCTGCATATCTGAGGTTATTGATATTTCTCCCGGCAATCCTGATTCCAGCTTAGGGACACTTTATCAAGTTTGCTAATTTTTTTAATGAATTAATGTTTAACTGCATTAAATGTTCTTTCTCCACCTATTGAAATACTCCTGTGTTTTTGTTCCTTCAACTGTTAATGTAGCAAGTTATTCAATAGATTTTGTAATGTTAAATCATCTTTGTATCAATATTTTCAAGGTGAACTTTATTTGATCATGTGGTACTTGATGTGTTTGTATGGTTTTCAATTCTGGATTGTTTGTGAATACTGCAAGTTAGTATTTTTGCGTCTATGTTCGTACGTGAGGAAGTGGCATGGATTTCTTTCTCTTATAGAATCTTTATCTGCTTTGGTCATGGAGACTACATCCAGGCTCATAAGATACAGTGGATATTATTACTTCTTCTGTTTTCAAGAACAGCTTGTTTGAAATTGACACTAGCCGTTTCATCTCTTTGTTCTTATGTCCAGACTGAGACTGCAGATGCCCGGTCTCACCAGTTTCTGGTGGCACACAAAATTCTGTCCTGCTGAAAGTTTAAACAGACAACCTTCTGTATATAAAGCACACCTGTACTCCTTCCCTTCTCTCTCTGTCCCTCATAGCTCCCTTTTGTTTGCACAGTTTGGTAGTACAGAGTTCAGAAAAAGCCCTGGTAGATCAAGAGAGAAGGCAATGGCACCCCACTCCAGTACTCTTGCCTGGAAACTCCCATGGACGGAGGAGCCTGGTGGGCTGCAGTCCATGGAGTTGCTGAGTCAGACACGACTGAGCGACTTCACTTTCACTTTTCACTTTCTGCATTGGAGAAGGAAATGGCAACCCACTCCAGTGTTCTTGCCTGGAGAATCCCAGGGATGGCGGAGCCCAGTGGGCTGCCGTCTGTGGGGTCGCACAGAGTCGGACACGACTGAAGCGACTTAGCAGCAGCAGCAGATCAAGAGAACTACCACTCACCCCAGGGGCACAGCAGCCTGTTCCCACTTCATCTGACTGGGAGCCAAAATTCAGGCCAGTTTCCCAGTGCTGCTCCTCTGTGAGCCAAAACCTGTAGAATTCACATGTGCTCTTCAAGGGTACTTATAGATCCTTTTTTCGTGTTTGCATACTTAACCCTAGTAAGCCAAGAACCATCTCTGAATAGAAATAATACATAGCATCACTTACTAGCTAAAGTATATATTCCTTGTTGTTCAGGTCGGTGGAAACCAACAGGCCCAACATTTCCGAATTTGTCTTAGTCCTTTAATCATAGCAGGGAAGGGTTTTACCAACTGCCTACTAGAAAAAGAGTCCTTAGAGCACTATAAATCTCCAAGTGGATTTAACCTACAGCTCTAAGTGGGGAAGTGAACCAAAATTACATGTACAAGGATTTTAATTGCTACAGTGTATATAACAGGGAAGTGCTGGAAGCAATTTGAATGTTCATCAGTAGAAAATTTGTTTAAATTGATAAGGGCATAAAATGGAACACCATATAGCCATTGGAAAAGGACATGGTAGACCAAAGTGTCTTGACATGCAGCGTTGTCTAAGAGATATTAACTTAAAATTAAAAAAAAAAAAAAGAACTGTCCTGTTCTATCCAGTGTCACTGTGTGTCTTTTTTGTTTATTGATTGCTTTTGATTTTTATTGTTTGTCACCCAATCCATGCCAATATGTTAGCCTGTTAAGGTGGAGCTTTCTCCTAGATATATTTTAATGATCCCTTCAAAGGAAAAAAAATTAGCAACTTGCAAAACTAGGCAGATTCTTTATCCTCTGAGCCACCAGGGAAACCCTAAAAAACTAGTATGGCAGCTATTTTTTAAAAACCAATAATTAAACATTAACACTGTTGCCTTCATTTTTCATGGGATTAGGTTAGGTATCAGGCAGAGGCACTCCAAATATTATTACTTTAAATATATCCCCAAATTTCAGTATATTTCTTTTTATTTAAATGTTTAAACCTTTTCAAGGAATTTGTACATGTTTAGAAAGTCTTTTTAATCCATCCCTCATGTTACCTTTGTTTGCTCTGCCATTTTCCAACCCCTCCTCGCCAGTAGCATCATATGTCCCTAAAATGGGAGACAGTCTCTCTGGTGCACCCCAAAGATGTGTCTCTAGAAATAATCACAGCCTCTCAACACAAGGGTGATCATACGGATCGCCTTACCAGTAATGCTTTTTCGGTTTCGCCTAAAACGAGCTTTCACCTCTGTCCGCTCAGCCCCCAGCCAAGAACTGGCATCTTGACCACCATCAGAAATTGTGAATGAGGGACTTCCCTGCTGGTCCAGTGGCTGAGACGCCATGCTCCCAACGCAGGGGGCTCAAGTTCAATCCCCGGCCAGGGAACTAGACCCCACATGCCACAACTGAGTTCATACGTCAAAACTAAAGATGCTGCCTGCCACAACAGAGGCTGAAGATCCCACATGCTGCAACTAAGACCCAGCACAGCCAAATAAACAAATAAAATAAATTTTTAAAATTTTAAAAAGGAAAGAAATTGTGCATGAGCCAGTAAAGTTTGAGAGATGGGAAGTACACGTCTTGATTGAGACGGTATCTCACTTTTCAAATGGCAGGATCCCGAACCCCCTTGGACCATCCAGAGCCCCCAGGATATGAAGATTTCCGTTTGCCAGATCCTTGTAGACTCCACCCTGCTGTGAAGAAGTTTTGTGCATTCTTCTAGCCAATTAACTCCTATCACCTGAACCCCTTTACATGTTTCCCTAGGATAAACCGTTGTCTTGGATTCTTTACCCTTCCCAAAACACAAAACTTCAACGCTTCTCAGAACCTTCTCTGGTCATTTTCAGCAACCAGTCTTTCCAACCATTCTGTCCTGCTGTCTGTGGCAGTCTTGCTGGGTGCCTGATATTGCTAATAAATAAGGAAGACTTTTTCATACGACTCTTAGGCACCTGATCCTGAGTTGGGCCATCATTTTTGTGCATCACCTCCATAGAAAGTGTAGCATATTGGCTGAGAGCATGGGCTCTGGAATTCCACTGCCCATGTTCAGATAGCAGCCTCACCACTCACTGGCTGTTTGACTTCGGAGAAGTTATTTTTGAATTTAAATTTAATTCTTTTTCAAAGTAATACATGTGTCTAATTGTTACAGTTAAATGCCACCGCAAACATCTAAGAAAACAGTAGTTTCCTGCCTATCCCATCCCCAATTTCTGTTCCCCCCAAACTATCATTTTTTAATTAATTTTAAATGGAGGCTAATTACTTTACAATATTGTGGTGGTTTTTGCCATCCACTGACATGAACCAGCCATGGATGTACATGTGTCCCCCCCAACCCCATCCCAAACCCCTCTCCTACCCTCCTCCCCATCCCATCCCTCTGGGCTGTCCCAGTGCACCGGCTCTGGGTGCCCTGTTTCACGCATCGAACTTGGACTGGTCGTGTGTTTTTTTAACTGTTTCATTTAGTTATTTAAATCCATGTTTCTAAATAGCATTCTTTAACTGTTTCTTACTGAATTTTCCACTTTAGGTATCAATCAACCATGGAAGAATGCTTAGCCCTCTAACCCTCCATCCCCAGAACACACAAGCCTATTCACATGCGCACTCTCTTCCTCTCTCTCTCACTTTTCCTTTCTCCCTTTTCTTCACTTGTAAGTTTTTATTCGACCACTTTATATTATCTACATAATTATTATCATCAATATTGTATTGTATTATGCTCAGCTGAGCCTCATATCATACTATGATTCTGCTTCCTTTCCTGTATAAGTTGTTTTTCCTGGAAATTAGTATTGTCTCTTTTCATTCGGAGAAGGCAATGGCAACCCACTCCAATACTCTTGCCTGGAAAATCCCATGGACGGAGGAGCCTGATAGGCTGCAGTCCGTGGGTTCGCGAAGAGTCGGACACGACTGAGTGACTTTCATTGGGTCACTCAGTCCTCTGTATGTATTATTAGGCAGCCCCAAAGTCTTCCAGAGCTCTAAAAGGCTTGTATGTTTGCTGTATTGGTGTCTTTGAGCATACTGAGAAGTTCAGTGGCTGTTGTTTTTCCTCTCTTTCTGAAAGCTTTTTACCACTTTCCTGGTCCATGGTGGACATGGTGTCCATGAGATTCATGGCTCCATGCTTTCTCATGAGTCTTTCAGAATACATTGTCCAGTATATCCTATTTGCCCTTTTTATCTGGAGAACTTTCTTCTTTTATTTTTGCCCTTGTTAACTTCTTCCCCTACATTTTCTCTGTTCCTTCTTTGTGGAATTCCTGCTAGTTGAGCGCTGGTACTTCTGAACTGATCTAATGATTTTCATATCTCCCACCCTCACCCCCATCCACCTTTTCCCTGTATATATTCTATCTATGCTACTTTCTAAAATTTTCCCATCTGTATGGAATTGTTCATTTCTGTTGTCATTGTTCTCATTTCCAAGAGTTTTCTTGTTCTCAGAATATAGATATCCATCCTTTATATCTTGTTTCATGGATATATATTCACATTTAGTCTCTTTGAGGACACTAATTACATATATTTTTAGATTTTCTTCTGATTCCTATACTGTTGTTGTTCCTCAGAGTTTCACTTTTTGTTTTAGTCTCCTTCATGATAGAAACTTCCTTTAAAGTCTGGTGATCCTTGGCTGTTCATTCATATCTAAGACTGAAGGACTAAAAACTAGCTGGAAAGCTTCAGGGGCAGCAGGGTGGACTTCTCTATCGGATAATAAGGAGTGAGCTCAGCATTTTCATTGGCAGGTCCCCTCTCATCGAAAGTATTCTCTTGGAATAGTCAGTTTCCCTGGAGAGAATCCAGCAGGTTCCTGCTTGAAGATTGGGGGTGGGGTGGGGGGTAATAATCCTTCATACCAGGAATCTGAGGGTGACAGAATCCCAGGGTTTAACATTCAGACTTTACCTTCCGTCCCTTCAGGCTGCTAACTTAGTAATAACTCTTCTGTTTTCCAGCTTCTAAAATTCTGTTAACTGTTATCATCCTTCCCTGTTCCGTGTCCTCATGGATCTGTATATATTGTTTCATTCCTTCCCTGTCATTTTAGTTGGGCTTAAAAGAGGGAGAGCTGTAAATGTATGTTTAATTTACTATGTGTCCAGGCAAGCTATTTAACTTCTCTGTGTTTCAGTTTATTCACCTGAGAAATGGGAGGGGAGACTAGTCCCTACCTCACAGGATTGGTGTTAAGATAAAGTCAGAGAATCCATTTATGGTCTTAGCTCTATGCCTGGCACACAATGTGCCTCCAGAAATATTGGCTCTAATCTTATAGATTATACAGTAGTAATAAATCATAGAAATATCTGATGCAAAGTGTTGTCTCAAATGAGTTGAACATGTCCATCACTGACAGAGGTCCAGAAATATCTTTTTGCCCCATCTCTTTGAGGTAAAATGCTAAGATTCATTTTAGAGAAACAGGGAAGAAATAATGTCCTTAGCTTGATATCAAGATTTATTATTTCAAAATGACATTAGTCAAAACACAGGCTTTTCATGGGATCTGAAATAAGTTCCAGACAAAATCAGTAGAATTCTTATTGCCAATGAGACTATTGTTCATTTAAGCTTTTGAGCTCATAATTATTTTAATCAATTAAATTATTTTTCTGCTTACTGTGTTTGAATTCAGTAAACCTGAAATACAGTTAAGTATAGCTAATTGCCTTTGAATTGCTTCTTTCATTTTATCAGCAAACATTTCTTAAGCACTTATTGTATAATCTGTGGTCCCTGAGCTTTTTGATTGTATTTTAAAAGATCGGTAAGCAAACAGGCAATGTCTAAAAGGCATAAGAGATCTCACTGAGTCTCACATGCAACAGTATAACAGGATAGACCAGGTGAACTATGCACTCAAATCTAAGAGGAAGCTGTAACATTTTAGTACACATCACTGTTTATGAAGTTTTGACTCAAATTTATAATCCATTTCCAGAAGTGCTTGTTTGTTGATATGAGCCAAAACACACATATTGAACATGCAGAGTTTGTGGAGCACTACATTATATTAATTAGCCAGTGTTAGTCATCTCCAGCCTGATGGAAAGAGAGAGAAAGAGCTAAGATCCCAAGTCTTTAACTCCTTGACCTTCCTAAGAGGTATTTTACCTTAGCAGCGTTCCTTCAGGTATCCAACTTTGGACAGCTATGTTCAGGGTGAATCATTTAATAACCGAAGGCAAGCAGAATAGTGATTGAAGATACAGAGGGTTCAAAACACAACACACACACATGTGTACACATGCACACCTGTAAGTCTATTCAAGGAGGAATCGGGAAAGTTCATTTTTGACTTCTTAAGAAATAGCTTGGTGTTTATAAAAAATCGAACTGTGACTTTCTCACTGTTTCGTTTTCTCCTTGAGGAGTCAAGGTATTCTCAGTTAAGCTCAAGATCCCAGCTAAGAATTTTACTTCATGCCTATTTGCCCTTGGATATAGGCAGGTGTCAGATCTCAGGATTATGATCAGGTACCAGATACTTGGTGATCTCAGGATTATGTTAACTTAGATTCAGAAAATAACACAAGTTGCACCTCTACATTCTAACTGCTAAACAAAAGGTAAAATATTAAATAAAGGATACTAGGCGGAAAACTTCTTGAGGGCAAGGAGTTACCCTTGTATGACCCAATTCAACTCCCTCAATCTCTTGTGCACAGTTGTGTCACAAAACAAATCAATAAGTGAACTTTTGGGAATTTTAAATGTTGTTCATTAGAGCAGATTTATAAATAAATCATTCTTCAGTGTGAATGAATCGCTTCCATATAGTTCTTTGCCCATATACCTACCTATTATCTTCTATTGACTTCACATGTGTTCATTTTCTCTGCCCTGGTGTCTGAGGTCAGAGAGCAGGTCTCCACTGTCACACCTATCAAGGGGTCTAGCACAACCCTGAGCACAGAATAAGCGCTTGACTCATGCCAACTGATTTATGATTGTCAGACATAGTGATAGCAGGTGACCTCTGTCCTACAGCAGGCCTGGCCAAGTGGGACCCAGCAGATCCTGCTTCCCCCGGCGTGGCAACAGCTGACCGGCGTGGCCACGCACACTTCGGTGCAGCACGCAACTGTGATTCCTGAGACCATGGCCGGCACCCAGCAGCTGGCCGACTGGAGGTGAGCAAGGCGCAGGCAGGGCTGGGATGGGAGGCATGTCCGCCACTGACCCAGAGGGTGGCCAGGCTGGCCAGTACCAGAATCCCCTGCTTTGTAGAGGGCTTTTTAAATTAACAAGAGTAGCATGTAGCCTACCTGGGTTCAGTCCCTGGTTTGGGAAGATCCCCTGGAGGAGGGCATGGGAACCCATTCCAGTATTCTTGCCTGGAGAATCCCATGGACAGAGGAACTTGGCGGCTACAGTTCATGGAGTCACAAAGAGTCAGACACGACTGAGCAACTAAGTGCATGAGCACACCATGTGGCCTAAGACTGCAGTGTAATGAGGTTATTTTTAAATAAATGTATAATGGAGAAGGAAATGGCAACCCACTCCAGTACTCTTGCCTAGAGAATTGCGTGGACAGAGGAGCCTGGTGGGCTGCTGTCCATGGGGTCACGCAGAGTTGGATATGACTGAAGAGACCTAGCATGCATGCGTGCATTGGAGAAGGGAATGGCAATCCACTCCAGTATTCTTGCCTGGAGAATCCCTGGGACAGAGGAGCCTGGTGGGCTGCCATTTATGGGTCTACACAATCGGACACAACTGTAGCGACTTAGCAGCAGCAGCATACCAGGACATCAGAAAACCAGCTTGGTTACTTTAGGATCTGTTGTCATTTTGAACTCCAAATTCAGTTCCATTATCTGATCACCAGTGTGATTCACCAGACTTGGCTTGGGATGATTTTTGGTTGTTTCTCTGAATTCAATTCCACTCCCAGAAAACAAAGATCTGTTGTCCATGAAAGGATGCAGAAGAGATCCAGGGGCTCCTTAGCAATTCTAGGAAGTGTTCTCAAGGTGTTTTCACACACGAGCACACTGGAGTCACATCAGACCTCCTGGGGGAAGACTTGACAGAAAGGGGTTTATTTGGACTGGTAGACTCTGCTCTGTTTGCTGAGTGTGTCTCTTCAGTTGATGCTCATATCTTTGAGATCAAAGTACACTTCCCACAGAGCCCAGAGACATCCAGCTGACAGCCACAAGCACACCACAACCCCTGCATCTGTTTCCAGAACCTTCCACCCCATCCTACTCACCAGCTTCATCACTGACATGTGACTCTGTTGTTTTTATGGCCACTTTCCATTTTTCCTTATACCATGCCACCTATGCCATCCCAACACCACCCTCAGTGCCCACCTTCACCAGTGCAGAGCCAAATGGCAGTCCCCCGAGTTGGCCCCAACTTCTCATGGCCCTCTGGGCTGTCTCTCTTTCAGCCGAAGCATCAGGGTAGCTCACACCCTTCACCCTCTGACAGTCCCCAAACCAGCCATGGAGCCTCCCGACAGTGCTTTTTCTCTCCCGTAAAGCTGCTGTGAGTGGAGAGCTCTGATGAAAGGCAGAGAGACAGGGCCCAGTCCAGCCTCAGCTGCAGCATCCTCTGTCCTGCCATTTAGTTTTCTACTTACTAATTTACTAATTCTAATTTAGGAGAAAGAAGAGAGGAACGGAGGCCATTTATCACACTCCCTTTCACTTTCCACTGACACCACCCCCCCACATCCACTGCCTCTCCCTGGAAGCACTTTCAGCCAGGTAAACTGGGCTCATTTCTAGCCCTGCGTGACCTGGGAAAGGTACTAAACCTCAGTTCTTCAGTAAAGTAGGGACAGTAACGCCTATTCATCCGATTGTTGGGAGGTTTAAATTTAAGGTAAAAGACAAAGCACTTGACTGGATTTAACATGTACCATCCAGCGCCAGGCTTCCCTGGTGGCTCAGTGGGTAAAGGATCCTCCTGCAATGCAGGAGACCTGGGTTTGATCCGTGATTCGAGAAGATCCCCTGGAGGAAGGAATGGCAGCCCACTCCAGTATTCTTGCCTGGAGAATCCCACAGGCAGAGGAGCCTGGCGGGTTACAGTCCATGGGGTCGTAGAGTTGGACACGACTGAGTGAATAACATTTCACTTCATACCAGCGCCTGATCCATGACAGGCAACAATAACTCTGTTATCTGCCCTTCCCCGTTCACAGCATGAACGCTCAGCAAGACCACCTTCCCTTTCCAGCTCATTAGCAGCAGCAACCAAGTGGAAAGCTGTTTGACCAGTTGTTTTTTTTCTTACCCCTTTTTCTCCCAGAAGACCACACATATGCTGTACTTCCATTTCCCTTTGTCTTTCAGCATTTACAGCTTATTTAATTTCAGAGATACTGACATTCTTAACTCATTCATGCACATCTTATCTCTCATCCCTCCTCATCTCTTACCTGGTTACCACAGGAGAGACCTGAAGCCAACACAGTTTCTTTTCAGTCTCTTCTCCATTTCATATGTAGCCCAAAGAACATCTGGAATTATGGCTAGTGCTAGACCTGTGTCAAAGGGGAAAATGTCATGTCTGTAGAAGAAATAGCAACAAAGTAAAGGAGTTATAATATCAGTTTTTAAAGTTCACTTAAATGTCCAAAAGACTATCAGGATCTCTACAAGTGTCTCCCTACTTCTTCTCTTTGTGTTCAATTTTTTTCCTAAATTTCATAATATTTTATAAATTCATATGAACTCTCCTATAGCTCTTCATTTTACCATGTGTTAAATGGGTTTTTATGGGCAACTCTCTAAATTCATCATCACTCTTAATATTTCTGTGGGAATAAGCCTAACAGCAGATCTCACATACAATAACCCAGATCTCACATAACCCATTTTCAGGATTATGACTGCCAATATTTCTATGAACATGTGTCTGTTACTAATTTTCACTTAGTACCAAACTCTATACATGCCTTGTCAACCTTCAGTTAATCTAACTGTTCATTCAGAAAGCATGTAACTCACTGATCAGCTGCTACATTCCTGAACATTGTGCTAACTGCTGAGAGAATTCTAAAGAATGTTAACACTTCCTAATGCCAGAAAGACATACCTCCGAGTCTTCAAAGTCTGTTTTTCACATAAACTGCAATATTCTCATTTATAAAACGGTATTACTAAGAAATCCTGCCTACCTCACAGAGTGGAACAACCCGTTGAAGGCGCTTTGAAAATTATAAAATAAAATTCACAGCCCAATTAGCTGTTTAGGGTCTTGAAGAGCAGAAGGGAATATTTATTTCCTCTCCCCAGAACTTAAGCTGAGTCCGCCTACTTGGCATTCTCCCCACTTGAAATGTGCCCTTTCTCACTCACCAACAAATTGTGTCCACACCACTTAAACATTCCTACACCAGAGACACTCAATGAAGTCACCTGGGAAGGCTCATCTCATCAACAACTATCCCCTCTGTGTGAGAACTACCTTTTGATTTTAATTCGACTTTTAATGGTGGGGAGGGAACTTTATCTTCTAAAGGAGCTCTGTTTCTATTAAACCATCAAAGAATCTGTTTTCCCACCTCCCTTTCAGGAACACGCATGCTCATGGCAGCCATTACAATCCCATCATGCAGCAGCCAGCGTTGTTGACTGGTCATGTGACCCTTCCAGCAGCTCAACCCTTAAATGTGGGCGTGGCCCACGTGATGCGGCAGCAACCTACCAGCACCACCTCCTCCCGGAAGAATAAGCAACACCAGTCCTCTGCGAGGTAGGTGTGTAAGAAATGTTAGAGAAAGAAAATTTCAAGGAGATTGGAAGTTAAAGATCTGGATCCCTGGAATGGGATTTTGAAGGAGGCACTCATCCTGAGGTCTCTGTGAGTGCTGGTCCTACCAACACCCTAAGGGTGGGGCCCTCAGACCACAGTGTTCAGTGTCCCCGTCTTGAGTGATTCTGTGCCCTTCCACTTATCTAGAAAACACTCAGACTGCCCTCTGAAGATGGATTTTTGAAACCATAACTTTTTTTTAGAAATAGTAGAGAAATGTGTTTTATTTGAGTCTAATGTCAGAAATTTAACTCATTCAGCTATTTGTTAAAATATAAGCAGTAACTTTGGTTAGTCATAGACACTACCAGAAGAACAATGATCTTTCCCATTTCCTCTAAATCCAGTTTCATCTCCATGAACTCTTAAAAAAAATTAAGATTGACCAAAGGCCATGTGCTTTTGTTCATTTTATATGGCATTTTGGAAAAGGTAAAACTATAGTGTGTAGATTGAAGATTGCTGGGAAGGATTGAAGGCAGGAGGAGAAAAGGACAGAGGTTGAGATTGCTGGGTGACATCACCGACTCAATGGACATGAATTTGAACAAGCTCTGGGAGATAGTGAAGGACAGGGAAACCCGGTGTGCTGCAGTCCATGGGTCACAAAGAGTCAAATACAACTGAAAAACGACAAAACTATAGAGACATAGATCAGATCAGGAGCTGATAAGGACTAGCCCTCTAGTCCTTTTCAAAGAGATGACAAATTTCTGTATCTGCTTTGTGATGGGAATTACATGACTACATTTGTCAAAACTCATCAAACAATTCAAAGGGGTGTCTTACACTGTATGTAAATGATACCTCAATATACCTTACTTAAAAAAATAGAGATTTCCTAACAAACAAAAAAATCGAGATCAAAATTGTATGGCTGTAAAATTGTTCCTACATCTCTCTCCAGTGGCTTGGAGGTCCCTGATTGTTTATTTGGAATAGGTTAATCAAGAGAAGTCAAGTAATACATGAAATGTCTAGGGAATTTTGTTATTATACTTCCTTGGATAGCAAGATGCCAGAAATTAGATCTGCCTCTTTTCATCCTTTTTCATTTGAAAACTAATCCAAGAGCTGACTTCCTGAAGTTGTCATCCTTTCTGAACAAGATTCTTATTTGGTTATTTCTGACAACTTAGGGAAATTCATGTCAGCTCAGTGGCAGGCTTCCAGAATGCTTTCGTTTGACAGCTCTGTGATAGAACGCCCATGTGTGTGTTAGACTGGGTGGCACCAGAGGCCCCTGGCTCAGTCCTCACGTGCTGTCCTGCTCAGTCTGGGGTGTGGTCGCCAGAACCCTGGTCTGGCTTGAGCTTGCCCTCTGTATGCTCACTTTGGTCAGGTAGGGGCAAGAAGAACCCTTAGCCTCTGACCTATTGGTAAGTCCCTCTTTGTTGCCTTCTTACCACCCAGCTGGCTTTAGAAGGCGCACTGCCAGTGCGTTTCAAGATAGTGGGACTATAGTGAAAATTATGGGCTTGCCTATTTTTAAGACCAATGCATTAGGCAAAACAATTGGAAAAACCAGAAGGCTCTCCCCTTTGGCAGACGGTACGATCAGGCATAGTTTTCTTTAAAAATGCCAAGTAGACATATTTTAACTGCTCAAGTAGTGAAAACTTAATCTCAAAATTGTACCATGTTAGTAATAACAAATAGAAAGTTCTCTGGTAAGTACAAATAATAGAACAATCTTATCAGTGAAACTTCCTTCTTATTAGGAGCCCCCCAAAAGGAACAAGCAACATATCTGATACCGACTAAATAGAAAATTAAATAGACCCACCTTTATGGAATTATGTTCATCTAATTACCTTCCCTTTAGCTAGAAGGTGCTAGAATCTCTAAGGACATATCACACTGTTAAGTTTCATTATAGGCTGGCTTTGGTCTCATTGTATAGATATAACCAAGGTCAGCAACAGTTGATGGGGAGGGGAAAGGTAAGGTCTTTTTTCTCTGAAGTTACCAGAAACTACATTGGCGTTTTTGATAAGTAATTTCTAGTTGATCAAAATCAAGAGTTACAGGTCCCTTAAGCATACATTTTCCTTTTGCATTTTTCCTGGTTTTTCATTGCGATTCAAACAGACTGGTAAGCTTCCTGTGAGGCTCATGTGTCAAAATCCAGCATTTTCTTTGGGTTTTTTTGGTTGCACTGCGAGGCATGTGGAATCTTAGTTCTGCAACCATGGATTGAACCCATGTCCCCTGCATTAGAAGGCAGAGTCTTAACCACAAGACCGCCCATTAAGTCCCCAGAAAAATTAATTTTTGAAAAATTATACCCCCACAGATACTTTTATGGTCATGTCCTTTTCCCAGAGGAGGAAGGAGGCAAAGCTACACTTTAACCTTAGATCTTTTAGCTCCAGGAAGTCTTAGGAAATGAGTGTTGTCATTGAATCAGTGATAAACCAGCCATGAGCAAGGAAACGAAAGCTTTATGTGCAAATATCTTTTCTTCACCTCCCTCCAAAATAGACCTCACTCAGGACACTGGGGAGGACGACAAGATTGAACTTACGAAATTGGTCTTTGACCCTGAAGGCAGGGGGCTGCGTTGGGGCAGACACCCCTGAAATCCGCCCACACCACAAGACCGGCCCAGTCCTTGGGCATGGTCCTCTGTCCTCTCCTGAGAGCCCTGGCTACCCACTTTGTCCCTCAGCAGGTAGAGCCCAGAGAAGCCAGGATGCTGCCCTGTCTGTGTAGCAATTGAAACAGAGTCCCACAGGCCACCGCCTCAGCAGTCTGGTTAAGCCCGAGTGCACTGGTCCCCTATTCGATTTATGGAGGGCAACAGGGGGCTTCCCTGGTGGGTCAGAGGTTAAAGCATCTACCTGCAACGCAGGAGACCTGGGTTCGATCCCTGGGTCGGGAAGATCTCCTAGAGAAGGAAATGGCAATGCACTCCAGTATTCTTGCCTGGAGAATCCCATGGACAGAGGAGCCTGGAGGGCTGCAGTCCACAGGGTCGCAAAGAGTCAGACATGACTGAGCGATTTTACTTTCACTTTCTACAATGAATGGTGTCGGATTCGTGATCTCCGAAGAAGATATAACTTCAGGACCAAGGACCAGGCTTGAGCACTCAAGAGCTTTTGTATAGCAGAGTTTTATTAAAGTATAAAAAAGGGACAGAGAAAGCTTCTGACACAGACATCAGAAGGGGGAGGAGGAGTGCTCCCCCATGCTAGTTTTAGCAAGCTGTTTTCTGTCTGTTAGAAAGCTATTAATCATATAGAGATACCTCAAGGCTGAGGGAGTTTCACCAGGCCCCTCTCCCACAATATGCATTTTTGAGATAGGATGATGGCACCAGGTATGTCATCCCCAGCCATAAAACAGTTGATATGAATACCGGTTTGTTGAGCTATTGTCAGCCAAAAGTTAGTCTTAGGTGGAACCATTTTGAAGAAAGGCACATTCCAAAGCAAACACATAGTTTCATTAACATAGCTTAAGAAAAACATTTCCATAAGAAAAACGTGTTGGTTAGCTCAAGGTTTGAGAAAAGTTAAGTTCAGGTGGAACTAGGTTTTGTCACGGCAACAGAATTTTAAGAGAAAAAATTCTGACCCTTGTAGTTTGTTTCCTCCTGCCGCTTAAGGGAGAGATAAAAAAAATGTGACACTTGCAGCCCATTTCCTCCGTTTGGAGACCCGTGGCCTTCCTGCCTGTGACCCTCTCAGTTTGGCCATGCTGGTGCTTCTAGACATTTGGGCATCTTTCAGCTTCCCGCAGCCCTGACCTTCTCCATGAATGTGTGTGGCTTTGTCGTTCCAGAAACATCTCCACCTGTGAGGTGTCCTCCTCTCAGGCTGTCAGCTCCCCGCAGCGGTCCAAGCGCGTCAAGGAGAACACGCCTCCGCGCTGCGCCCTGGTGCACAGCAGCCCCGCCTGCAGCTCGTCCGTCACGTGCGGCTGGGGTGACGGGGCCTCCAGCACCACCAGGGAGCGGCAGCGGCAAACGATCGTCATCCCCGACACGCCCAGCCCCACGGTCAGCGTCATCACCATCAGCAGCGACACGGACGAGGAGGAGGAGCAGAAGCACGCCCCCACCAGGTGAGGCCGGCACGCCTTCAGACACCGGGAAGGAGAGGAGTCGGGGTGCGCGGTACATGGCGGGCTCACCCAGAGACAGTCGGGGGTGGCCTGGACCACTTCCCCGTCATCCAGAGTGAGGATCCATCCTTCTCTCCTGGCCCCCGAATCCTGGCCTTGGCATTTCCTGGAGCCCTAAAGTGATTTCAGGGGGTGGTCCAATAGATTTGGGCTTCTCAGGTGGCTCAGATGGTAAAGAAGCCACCTGCAAAGCAGGAGACCTCCGTTTGATCCCTCGGTGGGGAAGATCCCCTCGAGAAGGGAATGGCAACCCGCTCCAGTATTCTTGCCTAGAGAATCCCCATGGACAGAGGAGCCTCGTGGGCTACAGTCCATGGGGTTGCAAAGAGTTGGACATAACTGAATGACTAACGCTTCACTTTCTACTTTTCAAACAGATTTCTATAATTATTGAAAGCCAAAAATAGTTTTGAGTCAATTTGGTCTTAAAAAATAGTTACAGGCCCTCTACATTTGGGGGACGTGAGACCATGAAAATCAGGCACACAGTGCCATTATATTTCAGCCCTCAGAAGCTAAAAAATCTCTGCCTCGGGCTATTAAACGTATTCCCAGTTGGTCAGGCTGGTTCTCAAACATTGCCTTGGCTCTCTCAGAATTTGAGGTAATTGTCCAACTAATCAGAAATTTCCCTGTGTCTGATTAACCCAGTCTTTCAAACTGCCAGGTGGCCTTTTACCCAGAGAACATTACTGTTTATTCCAAAGTAGTAAGAACTCATTTCACTCGCTGTATGCTTCTGGGGGAGAGGGAAGAAATATTTATTATATTTGCAAGACTGTTAAGCCTGGTGCCAGAGCCTCTTTCCTATACTTGCTAGCCAGACTGAAACAGAGTTTGGTGTGAGTTTGGGCTGTCTGGTGGTCCCCTGGAACTTTTCCCTCCAAAGAGTCGGTCCTCTGGTCGTTAGCATCCCTGAGCCTCGGGACCTTGTAGATCTGAAATCTCACAACCCCAACCTGCTGGCTCTTCCCACTGGGACCCAGGACCCGGGAAGGGAGGCCTGCCAGTCAGAGCACATCCTGTGACCCAGTATGAAGATAACATTCACATTTGGGCCCAAATTATTAATTCCTAATGGGATACAATGTCACTTATTACAATCACAAATCCTTTTGATTAGATAATAAATTCTTACCTTTGAAATCATTACACGATGTACAGATAGACTGATTAAAACATTGTCACTACAGCTATTCCTTCCTGCATGGGGTATTCCCTTCCCACCTTTATAATGAGCTCAGCATCTTGTCTTTTCACGAGAAGCCTTGTGTAGCGCTCATTCCAGTGTCCTCTTTAATGGCCCAGCCCAGTTCAGTGTGTCTCAGAGAAGCATGTGATGGAGCATTTCTATCCTAGCATTGGGTCAGGTGCCAGAGGGACCAAGGAGCTGAGGGCTGGGGCGTAATGCTTCACTCCCAGCCTGCCTGTTCCAGAACTGGCCTCAGTTTCCTTTGGAGACTCAGTTTCCTTTGTTTCCTTAGGAGAGCAGTCCCAAGCTGAGTCCATGCCCTGTGCCTCCCAGTCCCTTCCCAAAGGGAAAGGCTCCTCCCAGCTGCAGCCCGGGCCCTGGCCTGGAGCAGCGTGTCCACACATCTGTGGCATCAGGCATAAGAAGGACAGGCAACCTCACAGGCCCTTTGCCACAACTGGAAAAAAGCAATTTTAAAATCTGACAGTTGACTAGATTGGAATATCATTTTAACATTTGAATTGACACAGAATCTCAACATATGTGCTCAGGAGAGAACCGAATAGTGGTTCTGAGGGGAAGGAGGATGAGAAAACCATCTCTCCACCCATCAGGCTGCTACCAGGGCTGAGGGCACAGAGCAAGCCGGAAGTACAGGCTAACTCTGCAGCAGCCCCAGGGCCCAGAAAGAACAGAGCTGAAGCATGTGGCAGCATGGGGGGACCTTAGTGTCAGTGAGTCACGACTTAGGGGAGGGGAGGGGAGGGGCCGATGGGTAGGTGCATGTGTGAGTGACAGCGAGGGACAGTGAGTGACAGCGGGCTGCGGAGTACTGGAGATTCGTAACACGGAGGATGCGGGGCCGGCCCAGCGTAACAAGATGCACCAGAGACATTCCGTCAAACATGAGAGGCTGCCGTTCGAGGCCAGAGCGAAACCGAGAAAGGTGTCCGCTGTCCACAGGTGTGGTGGGAAGCTCACAGAATGAATAAATAGTGTTTTCCAGAGAGACCAAATAACTGTTGCCTTGAAGAAATGTTTGAGGACCCAGGAAGGCAGGAGAGGGTATTGGAGCCTGAGGAGGATAAAACAGAAGTCAGTAGCTATTTTATTTATAGAGAAACCATCGTGTAATGTGACCACATTAATGTGACTGCATTTTGTAATGAGGAAAAAGATAGGGGGAAATACGAGTACTCATTCTTAAAAGTCAGACTATCATAAAATTTAACAGGGTAAATATTTATTGGCCACACTGGTAAGATATGCTCGGAACCGCAGGTGCTGCATAAATAAGGTAGACAGTCTCTGTCCTCAGGAGGTTTGCAGGGTAATAAGCAAGATAAGACACGCACAAATCTTCATAACACAAAACAGGTTACCAGGCCCTTAAAAACTAGCAGAGGACTGCAGGGATTCAAAGGGGGAATAGCTTGAGAAAATAGGGGAGAGGGGGCTTTCCATGGTCAGTGGTCCTGATATGCTTAGACAATGGGTAGAGGAGGTGAGGCTGCAAATTGCAGTGAGATAAGTGATAGGCAGAGCCTCTCAGGTGGGCAGAGCCTTAGGTGGGCAGAGGGGGATCAAGAACAGGTGGGGTTCGCTGATAAGAGAAAGTGGGAGGTCAGGACAAAAGGGATTTCAAAATAGAAAGGGGGATTTGGGGGGGGATCTCCCCTTAGGTGGGCATGGCCAGCTTTCCGAGGAGATTCTGAGGAGCTCCCAGGAAAGCATCAGTTCTGGGAAAACAAGAATGGGACATGCCCCCAGTGCAGGCCACTGGGAAGCCGCCTGGTCACCCTCGGACTGGAAGCTTCTCTACCCGTCGAGGTTCCAGTGTCCTTGACCCTGACCGTCCTCATTCCCAAACCTAATTTCTCCCAGCTGTGAGCAACTTGATTCTGCTCTTCTGTGTTCTGACCTCATTTCCTATTTGCGGCTCAGCCCCAGTACTAGCCCTGTAACCCTGCCTGAAATGCTGATGGCTTCCCCTCAGCCTCATCATAGCCTCTGGAGAGTTGAGGGAGGGGGGTTGGGGGTTCCTGTGATGCTCACGGGGATGGTGAGCATGGGATCACATGGCAGTGTCTTTTAGAGCCGACCTAAGACAAGTAATCCTTGGTGGCTCAGCGGTAAAGAATCCACCTGCCAATGCAGGAGACGAGGGAGATTCAGGTTCGATCCCTGGGCCGGGAAGATCCCCTAGAGGAGGAAGTGGCAACCCACTCCAGTGTTCTTGCCTGGGAAATGACATGGACAGTTGAGCCTGGTGGGCTACAGTCCATGGAGTCGCAAAGAGTCAGACATGAGTTAGCCACTGAGCACATAAGCACAAGCATGTCAGTAAATCTCCAGGACCAGGTGACATTGTCTAGAATTTTCAGGGGAACACCAAGGCAAAATTATTGTTCCCAACCCCCAGCACGTGACACTGTGAGCTGCCAGAGCAGATGGATACTCGACAACTCCTGCTTGTAAGCAGGACTCCAGAGTGTGAGGGGCAGGCTGGGGGCGAGTGAACCAGATGGGAAGGGGGTTGTAACAGACATTCCCCAGGAGTTTTCACCTGCACTGTCTCTGCATCATTTGATGAGATGACACAAGGCTGGTAGTTGTAGTCCCATTTAATAGGTAAGGAAACTGAGGTCTGAGAAAAGTAAGTGACCCAGACTGGCAAAGGTTCCAAGTAGCAGAATTGGGATTCAGGCTCCATGACAGTGAGGAAATGGCAATCTTAATTACTGGCAAAAATAATTTATTTCTCCTTAGTCATTAATTCAGCACATTATAAATTATGTCCTCGGCCTCCTCTGACCATAACCATGCCCACACCCATGGTCTCACCCGCTGTGTGCAGGGCACCAGGCCAGGGCAGTGGGGAGTCCAGGGCACGTTCCCTGAGCCCTAACTCGGGCCGGGCACTGGTTGAGTGCAGCTGCTCTAGCAGCAGGCGGGGCAGAATTCAGCTGTTCTCATTTCTTCGAGAAGGTTTGAAAAAGCGAGGAGGCCAGGCAAGACCCAGTAGCCTCCTCTTTTTCCATGTTGGATGAGGGGGCTCTGTGGCCATGGCTAGAGTTGTTTGTATAAAGATAGAAAACAGATATATTTTTTGGATTCCCCAGGATTAGGTAGTAGAACCAGTCTTACTTTAAATACACATAAATGATTTTGATGAGAGGAGCAGCTGACTCTCTGCATGTGCTGAATAAGCCATCTTTTCTCCCTTGAAATTTCCTTGGAGAAAGCTTATGGGTGCCCGTCTGATTATTCAGACCTTTCTGCCAACCTTGCCTTGTGCTGAAGCTGTCTTTTAGGGGCCATGAGGCTACATCATACAGGCTTCCAGAGTGTGTGGCCAGAGTGGCTCATCTCAGCTGATCCATTAGAAATCATTTTGCCCGGTCGCCATTATTCATTCATTTATCTGCTCATTCAATTATCTGTTTCTGGTAGACGGGGTTCATTTACCGAGGTCATCAGGGCACCACTGTATCCTGCATCACTTTGCAAGGGATGCTCAGCGTGTTACAGCTAATCTGACCAAAATGTGAACTTCCCTAGGAGATTGATTCTTCATTATTCCTAAGGATTTTAGACAGGGGTCATTCTGAAACTGTTTATCCCCAAAAAGTGTGACACCACCCCCCACAATGTTCTTTTTGACACTAAATTGAAAATCCAGATAAATTACTATAGAAAAGTCACAGTCAGGAAGCTGATGTGCTGCTGCGCAAAAGACGACCTGAAGAATTAACATCCACTTAACGGGGCAAAGCGCACACACCCACTCAGGCCAGCTTCGTGCTGTGCTGGTGGCGTCAGAGCCAGGCTTGAGGAAAGAAGCAAAGGAACCCGGCACGCAGTGTCATGTGGAGGGCTTGTTATTTTGCGGTGTTAAGTTATATCTGATGAACCAGTTTCCACCGCCTGACTCTTCCCGGGAGATGTGAGTTTTGAGGAGAGTGCCCCATGGCTTCCTCTTTCCTGGGCTTCATTCAGAACATCCCAGTGGTTAAGGGCTACACTTTATGGAAAGACTGCATTTTGAAGAGAGGACACTGTCCCCAGCCGCCAGTCCTCCACTTCCCCGTGTTACAAAGCCGTTGCTGACGTGTAGCGACGACCTGTCCTGCCTGCCTTCCACAGGGCAGAGGGAGGAGGGCAGGAGCGGCTTGGAAAGCACGGGCAGAGCCGTGCCCAGGGGATGGACCCAGCGTGATCAGGAGAGGCCTGCAGGCATGTAGAAGGCGGGGCAGAGTGAACACCGGCTACTGCGCGTGATGCCTGAGGACCAGGCCACCCCTGGCTCCTTCCAGACCCCCTTTCAGATTTCTCCAGAAGGTAGTCAAGTTGAAAGTGATCATAATGGTGACATGTGTATATGCGTCTCTTGGGGCTTCCCAGGTGGCGGTAATGGTAAAGAACCCACCTGTTGGTGCAGGAGACATAAGAGATGCGGGTTTTGATCCCTGGGTCGGAAAGATCGACCCCCTGGAGAAGGAAATGGCAACCCACTCCAATATTCTTGCCTGGAGAATCCCATAGACAGAGGAGCCTGGCAAGGTACAGTCCATATTGAGAAACATACATACATACATATATATATATATGGATATGGATATGGATAATGTAGTTCAAATGGAATGTATGCACCAAATTTAAAATGTAGAGGTTTTTTTTTTTTTTTGGTGTTCAGTCAGTTCAGTCACTCAGTCGTGTCCGACTCTTTGCGACCCCATGGACTGCAGCACACCAGGCCTCCCTTGTCTATCACCAGCTCCCAGAGCTTACTCAAACTTATGTCCATCAAGTCAGTGATGCCATCCAACCATCTCATCCTCTGCCGTCCCCTTCTCCTCCTGCCTTCAATCTCTCCCAGCATCAGGGTCTTTTCCATTGAGTCAGTTCTTCACATCAGGTGGCCAAACTATTGGAGTTTCAGCTTCAGCATCAATCCTTCCAATGAATATTCAGGACTGATTTCCTTTAGGATTGACTGGTTGGATCTCCTTCCTGTCCAAAGGACTCTCAAGAGTCCTCTCCAACGCCACAGTTCAAAAACATCAATTCTTTGGTGCTCAGCTTTCTTTAAATTGGAGGCCACGTGATACATCGGAAGGAGCATGCTGGCCTGGTGGCATTGGCACCCCAGCCCCTCCACTCACGTGACGGGCTAAGTAAAGGCTGTTGGCCATTTCTCTCTGGTTGGGTGGAAAGGGAGTGGGAACAGCACAGTGAACAGTTCACACCCCCATGCAGGTGGCCGGGCCAGCAGCTGTCATCTCCATCACTTGGGCAGCTGTCCTTGCGAACAATCCCACGCCCCATGCCACTGTCGCCGACTCAGCCCCTGGTGGGACCCGAAGGAGGACTCTGAGTTGCCTTACATTCTCAGTGCTCATGGATAGGGGGAGCTGTGTAGCTGGTGATGAAGAGGGAGTGCAGGCTCTGGACAACGCAACAGAAAAAAAAAAAAAGTAACCAAATTTAAAAGTAGGCTAAGGATTTGGACAGAGTTTACTTAAAAGAAGATGTACCAGCAGCCATATGAAAAGTGGTCAGCCTCACTCATAATCAGGGAAATGCAAAGCAAAACCATGGTGTGATATCACCTCACACGTGGCAGGATGGCTGTTACCAAAAAGACAAAAGCTGATAAGTGTTGATGGAGAAAGTGGAGACATTGGAAGTCTTGTACGCTGCTGGTGGGAATATAAGTTGGTGCAGCTACTACGAAAAACAATATGAGGTTCCTCAAAAAAATTAAAAATAGGGACTTCTCAGGTAGTCCAGTGGTTAAGACTCCATGCTTCCATTGCAGGAGGTGCAGGCTCGATCCCCGGTCAGAGAACTAAGATCCCACATTCTGTGGGGCACAACCAAAAAGTGAAAAATAGAACTGCCGTGTGATCTAGCAGTCCCACTTCTTAGTGTTTATCCAAAAGATTTAAAATTAGAACCTCAAAGAGATATCTACACTCCCATGTTGACTGCAGCATCAGTCACAGTAGCCAAGAAGTAGAAGCAACCTAAGTGTCCATCAGATGAATGGATAAAAAAAATGTGACCTGTGTATATAGTGGGATGCTATTCAACCTTAAAAAGAAGGAAAATGTGCAGTATGCGACCTCATACGTGAGCTATCTAAAACAGTCTAATTCACAGAATCAAAGAATTAAATCTCAGTTGTCAGGGGCTGTGGGTAGGGGGACACGGGCAGTCGCTAATCAACAGGCATAAATCTCAGTTACAATGAATAAGCTTCAGAGATCTGCTATACAGCGTCACTGATACCATATTGTATACTTAAATTTTTAAGAAAGTAGATCTCATGTTGCATATTCTTACCACAATAAAATAAAAAGTTTTAAATAAACTAAGACCACACTCAGTCACAAAAAGAAAAAGGAGCAGAAGAATGCTAGTGCTTGGTTCCAGCTCAGCTCTGTCCCCAACCAGCTATGTGACCTTGAACATCCAAGTGACCTAAAATGACCTAAAGCACCCAACAGTTTCCTGTTCTCAAAATGAAAGTTATAATTTTCTCTACCTCATAGTCTGGCTGTGAGGATTCAAGGGGATGAAACATGTAAAGGACTTTGAACAGTAGTTGTGCATTCAGTAAACATTATCTATGTGCAGTAATCAATGTCACAATAATAGAAGAGCAGTTTTCACATACAGTGTTGATTATGGCATGGAAAGTTCATGGGTGGAGATGAGTTTTGACTCTGGTCTTGCAGGATGGAATTGACCACCAAATGGAAATCAGAAGCATATTCCAGGTAGGGTCCTACAGAGAAGGGGTCACAGAATTGTGTCTGATTCTCCAGCCATGTTTTCTCCACTGGGGCTGATTTCTTTGCTTCTTAGCTCCTTGTTTCTTTTCATCACTTGAAAATGATGAAAATCATCTATTGCCATGACAACACAATGCAGTCGTGAACTCCGGCAGCTTTGTTCTTTATTCAGAAGTGATGTTCTGTCGAGGCCATTTAAGCAAACATTTCTCATTCTGCTCTTGTCACTGTCTGTCTCACTTCCATTAACCAATTCATAATGGGATTGATAAGCTATCAATAATAATTAGACGCTGTCGTGGGATGAATCCCAGCAGAATCGACATGTAGGAGCTAAAAGAATCCATAGTCATCGTGTCAAATGCGTGCTCATTTTTAAATTGACTCATTTAACAGCTTCTCTTTTGTTCTTTAATCTGCATAGTACATCAAGTAGAGCACAGAGATTCTAACAATAGAAGAGATTAGAAACAGAGCTATCAAATTAATTCACCTCTTCCAAACCTGTCACATGTAAACCCAAAAATGTAGGTATATCAGCATCAGACTGTGTTGTACCTGTCTGCTCATCAGGCATGGGGACTTCCAGCTCTGAAAAAAGGGAGGAATCCCTGAAGAGCTCAGAGAGGTTTTATCCCACACTCCTGATAGATATCAAGAAAATGACACGCAGAATTCCTCTACCCCTTTGGTGGAAAGACTCACTACCTGTTAGGTTTCCATTGGAAGACGACTTTCAGTTCTGAGGGGTCATCTAGATCAGCTGTCAGCTTTATAAGACTCTTGCCAGAAAGCCATCCTCCAGTGACAGGAAGCTCACTGGTTCACGAATTGGCCCACTGTATGTTCAGATAATTCCAGTTGTCAGAAAATTCTTACTCATATTGAGCTGAAGCTTCTCTGCAATTTCTAAACTTGAGTAAAGAATTCCAAGTACGTCCACCTTGAATTCGGTTACAGCTTGGCCAAAATTAGTGGGGTGGGGTGTGTGTGTTTAATTTGCCCGTTTTCTATTTGTGTGATAGCCCCTCAGTCTTGTCTGACTCTTTGTGACCCCATGAACTGTAGCCTTCCAGGCTCCTCTGTCCATGGAATTCTCCAGGCAAGAGTACTGGAATGGGTGGCCATTTCCTTCTCCAGTGGATCTTCCTGACCCAGGGATCAAACCCACGTCTCCTGCATTGGAGGCAGATTCTTTACCGTCTGAGCCACCGGGGAAGCCCTATTTAATAAACTACTCAGAACCTAAGGAGAATATGTAGTCAGCAGGGATTGTCTTGGTCTGGGTCTCTGTGAAAAATACACTTACTAAAAGGATTTATTTTCTCTCCAAATTAGGAGTAAAGCAAATCCTCTTTTAAATGTCTTTAATAATAAATATTTAGGGGACCACAAATGGCTCCTTTAATGCCACTCTCCCTAACAATTTCATAGCAGGTTAGAGCTGGAGGGACATCCAGGGTCATCCCAGTATATCCAGGCCACTGCCCAAGGTCACACCAGTAACATGGACAGCCACGCCAGGCCTAGAGCGCCAGCTCTGAGGACACACTTGGCAGCAGCCAGCCTCTGTACTTCACGTGCGGTCCCCCACCCAGAGTCTGTGCAGCAGAACGTTTCTGCGTTTAGTGAGGTGACCAGATGAGTCACTGTGTGTGTCATTTAATCAGGCGGAACTGGCTGTGACCGAAGCCGAGAGTGAAGGGCGGGGCAGGCTAGCTGCACGCTCACAGTCTCCCGGCGCTGACCCTGGTCCTGGGAGCATTTTGTGATGGAGCCAGGAGTCAGGGGGTTAGAGCTGGGGGCGTTTCCTCCTATAACATCTTATTACACTACAGACTGCTCCCAGGCCCGCCCCGCCTCCCACAGAGAGCAGCTGTGGCTTCTTTCACCAGTTCTTTTTTTTTTTTAGGCAGTTCTCCTTCCTCCCAGTGTGTTGTGGGTTGGTCACTCAGTCGTGTCCAACTCTTTGCCACCCCCTGGACTGTAGCCCATCAGGCTCTTCTGTCCATGGATTTTCCAGGCAAGAATACTGGAGTGGGTTGCCGTTGCCTCCTCCAGGGGATCTTTCCAACCCAGAGATCGAACCCGAGTCTCCTGTTTCTCCTGCATTGCAGGCGGACTCTTTACTGCTGAGCCATCAGGAAAGCCCCGGTGCTCCTTCCCATTCCCACAGCTTTCCAGAACTCTTGTTGCTCTCAGATTTCATGTCCCTACTTTGGAGGCTTGGGGATCTTTCCCCGGTGCCCCACTTTCTAGTTCTTCTGCCACATCTGAGTCGTTCATCCCCACCTACCCTGTAAGTCCCATTTGCTTTCTTGTCCCTGAATAAGCATATGGACGTTAAAACTTGAGATATAATTTGCGAACCATAGAGTTCACCCATTTAAAGTGTACAATTAAGTGGTTGGGGCCTGTTACATTTTTTTTTTCAGTTGTGGCACTCAGGTTCAGTTCAGTCGCTCAGTCGTGGCCGACTCTTTGCAACCCCATGAACTGCAGCACGCCAGGCCTCCCTGTCCATCACCAACTCCCAGAGTTTACCCAAACTCATGTCCATTGAGTCGGTGATACCATCCAATCATCTTATCCTCTGTCGTCCCCTTCTCCTCCTGCCCTCAATCTTCCCCAGCATCAGGGTCTTTTCAAATGAGTCAGCTCTTCGCATCAGGTACCCAAAGGATTGGCATTTCAGCTTCAATATCAGTCCTTCCAATGGACACACAGGACTAATCTCCTTTAGGATGGACTGGTTGGATCTCCCTGCAGTCCAAGGGACTTTCAAGAGTCTTCTCCAACACCACAGTTCAAAAGCATCAATTCTTTGGCACTCAGCTTTCTTTATAATCCAACTCTCACATTCATACATGACTATTGGAAAAACCATAGCCTTGACTAGACAGACCTTTGTTGACAAAGTATGTCCCTGCTTTTTAATATGCTGTCTAGGTTGGTCATAGTTTTTCTTCCAAGGATAAGTGTCTTTTCATATCATGGCTGCAGTCACCATCTGCAGTGATTTTGGAGCCCAGAAAAATAAAGTCAGCCACTGTTTCCCCATCTATTTGCCATGAAGTGATGGGACCAGATGCCATGATCTTAGTTTTCTGAATGTTGAGCCTTAAGCCAACTTTTTCACTCTCCTCTTTCACCTTCATCAAGAGGCTTTTTAGTTCCTCTTCACTTTCTGCCATAAGGGTGGTGTCATCTGCATATCTGAGGTTATTGATATTTCTCCCAGCGATCTTGATTCCAGCTTGTGCTTCATCCAGCCCAGTGTTTCTCATGATGTACTCTGCATAACTTAAATAAGCCGAGTGACAATATACAATCTTGATATACTCCTTTTCCTATTTGGAACCAGTCTGTTTTTCCATGTCCAGTTCTAACTGTTGCTTCCTGACTTGCATACAGGTTTCTCAAGAGGCAGGTCAGGTGGTCTGGTATTCCCATCTCTCTATATATATATAATAAAATTTGCCACTTTAACCATTTTTAAGTGTACAGTTCAGTGACACTAAACATATTCACTATGTGCAGCCATCACCACTATTTCCAAAACGTTTCCATCACCTCAAGCAGAAGCTCTGCACCATTAAGCAGCAACTCCTCACACTCCTCTCCCCACGCCCAGCCCCTGGTACCCAACCTCTGATTTACATTCTGTCTCTATGAATTTGCCTATTCTAGGAATCTCGTATAAGTGGAATCACACAATATCTGTCCTTTTGTGTCTGGCTTATTTCACTTAGCGTAACATTTTCAAGATTCATCCATATTGTAGCATGTATCAGAACTTTATTCGTTTTTATGGCCAAATACTATTCTGTTGATCAGCTGATGGGCACTGAGGATATTTCCACCTTCTGGCTATGGTGATTGCTACAGCAGTGAACGTTAGCATACAAGTGTCTGTTTTGGCTTTCAGTTCCGTTTTGTACTTACCTAGACCAGAATCACTGGGTCGTACAGTGACTGTTTACCTCAAACTGTGTTTGAGCAACAAGCATGTGGGCCTTTTGCATTTCAGCTGTTATAAGTAGAAAGTGTAGTTCTTTATCCCCTGCAGGAGGAAATGGCAACCCACTCCAATATTCTTGACAGGATAAGCCCATGGACAGAGGAGCCTGGTGGGTTACAGTCCACTGGGGTCGGAGAGTCGGACATGACAGCACACGTGCATGTGGGTTTTCTTAATTAAGATACAGCCATTTTATCAGTTAGAATGAAGAACTACAAGTATATGCAATCAGTTCATTCCTTGCCTTCTTCTGAGTTCTTAATTATCGTCTGCACAGCTCACTTGACAGTTCATCATGGAAGCCTTTATGACATCCTTTCTCTTTAAGTGATTATTTTAAAACTTTTAGCCTGTAACTTGTCATGTTTTTATACAATCCTTCACTGAGATTTTAATCGTCTCCTAGGGCGGAGACACATATTATATTTCTTCATACAGAAATTCCCTGTAGCACCTAGCATAGATCGCCAAGGATTCTAACTGATGAGTTTTAACTTCTTTCCTATCAGTCTTCTGGTTTATTCCTAGACTGGAAACTTTTCCAGAAAGTCTGTTACCTTCATAGAACTCATTTTGCCTAGAGAGATTTTTTGCCTGCAAACCTGTTTTCACATGTTAAATGAGGTAACACTAATAATAGAAGCTAGTTTTCTTAGAATACTTACTCTGTGTTGTGTACTGTTCAAAATACTGTGTATTTTCTCATTTGAGTCTCAAAACAAGCCTGTGATGTAGGTACTATTATTATCTACATCTTACTGGTAAGGAGATTGAATCGCTTGGAGGTTGAACAGTCACCCAAGGCCACCAACACTTGCTGAAGTTAGACATCTGTCTGCTGGGCCTGTGTCCTTACCCACAGACCCAGAGAGGGGCCCTTCCACCCTGATCCAGGAGGGACAGAAGGTACAGCCCCAGAATTATCCAGCCCAGATGTCAGCAGTGCAGGCTTCGGGGAGCAAGGCATCAGGCCTCCTGGGGCTCCAGTTTCTCATTTCTCCACTGCCCTCAGGGGTGGGGCAGAGGTCAGTCTTGGAATCTGGCTGTCACTGGCTCTGTGACCTTGGGCAAGACACCTGGATTGGGAGGTGGCAGTATTGTGGCTCCATTAGGCGCTCTATAAATACCAGCTTCTTAGCCAAGTGGTTGGACACTGACCATCTTACTTAGGCAATCGATATTTCTTAAAAATAGATGATCAATATACAAAAATAGATGTGATCCATTTTTACACCTTTCACAATAAGCAAGCAATTCCGTATCTGTCATCCCACCAGCCTCTCACTGACCTGGGAGGCAGACAGAATTGGTTCCCAAAGTGACAAACATAAATATCTCAGGAAAAAAGAAATGTGGTGGCCCAGAGCCAGGCACAGTGTGTTCCTCCCCATCAGTGTATGAAGTCGCCGTTCTAGAACGAAGACCAGGGGTTCAGAGCAGCACCCTCACAGGCATCTTGTACTGCCACCCCACCCTCGGCCCGGCAGTGGAGAAGCTGTAGGAGGGTCGGGACTTCCCTGAGATGGGGACCTGGGGGTCTTGGGTGGCCTGCACGGCAAAGCCATCGCCCCTCCCGTTCTCAGAGCGGAGGCTGAGGCTGTGGGGTCCGGCTCCAATTCCTCAGCTGTGTGCGGGATTAGCGGGGTCAGCATCTCACTTCCCCATCCCTCTCACTGCATCCCAGCCCCTCTTGGATGTCTTATCCTCTCTTGATTGGTGGGGTCTCCCAGGCCCCACGCCTAGTAAAGCTTATGCTCTTCCTTCCCAGGGGTGTTTTTCTTCCACACCACAGCCTCGGGTTGCCGGGGTCTGGCTGGGTGCTCCGTGTGCTTTTCTGTCCCTCCCTGGTGGCTCAGAGGGCGCTGTGTGAATTGGAATATCTCCTGCCTTATCAGTAAACAAGAGTGTCACAGCCATCAGCGATTTCGGGCCTCCAAATGTAATGTCAAATGGAGTATTTCCTGCCATAGTAAACAGGGATGTCACAACCTAGCTATTTTTCCTTAATTAACAATAATCTTTTGATGTTCAGACTACTTGCCCCTTGCTACAAACTTCTATATAACCTGATTCCTCCCCCTACCTCCTCGGAACAGTTATCTCAGATCACTTGAGATGCTGTCTCTCGGACTCCCAAGTCCTAGGTGGTTGTTATATAGTCGCTCATTTGTGTCTGACTCTTTGCAACCCCGTGGACTGCAGCACGCCAGCCTTCCCTGTCCTTCACTATCTCCCAGAGTTTGCTCAAACTCATGTCCATTGAGTCACTGATGCCAGCCAACCATCTCATCTCTACCATCCCCTTCTCCTCTTGCCCTTAATCTTTCCCAGCATCAGGGTCTTTTCCAGTGAGTCGGCTCTTCACATCAGGTGGCCAAAGGATTGGAGCTTCAGCTTCAGCATCAGTCCTTCCAGTAAATATTCAGGGTTGATTTCCTTTAGGATTGACTGGTTTGATCTCCAAGTGGTCCAAAGGACTAGGAATTCCCACCAAACAAAAGATAACTCTCAGTTTCTAGGTCGTGCCTGTTTTTTTAGTGGACAGCTGCCACACAGCTCTGGGCTGCCAGTGCTTCCCCCGCAGGTCTGCTGGGCCCTGCTGCATGGGGGAGAGCCCAGGCCTGCCCGGAAGGTTCTCTCACTCCATTTCCAGAAGCTTCTGTGGGCCCCACTCCAGCCCCTTCTCGTCCTCACGTCATCCCCACCCCCACCCCCGCCGGTGCGACTGGTGACGCCTGGGTTTCCCCATCAGGGTTCTCGAGAGCAGAAGTCACATTCCTACCCTCTCCTGCTCTGCCTGCCCCTGCCCGCCGCAAGCACGTTTCTGCCCAGCCAGTCAGGTGTCTCACCGCACAGCCTCTCACGGTCCTGGTTTCTCCCTTTGCGTTTCCAGCACTGTCTCCAAGCAGAGAAAAAACGTCATCAGCTGTGTCACGGTCCACGACTCTCCCTACTCCGACTCCTCCAGCAACACCAGCCCCTACTCCGTGCAGCACCGCGCCGGGCACACCACCACCACCTTCGACACCAAGGGGAGCCTGGAGCCGCACTGCACGGGGAACCCCCGGACCATCATCGTGCCCCCCCTGAAAACCCAGGCCAGCGAGGTGCTGGTGGAATGCGACAGCCTGGGGCCAGGTAATTCGGGGGCGGAGCTGCCAGGAGCATCTCCCTGGAGGCTGGTTTTCTGCTTCCTGCAGCTCGAAATCTTGTTACAGGAGCACTTAATAAGCCCTGGTCCGGGGGAGTGGGTGGGTAGTAGATCTTCACCAAGGATCTTGTTTGATGAGATTCCTGTTTGTCAGCCCAGGCAGCCAGAGATGACCTCATATCTGTCACAAAAAGTCCTCCCTGTGATGATGGCCGCCTCATTTCTAAACTGTATCTCACAGATGGATGGATGGATGGATGGATGGGTGGGTGGGTGGATGGATGGATGGGTGGATGGATGGATGGGTGGGTGGGGAGTTTGCAAAGAGTCTGTCGTCTGAGTGGGAACAAGCCTGGTCAGCCCTCAGTGTTCCCTACTGAGGGTGGCTTTCTTTGCTCTCAAGGGACCGTTCTCAGGAACCATATGTTCTGGAATTATTCCATTTGGGCACCCCTTAGGTTTCTCACACCTGGTGGCAGTGCAGACATTCAGGAGAGTAAGAAGGGAGCCTTTCTTTTGTAAGAGGGGTGAATGCAAGAGAGAAGGCGGGTAAGGGAACCAGTGGGTCCTCGGGCCAGTGCACCCATTTAGGAAAAGACACATCTGAAAGTTAAGAATCTGGGCATTGACTCCTCAAGCCTCCCCTTACCTCGCACCTTTAAGTCCTCAGGTCACCTGCATGTAGCCCATTTATAAAGATTAGAGCCTTAAATGCACACGTCTTGGTGTGAGGGGCTCTCCTGCTTAATTAACAGTGAAGGTGTTAAGACTATGTTGTTGAAAACCTTAAGGCCAGCAAGAAGAGAATGACATATTCTTTTTCATCTGTAATCCAAAATCCAAAAAGCTCTAAAAACCAGATTTTAAGTTCACAGCAAACTCAACTGGTAAAACCAGACCTGAACTAACCAGAGGCTGTTTGCAAGTCCCTTTGTCATATACCTATTTGTGTCATAGTCATATCTGTGCCACTTAGTGAAATGTCCCCATATTTTATAGCAGAAATATTCACTTCTTATTATGTGGTTAGTGCCCAAGGCTCCTTCGAGGGTAACCTAAAATGTTGAATATGTATCAAATTCCCTTCTAAAATCTGAAAGTCTTGATTTCAAAAGTGTCTGACCTCAGGGATTTCCGATCAGAGATTGTCAATCTACAGAATGAGATGATGAGTGTTGTAAATTGAGGATGCCCGTGTTCCAGGACCTCTCAGAGGACCTCCGTAGCAGTAATGGCCCCTTTACAATTCAGGACAGAGGTCTGTAAGAATTGGCTCAGAACAGACCTTACCCAGGTCCTCTGGGAATTCATAAAGGCAGGGGATGAGGGTGGAGGAGGGTGGTGAGTAACTGATGCTGAAATTCCCTTGGCCTTTTAAACACAGTGGAGGATGCGTGAGAGAGTGGCGACATCATCACAGGTTAGGCATCTTCCAGCTCAGAGCTTTGTCGGTCTTGGTGCTGGCAAAATTGGGAATTCTGAAACTTTAAGATGAGGTGGTCCAACCCCTAGTTGAGACAGGTGAGGAAACCGAAGGCCAGCTTTGCCCCACCTAACACAGCGGTTTTCTGTCAGGACCCAGAACAACAGCGAGGTGGATGGAGGCGGCTTTGAGGACCCCACTGGTTACCCCTTTCACATTCTGTTGCCTGTTTCCACCATCAGCTGTCACGCTGTGGGCCGCCCGTGGCGTTTTTGAGGACACCCCACTACATTTCCACAAAGACTGTTAGAGCTGAAGGGATGAGAATCTCTCAGGGATACTTTGGACCAAAAAAAAAAGGAAGTTATTCTCAGAATTCTCAGAAAGGCTGCTGGTTCTAAAGCACCTCCTGCTGCTGTCTCCGGGGAAGCCCGTGGTGTGATTTCCTGATGTAAAGAGGGATGTGTGTTCCCCTGTGAGGACCCGCCTTCCTAGTGACAGCAGGAGGCCGGAAGGAGCGTCACTCTGGTCCCTGTCGGCCCACCAGCCTGTGGCGTCTCTCAACACTGACACCCACCATTAGCGGCACAACCCTCCTAGCTCAGCCCCAAAGAATCGGGAGAGCAGCCTTCCTCGGCCTCCTGGGGCCCACTCGGCCCCTTTATGGCCAGAGTGTGAACGCCACCTTTGCAGGGACCCCAGGGTTCCCTGAGCCCTCTCAGATCAAGACAGAGGCCATGCAGCCAGTTGTCCATTTTCTTTCATTCTCGTTTTGGTCCTTTGTCTCTCTCTGTGAGTCCCAGGTCAGAAAGGATCCCTGAGAATGTCTCACGTAGCTGCCTCGGGTCTCGGGGTAGTTAAGGTTCTTCTGGAAGGCAACAGAACAAACTCTGCCCTTTCACAAGGAAAATGCAGGACTGAGGGCAAAGTCAACCACTAAGTCCTGGATGGGACAGAACTCCTTGATCTGAGCCACTGGAGGCCCAATGCCTGCCTTCTGGGCACTGCATCACCCTGACCCAGTGACCCCCAGGCTCCCAGTTTCCCTGTCCCAGGAGACAGGACTTGATGGTCCCAAGTTGGGGCAGACATCTGTTCTTTGAGCATCAGCCTTAGCCAAGGAACAGGGCTCAATAATAAAGACAGCAACCATAGCTAACACCATTAAGATTCTAACATGTGCCAGATACTAAGCATTCTGCGTCCTTTAACTCAGGTAATCCTCACAACGACCCTAACGTAGTTTCCATTACTTTCCCAGTTTTCCACATAGGAAGATAGATGCACAGAGAGGTTAACTCCACCACGGCCATGCGGCTGGCCCTCCAGGGCTCACCCAGGATCTGAAGCACTCTGCCACCTGCCTTGTGCAGACAGGGCCACCAGGGGCTACCCGTGAACCCAGGCCTGTTCCCGAACAGCAGATCTTTGAGAGCAGCTAGGAAAGATGGAGGGCAAGAGAAGGGGACAACAGAGAATGAGATGGTTGGATGGCATCTCTGACTCAATGGACACGAGTCTGAGCAAACTCCAGGAGAGGGTGAAGGACAGGGGAGCCTGGCGTGCTGCAGTCCATGGGATCACAAAGAGTCAGACACAACTTAGGGACTGAACAAGGCTTAGGTAGAGAGCTCTGTACATCCATTCCAAAATATGCCCCAAGAACTTGACCTTCAGCACTTGCCTTCTCCACTCCGAGGTCACTTCATTTCTCTCCACAGGAGGAAATTCCTATTTTAGTCTCTTGGTCCCTTTCAAGACCCTATTCCCTGATTCTGGGGTCCCCTGCTCTGGCAACTTGACAAGCTCTGACCCAGCCCCCCACCCCTGTCCCTGTGATGATGGTGGCCTGGCCCTGTCACATCCATTTCATCTGAAGCTCTCTAACCTCTTCACTTACAGGCTCAAGCTATGGGTCCCTTGCACTTAAGAGTTTCTCTCTCAAGTATAATTACCACAAAGTGCCCAGAGCATTGACACTGGAGCAGAGAGGTGCCGGCCCCAGCTGGGCCCAGACAGCCTGCACAGCTGGGGATCCGCAGGTCAGGGGGCAGCTGAACACCAGCGCAGTAGCCCCATGGCTGAGTGATGGAGACTGAGGTTGTCCTGATAGCCAACATCTGCAGCTCTCCATCCTTCACCCTGCAATGGGTCCCCTGAATCCCTCCCTCCACCCCACCCCCAAGTTTTGGGGGGCCTTTGAGAGTCTAACCAAGTTTGGTCTGAGCACAGATCCTGATTCCATGACGCAGGTCAGCTGTGTCCACCAGGGCCAGGCTGGCTCCTGCTCTCCTGGAAGCTTGTGAAGAATACAAATTCCTGGGCATCTCACGCTTCAGTGGGTAGGATGGGAGGGCCACTGGGCACCAATGCACAGTTGAATTTGGGGTCTCTGCTAGGACCCGCCCCTTCCCAGCAAGGTAGCTCTCCTTCTACTGGGGCAGGGGGTGGGGGGAGTGGCTGTTGCCTCCAGGTAGGAGGCTCCTCTCACCCTCAGTGCTCCCCAGTCTCATGCTCCCAGGTTCCCGATTTGCCTTCACTCTCCAGCTTTGTCTCCATCAACAGTTAATCAGCATTCTCTCTTGCCAGCCCCAGCCTCAGGCATCTCCTCATCATGACTTTGATCTCATCACCCTGGGATTTGTAATAGAATTGATCCAACCCAGTTATGTCAAGTGTGCTTCATTAATTGTTAGCATCCCTACCCCCAGAGCAGCCAGAGTGCGGAGTATGCTCAGTCACTCAGTTGTATCTGGTTCTTTGCGATCCTGTGGATCGCAGCAAGCCAGGCTTCCCTGTCCATGGGATTCTCCAGGCAAGAGTGGGTTGCCATGCCCTCCTCCAGGGGATCTTCCAGACCCAGGAATCGAACCCGCATCTTTTGCATCTCCTGCATTCACGTGCGGATTCTTTACCACTAGCTCCACCTGGCAATGACCAGATGTGCTCTTTTTACACTCACAGTCCCGGGGTGCCTGATTGAGACCATATTAGGCTTTTGTGTTTCCCAAAGATTCTCATCCCCAATAAATCTTCCAAATTCTCACAACTGACAGCACGAGAAATAGCCCTGCCTTCTGAGGTCCTCTGTTCGCCTTGCCGCTTCTCCTTTTACTGGGGTCTTCTCTTAAAGTCCCTACTCTGGGAGACTCCTTCAAACGTGAATGGTTTTAGAGTCAGGAGTCTGCAGAGGACACTGCAGGTTTTGGCAAGTGTCCGAACTCCCTGTGCTGAAGGCCTCTTGGCATTCACTGTAGATCACTTCCCCTTCATCTAGACAAGCTTCAGGACAGGAATACCTGATGTCAGGAGAGACACTGAGAGGTAGGTGAGCGGTCACCCTCAATTCCCTATGTCCTGTGCCCGCGCATGCGGTTCTCTGACTTTGCCCCCTAGAGACACAAGTCCCACTCTGCTGGGAATTTCACAGGTCACTTGGCACCAATAATGACTGACATGGTTTCTTTAGTATAAACCGCCTCCCTGTCTTCATCTTATTCTGGTTGTTCCCCCCACCTCTGGATATATTGTTGTTGTTCAGTTGCTAAGCTGTGTCCGACTTTTCATGACCCCAAGGACTGCAGCACTCCAGGCTTCCTTGTCCTTCACTATCTTCTGGAGTTCGCTCAAGCTCATGCCCATTGAGTCAGTGATGCCATCCAACCATCTCATCCTCTGTTGCCCCCTTCTCCTTTTTCCCTCAATCCTTCCTGCATCAGAGTCTTTTTCAGTGAGTCGGCTCTTCACATAAGGTGACCAAAGTATTGGATCTTCAGCATCAGTCCTTCCAATGAGTATTCAGGGTTGATTTCCTTTAAGATTGACTGGCTTGGTCTCCTTGCGGTCTGAGAGACCACAGTCCCTTTTTTGAGACTCAGTTTTCTGTACCCTGCTACATCTGTCACTGCATCTTTGCATCTTGGCAGGTGGCCCCCCACTGCACCCCTGGCTGGAACACAAGGAACCTCAGAGAGTGCTCCTTTCGCCTCTTAGACGACCCTTAAGGCTTTTCAATGTCACCAGATAGTAATTCTAAAGTCCATCAGGGTTTGCTCCCAACCAGTGGAACAAGCTGCAGCCCAGGTGTCAGTCCAGAGTCAGCATCATCACTGAGTCTGGGGGCAGTGAGACTGATGGGGGATCATCAGGCCCCCCACTGCACCCCTGGCTGGAACACAAGGAATCTCAGAGAGTGCTCCTTTCGCCTCTTAGACGACCCTTAAGGCTTTTCAATGTCACCAGATAGTAATTCTAAAGTCCATCAGGGTTTGCTCCCAACCAGTGGAACAAGCTGCAGCCCAGGTGTCAGTCCAGAGTCAGCATCATCACTGAGTCTGGGGGCAGTCTCAGGACTGTGTCCTCGGAAGACTACTGTTGTCCCCCTAGGGCAGAGGCTTCCGGGCAGCCAAGGACCTGTGACTGACCTGTGCCCTTTTCCTCCTCCCGACACAGTCAACACCAGTCACCACTCGTCCTCCTTCAAGTCCAAGTCCTCCAGCAACGTGACCTCCACCAGCGGTCACTCTTCAGGGAGCTCGTCTGGAGCGATTGCCTACCGGCAACAGCGGCCAGGACCACACTTCCAGCAGCAACAGCCTCTCAATCTCAGCCAGGTAAGCACATATGCCGCCCCCCACATCAGCTCACCGGGTGCCCTGGGGTAACAAGAAGTGCCCCGGTGAGCTCTGGTGGTCTCCCTCTGCTGCAGGTCACCTTGGAGAAGGTGGATCCTCAATACATGGAGAGCCAGTCCAATGCAAAATGACTTGTCTAATGCTCCAAAAGCACTTAGTGATGCTGTGCCTGCTTAAAAATAGTCTGGCCCACATGCCGTTTCAGCCCAGCAAAGGGTAAAACACTGGGTCCAAGCCCACTTCAGGCCAGAACCCCAGAGACAGACCTAGAGTCCAACCAAGCCAGGCTTCCTGAGTCATTACAGCGAAGGAGGCCTCACACAGGGACCCCAAACCCAGGAAAAGAGCCGGCAGACTTGGGAGACAGTGGTTGATGCTCAGGGGAGTATCAACCAGGCGGTGTCTCCACGGGCAGCACTCGGCCTGTGTGTCTAGGATTCACTCGGGTCTAAATTGCAAAGTGGACTCCAGCCCTGCTCCCTTAGTAGCTGGGAGGTAAGATAAGACCACGTGTGTGTTGTGATTTAGCGTCTCCGGCTGAGAGAGGGTGGCTTCATTTGTATGTGACTTCAGAAGCCCGCGATGTTTCTGAGAGCCTGTCTGGGGAGCAGGACTTCACGGTGAGGCAGGAAAGTGGTCCGCACTCAGAGACGGGCCCATGCGACACTTCACAGCTGCAGGATGTCCTCGGGAGACATGCTGTCTCCTGTTGCCTCTGCAGCTGGCTCTGTCGGTGTGTCACCCGGCCCAGGAACCAGCGGGGCACCGCCTTGCTTCTCAGACAGGTTGACTGATACTTTTTCCAGCACGTGAACGAGGCATCTTCTGTGATCCCTGCCGCGCCACCCTCCCCACCCTCCTCCTGACTCTCCTCCCCAGCCCTCACTTCCGCCTCGTCCCCAGCTCTCACTTCCCCCTCCTCTTCCTCCCTCTCTGCTCGCTCCCCCATGCTCTTCTAAGCATGCGAGTCCCCAGTTCCCCCCGCACCTCTCAACGCGGTCCTCCTGGTCCTTCTCCAGGCTCAACAGCACATTGCCGCAGACCGCTCCGGGAGCCACCGACGGCAGCAGGCCTACATCACTCCCACGATGGCCCAGGCTCCATACTCCTTCCCGCACAACAGCCCCAGCCACGGCACTGTGCACCCCCACCTGGCCGCCGCCGCCGCTGCCGCCCACCTCCCCGCCCAGCCCCACCTCTACACCTACACGGCGCCCGCGGCCCTGGGCTCCACGGGCACCGTGGCCCACCTGGTGGCCTCCCAAGGCTCGGCGCGTCACACCGTGCAGCACACTGCCTATCCGGCCAGCATCGTCCACCAGGTCCCCGTGAGCATGGGCCCCCGGGTCCTGCCCTCGCCCACCATCCACCCGAGTCAGTATCCAGCCCAGTTTGCCCACCAGACCTACATCAGCGCCTCTCCAGCCTCCACAGTCTACACTGGATACCCACTGAGCCCGGCCAAGGTCAACCAGTACCCTTACATATAAACACTGGAAAGGGAGGGGACGGGAGGGAGGCTGGCCAGAGGGAGAGGAGGAGGGACGGAGCGGGGAGCTGGGGCTTCTGTACTGAAGATGTCGCACAGAAATCCTAGTGCCTTAGCGACCGGGGACGCGGTTGAGGGTTTACTTCCACGGTACTCCAGGAAGCCGGCTGAGGCAAGTCTCAGCCTCTCAGCCCTTCTTCTGTGCTGTTGCAACATTTTACTCTGGTCTTTTCCTTTTTTTTTTTTTAATTTTCATTTTATTTTAATAACCTGTTGTCTTTCCCCGGGCTGTTTGCTAGCAGAGGAGTGTCAGGGAACTGGCAGGGGCTAGGAGAGCCAGTGGGTCAGGAAAGGGCTGCGGGAGGTGGATGGTGGTGGGTGAGGCTGATGCTGGAGATGGCTTGGTGTGGCTTTTCCCTGGTGGACAAAGCAAGAGAGACTGACTCCCCATCCTGCACCCTCACCCAGTTCTGCCCCCAGCGGGCTAGCTCTGCCGTCTGTGGGACTACAGATCCCATCTCAGTTTCAAGAATGCTGGCCTTGCTCCTGACGCAAGGAGCAAAGGAGAGGAGCGGCCTGCGGCCTCCAGGCCCAGCGCTGGCTTCCGGCTGGTCGCCCGCTGTCCACAGGCGGACCTGGTGGGCCGCCCCGTATTCTCAGACCCGCCCCACACTCCATTCCGCCAGCCCTGCCCATCTGGCCTCTGCTTCCACCCTCCCACCCCACCAGGCTGTGTTTTGCTCTCAACCATTTTGCCTGATCCCTTTCTCTGTAGACAACCGCCAACCGTCATTTGCTGCTAAATCTTTCCTCGCGTTACCCAGGCTTACCCCAGGCATACCTTCGTTTCTGGTCTTTGAGGATTCGGGTGGGCAGAAGGCTGGAGGGATATTCAGGAGGGTGAACCGGTGATCTTGGACCGCCCTTGGGAAAACACACCCACAGGCAGTCAAGTTTCCAAGGAAGTTTGCCGTTTGCCCTCTGTGCATCGTTGATAACGTTATGGAAATTTCCTCAGGCTTTGAACACTGGTAGGGGCGGAGGTGGAGAGGTCTCTCTATCCATAGCAAATTACTGTTACACACGAAAACGTTGGGAGGTGCTGTCTGGTCCCAGATGGGAATTTTAACTGTGGTCCTCATTGTTTGATGCTTGATGCGGAGCCCCTGACCCCAAAGCCAAGTTTCCAAGGTGCAGAGAGATCGCTCCTGGGTTCGAACAGCAGCCCGCACCCACCCTCCCTCACTTTCCTTCCCCATCCTGCGGTCTCCCTTAACGATCTACTGTGAAAGGTGTTTTTAATCTTGGTATCCGACCTAATTCAGTAACGAAGCCCAGCCCTTACCTTAGCTCTTAGCTGTGAAATGTGAAATAACTCTGGAAAATATCCCCTCTCCATGCATCAATTCTACTTATCCTACAAAGAAATCGGTCTCCAGGTTGGAGCCAGCTTAGTCCCGGCCTCAGCCTGGAAGGAAGGAAGGACCCCGTGTCCGCCGAGGAGCCGCCTGCAGCAGGACACAATGGCGTCTTCATGGCGCCACAGTCAATGCGTCTTTTGTCGGGATGTGGGGAAGTGCCGCCATTCTGAGACAACCAGAAAGTGGTCCATGGGGGTGGGGGTGGGGAATGTGCCAGAGGACACGTGAGCCCGAGCACTGAGGGAGCCACGCCAGCCTGCAGACGGATCTCTGTTCTGGACTCGCGGCATCCAGAGGGCAGCAGTGCCCCATCCGACCCTCCCCGTGCCCAGTCACACAAGTCATGGCTGCAAACGAGCCAGCGTTTTTGCCTTATTGGGTAGCATACTGGACCCCTGGTACTGTTCACTTCCAGCGCTTTCTAGATCTGATCTTTTAACAGGAAAAGACAACGTAGCCTTCCACTTTAATGAAAATTATTTTGTCTACTTAAGTTGGAAGTTACTCTTTCACCTGACATTTTCTTTCCTTTCCTTCCTGATCAGGAAATGAAAGTTTCATGCTGCTCATAAAGATAATATTATTGTACTAATTATTTTGGTTATTAACCTTTGTAATTATTATCCTAATCACCATTTTGATATTTTAGTTGGGGTTTTAAAGTGCACATTTATTCCAAGTATCTTTGTGTTTTCTCTTTAATATTTAAATTTATTTTATTTTATCTGTGAGTATCTGAGTAGACAGGAGGGACATCCAGATGTCCAGTTTTGTCAGACCAAAAAGAAAAGAAGGAAGGAATCAGGAAAAAGCTGTCAAGAATGATCCACCAGAGAACAAAAGCCTGAGGAAGAATCAAAGCCTTTATCTCTCTGTAAGCCAACTTGGGCTCTGGACAGCGTGGTTCGTGGTCACCATCAAGACTAGATTTTTCTAGACTGTCAGTGGCCTGGGAAGAGATCTGAGGAGGCATCCTGGAGGCTGAACCCTCAGCATGGTCCTCTCCGACCTTCTCTGTTCTTCTGAAATCTGCTAAATAGACCCTGGGCCTGCCTCGCATCTTATACTGGCCTGTCAAGGAAAAAAAAAAAAAGCTCCTCTGCCCAGAGCTGACCCAGCCCCCTCCCTAAAAGTCCCCCCGTTTCCCATCAGCCCACCAGAAGTGTGGCTTATGCCCTTCAGTGTATAGATAATGTTGCCTCCTAGAAGCCACTGAAGGTAATGAGCTGATGGAAGGTGCTTAGGCAGGTGGTACCTTCCCCTGGGAGATGTCAGCCTCCCTGCCCCTCACAAACCACACTGCCCACTTCTTCAGTCTCTGCCCTCACCCAGTACATCTCAGCACACAATTCTAGGGACACACTGTGGAGCCAAAAAAATAATAAAAGAGGGATAGTAGGAGGCCAGAGGAGCACTGACCGTGTCCAGCAGATCCTTGGACAGTGCGGGCTGCTGCCCCCCTGAACTCATTGGCCAGTGGAGGGGCACAGTGGGGCCTTACAATGATGCTCACTGGGCTCTGACTGTGCCCTTCAGGCCACCATGCTGGGTGCCATGGGCTTTCTAAATCAGCTTGAGGTGCCCACATGCCACCCACCAAACCCAGAAACTTCCAGGCCCCAGGTGGGTGAAGGAAGGCCTGGAATGACGGGCTTCACTGAGGCTAATGAAGGGAGACGCCAGGCCGTGCCCAGCCCCCCACCACTCAGCGAACATTAGTATCCTCCCCGCGTCCCCACCTGCCTTTTTCTTCCAACCCAGGCACAAAGCTGTGGGTCTGAAGCCCTCGGAGAAGGCCCTAGTGGGAGAGATGAGCCCCTCTGTGGGTTCCTTAGCAGCTGCTTGAACTCCCACCCCACCCTCCAACCCTCCCACCTATCTGCCCTGGCAGGTAGGCTGAATAAAGGCTGCCCATCCCAGGATGCAGCTCCCAAGTCGGGAGATGCCAACCTAGTCTTCATGTAAACCACAAATAACCTAAAACATCATCTCCTCTGGAATCGGCTCCATCCTCCTCTACTGAAGCAACGTAGTTACGGCTCAGGGGGCAGGCTAAAAGAGACAGGTCAAGGGGAGCCTGGGAACCGGAGCCCTGGGAACCGCAGGTCGATGTGCTTCTGCTCACGCGGTCTCGCGGGCGCCTCGGGTGTTGGCGCCGCCATCTCTGCGCGTAGTGCCTCCTTTCACGATGTTTTGGCTGTTTCCAAGGGAAGGGTGAGCAGGCCGATGGGTGGGAGAGTCTGAGGCTTGGTGCCAATTAATACTGTGACGTGGAGCATGTGGTTGGTCGAATTCAGAGGGGGAGGAAGGGGTGGTTGTCTCCTGGACTGCCTTTGCATTCTGGCCTTACTGGTGGTGAGTGGCTGGCGGGCTGCGGGAGCCTGAAGACAGCCCGCCCAGACACCAGACTGTGGGATGTAAGGAAGGCGAGGAAAGACCAGCCCAGCTGCCAACAGGCGGGCTTCCCTCGACCGGATCTCTGGAATTGCAGACACTCATTTTTGAACAAGGTTGTGGTGGAGGATTTGGGTTGTGTGAGTGTGTGTGAGTGAGTGGAGCAGACTTTCTTGGAAACTGGAGGAAGGAGATGAGGAGGCTTAAGGAACTATTGCTGATGGGCTGTGGTTGATGAAACGTGGTGGGTTGACGGGCCAGCCCCAGCTTTCATCCTGGGTTCTCTGGTGCTGGGGGCGGGGTGGGATGTGGGGCTCTCCACGGCCTGTTAGGTAGCTGCGGGGACAGAACAGAAGAGAAAAACGAGGTGCCCTCCAGCAGCAGAGAGGCCAGGGCTGCTCCTGCGGGTCGCAGACCTTGCCCAGCGCTGCTCAACACCAGGCCAAGCGATTCTGCCATAAAATATTCCAGCCCCAGGGACCCTACTCGCTTCTCGCCCCTTCTCTGTGTTTTCTTTCTGGTGTGTCTTAGAGATTTCAGATGGGGAAGCCTCAGAGTTGAGCAAGCTAGAGCTGTCCTAACCAAATTGGAAAGGAAGGTGAAAGTGTTCCTTTCTTTAGCCAAAGACCCTCTCCTCAAAGACACCCCCAGATGTGGACAGAATGGCATTCCTCTCTCCTTCCTCTCCCGGCAATAATGACTGTCAGTGATGCAATCCCGTTTATGTCCTTCTCTTGCCTGACTTGTTTTGAGTTTTTTGTTTTTGCCTTTATTTTAAAACTGTGCTCATCTTGTAAGTGGAATGGAGGTTTGTAACCCCCAAATGCTGCTGCTGTCAGGAAACTGGAGGTACTGCATGGATCTGTGGGTGGAACTCACCTCGAGTTACCTCGGGTATGCGCCGGAGCAGACCGGCCAGGAGGTGCAGCTCTGTCTGGGTCAGGTGCACGCCGGGACCAGGCTCAGGGGGTCAGTATTTTTCTGCTTCGATGCCTTAGGACTCTCACTTCTGAGTTCCACAGACGGGACTCAATGGAGAGTTGGAGATGGTGAACTGATATTTAAAGTCAGTAGAAACCCCTTGAAGGCTTTTGGCACCCTCACTCACTTGAGTGACCCAACCTAGGAGAGGTTTTTCCCATCCTTCTGGCAGCTTCCAGAAGTCCAAGAGAGCCAGCTCTGAGCCAGTTCTTCATTTGAGACTCAGTGAGAATCTGCAGAGAAGCAACCCTTATGGAGGGCATGCTTGCTCGGGGTACCTCTGCCAGAAGGGAGCTTCCTGATGCCCCAGCTTGAGTCCCAGGAGCCTCTGCGAGCCCCTGATTGCACTCTCATTGCATTAGAATTTCACGTTGACTGTCTGTTAAAACTTGCCATGTCCCTCGAGTAGGAGCCACCATTTGTTGAACTCTTTCAATACACCAGGCTCATCCCAAGCCCTTAGTGAGCATGGCCTCCCAGTACCCTCAGGCTCACCCCTATTCACAACAGCCCTCTCCTCCATTTACAGAGGAGGAAATTGGTGAGACAGTCGACTCTGAGAAAGTAGGCTGTGTTAAGGAAAGGAAATACAAGGATTTGGGGGTGGCCCCAAATCCCCGAGCTTCTAGTGAAATTTTGTGTTCTTGAGACCTTTACTAACTGAATTTGTTTCCCTTGTTAAATAATCATCAGTGAGTGGCCTCGTGTTTCTGGTGAACCAGCTAATGATGCTCCCATTGACTGTGTGCCAGACATTGTGCTGGAAGTCGCTCCCGTTTCATAACAGCCCTATGAAATCGGCAGTACTAGTCCCTTTCCAGATGAGGCAGACGGCTTGGTGAACTGGTAACCAGCCCAGGGTCACACAAGCCAGAAGGGAAGGCCGGCCGTGACCTGGGTCTGCCCAGCTCACAGACGCCAGCCTCAGCTGGCTCCTGGGGGTGTGTGCGGAGAAGGGCCTCACAGGAGCGTTGCCCCGCACCACCCCTGCCCTGTGCGCGGAGCTCAGCAGAAGGTCTGTATGTGGAGGGAGTCCTGAATCTGATCCAGGCAGGAGGGGCAGAATTAGTTTGGCTTTTAGAGAAAGTCTTAGGGGAGTCTCTCTTGATGAAGCGTAGTAGAGTTCGTTTTCGATTCCTTTTGAGTGTACCAACTAGCTTTAGTAGTGCTGCTGCTACAACAAACTCTTATAAGAGTGAAGAAAAAAAAAGTGTTCTTTTCTTCTTTTAAAAAAAATATTTTTTTCTTGCTTATAGTTAATTCTAGAAAGGCAATACTAAAAGTATATATTTTCTTCAAAATACTATTTTTTACTGCACTGATAAATATCATAATGACTCCGGTCTCTGTAATCGGTCCACTCTTCAGCTCTGGGTAGAACCAAAGGCAGGATTCACACCAAATTTGTAAATATCCTGTGTGAGTCTGGTGTCCAGGAACTGTTTTTTTCTTTGTGTTTAAAAAAATATAAAAAAAAAAAAAAAAAAGGAAAAAAGAGACAAGATCAAGATGATGTTTAGAAAGAGGAACAAAATTAAGTTTTCTTTCAAGATAGTTTTCTTTCTCAAAGAAACGGGAAGCAACAGTTGTGCAAACTGAAGAAAAATTAGCCAACTTTGAGGATACAAGGAAAGAGAGCCTCTGACTGAGGTGGGAGATTAACAGTAACATAGAAACATGTTTCCTTTGGTTGAAAGGTGGCAAGAATTTAGCAATGCTTTAGAACTAGATTTTTAATTTTGTGGAAAACCATTACCATTTGTTACGAAATATCTCTGCAGTTGTTTGGAATGGGGTTTTCAGTTTCTTTTTTTTTCCTTAAAAAATTTCCTTATTGACTGGCTCCAGGCATGTTTGCCTCAATTCTTAGGTAGTTTACACAAGTTCTAGAGTCTTCTAGAGCTTTAATTCCATTGGAAGCAAACCCAGCTAATCAGAATTTGAGATCCTGGTTGGTTTGAATAGGTATTCTGGAATTCTTGACAGAACACCTGAAGACTTTTTTTTTTTTTTTTTTTTTAAGAAGGTTTTAGATACGTTATCTTACGCAAACTGTGACCTGATGGCAATAATTACCTCAAATGTGGGCATTCATCCTGGTTTTAGCCTTTTTTGAAATCATGTAGCCAGCTTGCTCTTGGAATTTAAAAGACTATAAATATAAACTCTGTGTGGGCTGAAAATAACGATTACTGCACACCCTGGTCATTGTTGCTGAAGTGAACTCTGAAAATAGGTAATCTTTACAACAGAAATTAAACCAAGGGAGAGAATATTCTTTGTGTTTCGTAATCAAATGTGAGTTTCAAATGCACATGTTTAAGTATATATGTTTTTAGCTACTGTAAAATGCTGTTAGCCTTCTAAGATATCAAGAGAGTCACGTTTTAAATGCATAAACTATAAACAGTTGACTGTGGATAACTAAACATATTTCTGGCCACGTTTTATAGTTAAAATACTTTATAGTTTACATTTAACTGGTACTTTTTAAAGAAAATTTCTGTTTATAACTGACATCTTCAGACCCCAGCAATTGCCTCTTCAGTTGGAGGCCACATTCCTCCAAGGCAGGTGTGTTCTGCCCCTACTGTAGCCCACCGTGAGCATTTCCATCCGAATTGCTGGTTTCCATGGGAACTCGAAAGAATGTAAAGGGATTTCCAGGTTGAGCAGGAAGGGGTGAGTCCACAGCCTGGGCCAGGTGCAGAGATCTGCCACGTGATATGCACACTGGTGGTCAAGGCCTTCTCTTTGACATCTTGCAAGAGGCAGAGAGAATAGACATCTGGTTCATTGATTTTGTCTTGATTTGAATGTTTAATTTATTAATCGACCCACTGACTTCCAGACACCAGGCAGTAGAAGACACTGGGATTCAGGTGGCCCCGAAGGTACAGCTGCTATTTCTGGGGCCCCAGCAATACTCTGATTGGTGTTTTGCAGCGGAGAGTTATACGCCCCCGTGCCTATATTTACTGGTTGGGTTTTCCGTATATCTGCTGTCATTTATTCCTTTTGTCCTTTAAAACAAAGTAAGTGTACAAGGATATGTTTACTTTTTACTCTTTATCAAACTTCTGTTTGAAGCCTAGGTCATTAGGAGGTGGGATCTAGATTTTTTTTTTTTTTAACAGCTCATAGTTTTATTCAGTAAACAGAGGGTAGGTAGTACATCCTCCAGGCATGAGGGCAGGCCGACCCCAAAGGAGAGGCCTAGACTTTTTTTTTCTAGAGATTGTAAGTGCTGCTGAGCAGGAGGAAGGGACTGGAGACTGAAGGACAGCTAGGGGGGCAGATGATGAGATCTATCCAAGTAGAGGTCACAATTGAGAGGCCCCGTCGCCATGCAGAAGCAGCCTGGAGGGCACCAGTTGCCCTAAGTATTTTGGTTCCTTTCTTTTGTGCCACAACCTTAGCACAGAGGACCTGCTATGATCTGAAGGGCATTCCTTTAGCAAATAACACCTTAAAAACTGCAAAGCACCTGGGACCAGGGAATTGGTGGTGGTTCTCAATGCACTTGCTTTTTCCTTGTGAACTCTGTTGATAGCACGTTCTTATCACAGTATTCGGTTGAAAATGTCACTGTAAAATAGTTTTCGTCTTGCCCCTCCTAATTCAACTATCACTTTCCTCTGTTTGGTTTTCTCCCGTGATTTAAATAACCAAATATATTTTATGTCATTGTCTTTGGGGCTTAATCATATTTTTAAAAAACAGGAATAGAAATTAGCTTTTTTTTTTTTTTTTTAAGTAAATATGCTGTATCTGAAAAAAGGGCTCTGCCTTCTCTCTCGTTTCCTTTCAGCCAGCCTCCACGCCAACCTCCCAGCACCCTGGCTCCCTTCTTGTGTTGGGGCCCTGCTCTCCGCACCGCCCCCACACGTGGCCACCTTGGTCTCCGCCCTGCTGTCCCCACAGCCCCCTCCATGCCCAGGCACCCAGGACGCCCAGGAAGCTCTCAAGAGCCAGGAATAAGGACCCACTTAGCCTTGCCAATGGTGGTCTTGCCTCCCTGTTAGATATTCGCCTGCTTGGTTGAAGGGGCAATGGATTTATTTTTATTATTATTATTTTAATAGTTTGGCTCAGGTTATAAGGAAGAACTTGGGAAATGGAAAGTGACTTGACCATGCCCATCCTTTGTAGCTTTCTGTGACTTCTGAATGGAACCTAAAGCATGCCCCACCCCAGTTCCCTCTCCTCCCTTGCGGCAGATACTCCTGTAGACGTCTCCCCGGCACGTGGTTTCTCCCTGCCGTGTCTTCCTTCCCGTCACTTTCCACCCTTTCACCGTTGCATTACTGCTCCTTTAAAGCTTTCTCCCATGGCTTTCCCAGGGCACAATCATTTCTGGCCCCCAAAGCACCTCCTCATCCTCTTGGTGTGCGTTTCTTTAACCAAATGAAGTAGACCCGGAAGTCATACTTTGGGGCGGTAGGATTTCTAGTCTAGGAGAATCACTGTATAGATAATAGATGTTGATATATATGTGGGTGTATATATATATCAAACCAAATTTCGGATAGGAAAAGTATAGCTTTATGGATGAGGAAGGAGAGGAGCTTTTGGAAGCTGGTTGGTATATCAGAGGAGCCGGGCATGACCCAGGCTGCACCATCGAACATGGACTGGAAAAGCAGGATGCAGGGAACCCAGGCACCACCTCGGGCTGCAGCGGAGGCAGGTGGCCCCGAAGGGTACTGCTGCTCTCTCTGGGTCCCCAGTAACAGGGCAGAGATGAGTGTTGGGCGGGGGGGTGGTACAACACATCAGAATGACTGGAATTTTCCATCCCGTTTTGCTTTGACCACATGTATTGAGCTGCAGCCTCTGATATTATATCCCGTTTCCAAAAATGGTATCCATTAGGATGGAAAGAGAAGGCATCTGTAGAAATGTTTACCTTTCAACAGCCCACACATCAGGACACTCTGGATAGAAAGACTCACTCCCCAGAAAGAGAGCAGGGAAGAGGAGATCCGGTGAGGCTCGGTCACCGGTCCAAGGAACGTGGCTCCTCCCCAGGGCCATCTCGCCCAGATCTTTCTCTGCCAGGTCATCTCAGCTCAGTTACCCTATGGAAGCCCTGGTCTGTTGTGTTCCTTCACTGTATGGTTTCTGTAAGTAAAAAAAAAAAAAAAGTGTTAATCCACGTTAATCTTTGTGAAAATTATTGCGTGCAACAGTATTTTCTTGTGTACCTCTTTTTCCTCTGTGAATTGTCCCTCTTTTCTTTTTTTATTTATAAATGTCTACTTTTTTTTAAAAAAGACAAACCAATGTGTTGTAGGCCTATATGTAACCTATTCCTTAGTCTCATATTATAGGTATGTTATAAGAATGGATATTTTACTTGGCTTTAGAATGTTTTACAAGAAAAATAATTCTTAACTGATCAAGTCCTTGCTACTAAAATGCTTGTGTTTTTCATCATGACGTCGTGTGCTTCTAAATTAATGATCATTTTCGTTGTAGAAAAATGGAGTGAATTTATATTAGTCTTGGAAACTAATAATAGCATTGTAAATTTATGAGATGATTTTAACAGAAAAAAATTATAGAAGAATATAGTTATTTTAATTGTAATATTACTAACTGTAGGGTGAGAAAGGGGGGGGTCCCGTTGTGGTGAACTATGTTATAGCTTGTTACTCACAGTTTCTTTTTGATCATTTTTTCGGTCTCTGAGGTGAAACGAGTTATTAATTAAAATTTGTAAACTCACATATGCATATTGTATATGTGTAGAAATGTAATCACACTTTGTCTTGGAATTACATTAAACTGTTTGGAATCACTGTACACTCGCCCTGGCACATTTATTTATTTATTTAAAACCAGACCAGTTCTGAAACTGCAGAGGTGGTTAATACGAGTCACAGTTTAAGTTATTTAGCTCTCTGGAAAATATTTAATACTTCTGAACACGTTCATAACCCACCACTGCATTTGAAATCTGCTGGCGGGACTGTATGTGCCTGAAGAGGGGAAGCCTTGAGGTCATGTCACTGCCTGCTCCCGGGCAGCTGGACAGGGGGTCGGCTCCTCACTGCCACTGACTCACCTTGCCGTTTCCCAGCTCCATCCCTAAGGCCTAAGGCTTGTTGTCATCTGCTGTCCCAAGCACTCCCCAAAGTCATCCCAGATCTGGGTGAGGGGTCACCATCCTTTGCACCCAGGCCCACCATCTCACCAGACTTCAGTGCCAGGCAGCCCCCCACTCACCAGCACCAGGGCCCCCCCAGCACTGCCCACCAGCGCTCTACCACCGTGAGAAACTCCACATCCCTCTGACTGGGCCTCCTCACCCTTCCAGCAATCTTTTGTGTGTGTGTGTATATATATACACACACACACGTAATGTATATGTATATATATATACATACACACACATACATAACCACCATAAAGTGGTTAAAATATACATAACATAAAAGTTACCTTCTTATAACACTTTAAAATGTACTGTTAATGGCATTAATTACATTCACAATGTTGTACAAACCTCACCACTAGCTATTTCTAGAATTTCATCGTCCCAAACCACCTTCTACTTTCTATCTCTAAATTTGCCTTTTCTAGACTCAACAACAACAACAAAGACACTTCATGTAAGTGGAACAGTACAATATTTGCCCTTGTGTGTCTGGCTGCTTTTACTCAAGTGTTTTCAAGGTTTGTCTACTTATGTTATAGCACGTATCCGAATTTCGTTCCCTTCAAAGAATGGTACCACTCCATTGTTTGTGTACACCACATTTGGTCTATCCATTCATCTGTTAATGGACAAATGAGTAACCACTCACCTTCTGGCTTCTGTGAACCATGCTGCTGGAAACATGGGGGTGTAAGCACCTGAGTCCCTGCTTTCAGTTCTTTGGGATAAATTCTTGAATGTGGAATTGCTGGGTTATATGGTGATTCTTCACTTTTTGAGGCATTGCCAAAATTTTCCACAGCAGCTGTACCATATTACACCCCCAGCAACTCCAGTTTCCTCACCCAGCACTCTTATCCTGTCCTGCGTGGCCAGTGTTCTCAGGCCTCAGGTCTGGCAGGCTCCTGGGCCTCCATTTTCTGTGTCTCCTGGTTTCATAAGGTCCCCAACCAGCCTAAACTCTCCCCACCCACCTTCTCTTTTTTTTGGCCATACCACCTGGCTTGAGGGATATTAGTTCCCTGACCAGGGGTTGAACCCACACCTTCATCAGTGGAAGCATGGAGTCCTAACCACTGGACCACCAGGGAATTCCTTCTTCCCAGGAGATGCTAGTGGTAAAGAACCTGCCAATCCAGGAGACACAAGAGATGCAGCTTTGATCCCTGTGTTGGGACGATTCCCTGGAGGAGGGCATGGCAACCCACTCTAGCATTCTTGCCTGGAGAATTCCGTGGACAGAGGAGCCTGGCTCACTACAGTCCATAGCGCTGCAGAGTCGGACATGATTGAAGTGACTTGACATGCACGCCCTTTTCGCTGGTACCCTGAGCTTCCTGCTACACCTACTTGCTGTGAATTCAACCATCCATGGCTCTGCTTATCCACCCTGGCTCCCAGAACCGTGGGGACCTCGGGCCAGCATCTGTGCTCGTCATCGGCTCCATGTGTGGCTGCTTGGAAACTTGCCATTCTCTCCAGCCGCAATCCCTCCTCTCCAGAGTCACCTAGAGAAATCCAGGCCCCCACAGGGCTCTCTCAATCCCACCCCCTCCCGAAGCCTGTGCCTCACAAGCCTTTCTCCCTTCAGCCTCAGAGGAAGAAGGGCCTGCACCCAGAGTCCCTTCCTCTCTGCAGAGCTCTTTCTGGTCATGCGTCTGCCCTTTGCCTGGGCTTCTCCTGCTTGTCTCACACCCGGTGCCCTTCGAGAACCAGCCTGAGTCATCCCTCTGCTGGGCTCGTCCTCAGGCTCCTGATAGGTGGGTGTCCCTCACCACAACCTCTTGTGCATAAATCTTAGTAAGCCACACTGTCAACTTTTCTTTCCTGATTTTCCTTCCCCATGGACCACAAATGCCTTGCAGCTAAGGATTTTTCTCTCATCTCTTATTTCCATGGCGTCTATTACCCTGCTAGGCAGAGTAGGAGGTCAAGAAATATTTGGATAAATGAACACGCTACATCGGGCTACATTCATTGCCCAATCAACCCACCTTCTCACCAGCCAAATTCCATGTGTCCCAGAATTCAGGACAAATAAACCCTAAATGCAACTCAACCAAAACTCAAGTTCCGTAAAAATCCATGCAAAAAATTTTGACAGAACTTCAGAACTCATCCAACAAACTTCTTCAGTGAGAAATGCACTCCAGGGATCACAGCCCATGGAAATGGAGGGAGAAGCAGAGCCTATGTTCCAAGTGAGATAAGAGCATGTCAACAGGAGATACAGGGCAGCTGTTTTTAAGATCTCACCATTAGTGTCTCTGGAAAGTTATTTAAATCTAAAGTGAAAAGACAGAAGAGCAAATATTGTATATTAATACATACATATGGAATCTACAAAAAAATGGTTCCGATGAACCTATTTGAAGGGCAGGAATAGAGACACAGACGCAGGGAACAGCTTTGCGGACACAGTGAGAAGGGGAGGGCGGGGCAAATGGGGGAGCGGCATTGACACTTCGCTTCAGCCGCTCAGTCATGTCTGACTCTTTGCAACCCCATGAATCGCAGCACGCCAGGCCTCCCTGCCCATCACCAACTCCCAGAGTCCACCCAAACTCATGTGCATCAAGTCGGTGATGCCAGCCAGCCATCTCATCCTCTGTTGTCCTCTTCTCCTCCTGCCCCCAATCCCTCCCAGCATCAGAGTCTTTTCCAATGAGTCAACTCTTCGCATGACACTACCGTGTGTAAAATAGCTAGCTAGTGGGAAGCTACAGCACGCCAGGCCTCCCTGCCCATCACCAACTCCCAGAGTCCACCCAAACTCATGTGCATCGAGTCGGTGATGCCAGCCAGCCATCTCATCCTCTGTTGTCCTCTTCTCCTCCTGCCCCCAATCCCTCCCAGCATCAGAGTCTTTTCCAATGAGTCAACTCTTCGCATGACACTACCGTGTGTAAAATAGCTAGCTAGTGGGAAGCTGCTGTAGAGCAGAGGGAACTCAGGGCTCTGTGATGACCTAGAGGGGCAGGATGGGGGAGTGGGTGGGAGGGAGGTTCAGGAGGCAGGGGATATATGAATACACATTCCCAGGTGGCTCAGTGGGTAAAGAACCTGCCTGCCAGTGCAGAAGAGGTAAGAGACCTGGGTTCAATCCTTTGGTCAAGAAGACTCCCTGGAGTGGAGCTTGGCAACCCACGCCAGTATTCTTACCTGGAGAATTTCCGTGGACAGAGGAGTCTGGTGGACTATGGCCCCAAGGGTTGCAAAGAGTCGAACACGACTGAGGCTATTGAGCTCACAGGCATAGCTGATTCACATTGTTGTACAGCAGGAAAATAAATAAAATTTGTAAAATAATAAGTGAAAAGACAAAGCTACTGCTGTTAATATGTTCCTCCAAGCAAAAAAAAAAAAACTGCTTTCCTTGAACTGATGATGAACAGAAAGTGGAATTCTAAAGGCCAGTAATAAATACTATTTCCCAGCAGAGCCAAGGAGACCCTAGAGGAGGGCCAAGCCAACAGGTAGGTGGTGCTCTCACCTAGCAGGCAGCTCAGGACTCCGCTCCCTGGCGCTTTGCTTTTGGGGGGAGGTGCTCCCACCTCACCAAGCCCCCCTTCCTTTGGGGGCGTATTGCTGGGTCCTGGAGGTCCTGCTGAGAGGCTGTTCCAAACAGCCACGCGCATGACGTTTTCGGTAAGAGTCTGGTTTACATGTTTCCTAACTGTTCCCTGGGAATAGCTAAGCTTAAGCAAATAACCCCTCTAGTATTCTTGCCTGGAAAATCTCCATGGACAGAGGAGCCTGACGTGCTATACAGTCCATGAGGTTGCAAAGAGTCAGACACGACTGAGCAACTAAGCACACACACACACAAGCAAATATCAAGTAAGTGTAAAAGCAAAGAATATACCAAGAGCAAAGTGTAAGTGTAACACTGATGGGCCGGGTGTCTTCATGACCTCTTCACTGTGTTCAGTCCCTCCCTTCTGCCCTTGGACCCTCCTTCCCCGACCTGGCACAATGTAGGCCCAACTTGATCCATGCAAACATCCTCCAACAGATCTTCCTTGGAAGATCTACTTTCCTTACACTGCCTGGTGCTGCTTGAGGTTGAAAACCATTCCCTCCCACCACCAACCCCTCCCCCAACACTCTATTCAGCAACAACCCTAATCCTCACTCTACAGGGAAGAAACAGCCAGAAGTCAGGTGGTCCTCCAGTCTTGTGAGCCTGAAACCGTGCACGACGATTAATCAAGTCCATTCCACCTGCCTCCGCTGATCCAGAGCACTTTCACAATCTCGTGTCCTCCAAGCAGCTCGTAATCTGAGCAGTAAGATCTTTGCCTGAGTTGTTTTCTAAGAATTTGGAGTTACAGCTGCATCTAGTTCAACTAAGCTGGGTAAAATGAATAGGCCAGCGACCCTCCAGCTGGACCCCTGCAGAAGCTGGTAGCTTAGTTACATCTGCACAGACAATGATTCCAAACCTTTTTCCAATCACTGTGCATCAGCAAGACAACGTTGGTTTGGTAAGACAACCATCTAATTCCCATTCATGAGTGCTTTCTTTACACGCGCCCATCTATAGATCTATTCCCGTCTACTGACACACTGCATTTGACAGCACATATAAAGCAACACTGGAGTGCAGGTACCCTTCTCAAGAAACCGCTTAATACCTGCTTCTATGTCTTTTTGTATTCTGTTTGGACGTCTTATTACTCTGGCTCTCAGACTGTTTATCTGCTGCAGACTGAGTTCCAGAAAAACATCTACTTTATTGACTACACCAAAGCCTTTGACTATGTGGCTCACAACAAACTGTTGAAAATTATTCAAGAGATGAGAATACCAGACCACCTTACCTGCCTCCTGAGAAGTCTGTATGCAGGTCAAGAAGCAACAGTTAGAATCTGACATGGAACAAGGAACTGGTTCCAAATTGGAAAAGGAGTACATCAAGGCTGTATATTGTCACCCTACTTATTTAATTTATATGCAGGGTATATCATACGAAATGCCAGACTAGATGAAGCACAAACTGGAATCATAATCACAAGGAGAAATATCAATAACCTCAGATATGCAGATGACACCACCCTTATGGCAGAAAGCAAAGAGGAACTGAAGAGCCTCTTGATAAAAGAGAAATAGAGTAGAAAAGCTGGCTTAAAACTCAACATTCAAAAAACTAACATCACGGCATCCAGTCTCATCACTTCATGGCAAATAGATGGGAAAAAATGGAAACAGTGACAGACTTCATTTTCTTGAGCTCCAAAATCACTGCAGATGGTAACTGCAGCCATGAAATTAAAAGGTGCTTGCTCCTTGGAAGAATAGCTATGACCAACCTAGACAGCATATTAAAAAGCAGAGGCATTGCTGACAAAGTTCTGTCTAGTCAAAGTTATGGTTTTTCCAGTAGTCATGTATGGATGAGAAAGTTGGACCATAAGAAAGTTGAGCACCAGAGAATGAATGCTTTTGAACTGTGGTGTTGGAGAAGACTCTTGAGAGTCCCTTGGACTGCAAGGAGATCAAACCATTCAATCCTAAAGGAAATCAGTCCTGAATATTCATTGGAAGGACTGATGCTGAAGTTGAAGCTCTAATACTTCAGCCACCTGATGCAAAGGACTAACTCACTGGGGAAAACCCTGATGCTGGGAAAGATTGAAGGCAGGAGGAGAAGGGGATGACAGAGGATGAGATGGTTGGATGGCATCACCGACTCCATGAACATGAGTTTGAGCAGCTCTGGGAGATGGTGATGGACAGAGAAGCCTGGTGTGCTGTCATCCATGAGGTTGCAAAGAGTTGGATACAACTGAATGACTAAACTGAACTGAAGCCCATGGGCCATACTGCTTAGAACAAATTACCCATTGATAGATAAAAAGCCAGAACCAGAAGGGGAAAAGTGGGTGCTTGGAAGAAGCCCTTCTAAAGGAGAAATGATTGCCCAGGTCTTAAGATAGCCCTGGCCAATGAGGCAGTAAGAGAGAAGGCATTATCCATAGAAGAGTGATTCAGAGCGTGGCTTTGGAGTCAGCCATATTGGGTCCAGTTCCAAGCTCTGTTGTTTATGATGGTAAAAGGTGGGAGATCACTTCACCCCTCAAGCCTCAGATTTCTTTTCTGTAAAACAGGGATAATGCCAACGGTGGCAAAGACTAATTGGATATTCTCAAAGCCATTTCCTCTTCTTGCTGAGCACACAGCCAGATTATATTTCCTAGCTTTCCTGGCACATATATATGGCCAGCCCAGGACTTCCCTGGTGGTCCAGTAGCTAGATTCCAAGTTCCCAATGTAGTGGTCCTGAGTACAGCCCCTGGTCAGGGAACTAGATCCCAGATGCTGCAACTAAAAGTTCACACATCGGAACTAAAAGTTCCTGCGTGCTGCAAGACCAAAGATCCCAAGTGCCGCAACTAAGATCCAGCACAGTCAAATAAATATATATTTTTTAACAGCCCTAAAAAAAACTCTCCTACTTTTACCCACACTCTCTTTCCTCAATTTCTGGCCAAATGTGGAAGAGCTAATGAAAGACTGTGGCTTGGAGAATTGTGGGACCACAGAATGACTTCATGGCCTCCTAATAAAACCACATTGTTCAAAGCCACAAAAAGTAAGAAAATGCCTTTTTATAATATCTAAGCCACTGAAATTTTTGGGTTGTTTGTTATAGCAATTGTAGTTTTGATCACTAGGTTAGGAATATCTCCTGGAGAAGGAAATGGCAAACCATTCCAGTACTCTTGCCTGGGAAATCCCATGGACAGAGGAACTTGGTGGGCTACAGTCCATGGGGTCGCAAAGAGTTGGACACAACTTAACCACTAAACGACAACAATAAATTATAGCAATTAGCCTATCCTGACTAATATAGACATTGGTTCCTGAAAGTGAGGTACTACTGTAGCAAACAGGTAAAATAAAATCCAAGGCACTGGCTTAGCAGCTGAACAGAGAAATGAAGAAGCTGATTTCAGGAGTTGGAAGCATGGTGACCCACGCTTTGTTTTTAATAAAACATTGGACACACATGCAATTAAAAAAGCCTGATCAGTCTGCTGAAAATATAGAACTAACAAGTCAGTCTGGTAAGATAACAGGATAAAAGGTATGACAAACCCAAACAGCCTTAATTGGATTCCGGGAAGGAGAGAAAAGAGGCAAGCAGGAGAAATATTTAGAGACAAAGGTGATGAATCTTCCGAAGTTTATGAAAACCTCAACTTTTAGAATCAAGAATCTCGTGCAGGGCTTCCCTGGTACCTCAGTGGTAAAGAATCTGCCTGCTCATGCAGGGGACACGGGCTCAATCCCTGGAAAGATCCCACATTTCGAGGAACAACTAAGGCCGTGCGCCACAACTATTGAGCCTGTGCTCTAGAGCCTGGGAACCACAACTACTGAGCCCCTGCGCTGCAACTATTGACGCCTGAGTACCCTAGAGCCCATGTTCCACAAGGAGGAAAGCCACCCCAAGGAGAAGCCTAGGCACCGCAACTGGAGAGTGGTCCATGCGGCAACAAAAACCCAGCTCAGCCAAAACTAAGTAAATAAATGAATTTATTTTAAAAAAAGAGTTTCATGCATACAACAGCAGCTGAAAGATATTTCTCAGCCTCCCACAACCTTCCTGGTCAATGAACTGTGGATGGAACGTGTGCCTCTGTCTAGTCTAGGGTAAGGTACGCTACGATCACAACAAACCCAGAATCTCAGAGGCTTTCTCACTTACACATCGGCTGCAGATTCAGACACCCTCCAGGGAACCCATCCTCCACATACTGACAGCATTTCAGAATGCTTCAGTCTTAGGAAGCCTCCAAACAGAAAAACTATAACTGGCAGTGTCGGAGGGGGTAGTATAGAATATGGAGGATGTGCACTGGTTCTTAAATGTTTCTACCAGGAAATGACATGTCACCTTTCCATGGTTAAAGCTCTGGTGTCACCTGACACCCACCTTCAAAACAGACCCAGAAATACAGTCCTTCTACATACCCACAAGGAAAGGAAAGGAAAAATTGGTACCTGGTAGCCTCATCTACCGCATCCCCCAAAACATGTCCTGTGTGAGCCTCTATGTTCAAAGGCCCTGGATCTAGCACCTGCATTAGTCTGCGGTGTGAGCCACAAAGGAATCTGTACTCAGGTCAGCCTCTGAAATGCAGGTATTACAAAGCTAGCATATTCCAATCCCCTACTCAGTTTACCTAGATAGCATATTCAAAAGCAGAGACATTACTTTGCCGACTAAGGTCCGTCTAGTCAAGGCTATGGTTTTTCCAGTGGTCATGTATGGATGTGAGAGTTGGACTGTAAAGAAGGCTGAGCGCCGAAGAATTGATGCTTTTGAACTGTGGTGTTGGAGAAGACTCTTGAGAGTCCTTGGAATGCAAGGAGGTCCAACCAGTCCATTCTGAAGGAGATCAGCCCTGGGATTTCTTTGGAAGGAATGATGCTAAAGCTGAAACTCCAGTACTTTGGCCACCTCACACGAAGAGTTGACTCATTGGAAAAGACTTTGATGCTGGGAGGGATTGGGGGCAGGAGAAGAAGGGGACGACCGAGGATGAGATGGCTGGATGGCATCACTGACTCGATGAACGCGAGTCTGAGTGAACTCCAGGAGTTGGTGATGTCCAGGGAGGCTTGGAGTGCTGCAATTCATGGGGTCACAAAGAGTCGGACACAACTGAGCGACTGAACTGAACTCAGTTTACATCATAGTGAAAAAGATAATAACTTTTTATTAAGCACTTACTATGTGTGTGAAGTGCTTCGCACCATGCGTGACCTTATTATAAGCCCTTAATTCGCATTCATTGTTATTATTCCAATTTTGTCTTAGATGTGTATGTCTTTGTTCAGATGGATTCTGTGCTCTAAAAGATGCTAATCGACATTGCAAGGTGATTGAGCATCTTATCTTTTTCTCTAAAACATCTGCAAGTTTTCACACTTTTTGTGGGCAGCTGAACTGGCAGTGCAGATTTCCGAGATCAGAGATGGCATGGTGTAGAGGGAAAGAGCATGTGAACTAGGAGTCAAGATCAGTTCAACACACATTTATTGAGCTCCTTTAGTATGCACCAGGCTCTAGAGAAACAAAGGAGCATAATAGTGGATCCCCGCCCTCTAGGGGCTTACACTTCTGAGTGGATGGTGAACAAGTGAACAAATAAAGCATGATACGTGCAACAATAAGAGGATCAACAAGGAAGAGAGGAGCCATAAGACCTGAGGTCTAGCTCTGCCACTAGATGCGCGACCTTGGACATGCTATTTAACCCTCTCTGGGCCTCACGGGTAGTGAGAACAGGGTCGATCATTTTTTATCCCTGAAATTCTAACATCTACGGTTCTCATAATCCTGTGAGGTAGGCCAGGCAGGCACAATTTCTACCTTATTAGAAGTAAAGCCTGGGGTCTGGGAGGTTAAGCACAGCAGTCTGAGCTGCACACCTGCTCATTGGTAGAGATAGTCCAGACTAGACTCCAGCAGGTCTTCAGAGCCAAGAGGAAGCACGTCCCCTCCAGGCTGAGAATGTATCTCTGATGGGTATGACAGGAAGTTTTCCGGATGCCCCCTGTGTGAATCTCATACTTGCTCCCAGTTTGAAGTTCTTCACCCCCTCCTGGTGTAAGTACACAGCTGACAGTGGACATTTCTGAAAACCAAGTGGTCTTTCACACACAGAACAGCGACATGAGCATAATTATCCTGGAGATCACAGGAATCTGCAGCAGCCAACCCCAGTCACTGCTGGAAGCCCTCCCTGGGCCTGGTCTCTTGGTCCTCTGTGTATGATGCAAAGAACATCTTAAGAGGTGAAGGGATTTCGCCCTCTCGGCTCACGTGCTCCAGGCTACCCCGACTCAGGCCGCCCAGTATGTACGTGCTTAGGGAATGTGAGTGAGCTCACTTAACTGAAGCAAGACAAATTAAAGATCTCATCTTGGCCGGACCTCTAAAATCATGCCACGCCCACCAAAGCCTAAAAGACAAGTCTCTGACAGACAGCCGGTCTGCCCCCGTGGCAAAGGGTGAAGAGATGACACTCGCCAGCAACCTTATTGTCACCAACAATTTTTTTGAGCATATGTTATGTGTGCTACAAAGAGCCAGCAACACATAATCCCTGCTATTCAGAGGCTTATAATCAGACGACAAGAGCGGTCAGATGAGTGAAGAGATGCGTCACAGATGATCAGTTCCACACACTCGGCCATATGAGAGGCTCAGCCTTCGGTGCTGGAGGTGTTGGGGGAGGGCGTGGTCACCGAGGGCTGCTGCTGACCCGGAAGCAGTCCCAGGGAGCGTGAGCTGGACCTTGAAGCGAGAGAAGGGCAGTAGTCAGTATCTGCATCACTCACGCTCTATGGGAAATTCCACCTGAAAACCATATGAAGGCGATAAAAGTGCGCAGGGAAAAACAATCGCCGAGAGGCGCCCCACGCCCTCTCCCAAGGTGGCTCCTTCGGCTCCTTCTCCCCCCCACCCCCTGGGCTTGTGGTGTAGCGAGAGCAAGCCCCTTAACCTCCCTGAACCTGCTTCTTCATCTGTGAAGGCTGTAGGAGAATTAAGCAAACACCAGTGAGCCCGCCAGCACAGCAAGGAACCTTAACCCCCAGTGTGTGCTAGTAAAATCCCTCCTCGCGCCATCTTCACTGCGAGCTCCAGCCTTCCCGCCCCCTCCAGGGGCTGCTCAGAGGACAGCGCTGCGGTGTGGCTGTGGCTTCAAACCCACCCCGGCTCCCAGCTAAGCACACTCAACTCCGGGCGAGTCGCCTCAGAAGGGAAAGTCTTCCAAAGGAGTTGAGGAGTGGGGCTGGAGGGTGGTCCTTTGGGGCCGAAGGGTGCTCCTTTGCACCTTGCCCCTACCCTTCTCCCTACCCTGAAGGGAAGTGAAGGGAAAGTCGCTCAGTCGTGTCCGACTCTTTGCGACCCCATGGACCACTATGCAGTCTATGGAATTCTCCAGGCCAGAATACTGGAATGGGTGGGTAGCCTTACCCTTCTCTAGGGGATCTTCCCAACCCAGGGATCGAACCCAGGTCTCCCGCATTGCGGGCGGATTGTTTACCAGCTGAGCCACAAGGGAAGCCCTACCCTAGACCTCTCCCTAACC
>SJYT01010927.1:473386-486680 GCA_006410635.1 Cephalophus harveyi
ACCCAGCCCCCACCCAGAGAGACAGCTCTGAGCTCCAGGCTTAGAAACCCGCAGACGGTCTGGACTCCATGCTGCCGCCTGTGGCCTCAGGAGGAACTGCACGCCCACCCAACCTGGCTCTCTGCCCAACAGGGAGGCGTGGGTGCCTGGCTGGGTTTGTCTGTATTTTGTTTTGCTTTTGGCCGCGCAGGGCAGCGTGCAAGATCTTCCTCGACCAGGGATCGGATGGATCGCGCCCCCTCCAGTAGAAGGCGGAATCTTAACCGCTGAACCTCCAGGGAAGTCTCTGGCTGATTTATAACCTTTGAAGGGCTTTTCAACCTTTCTCAAGTTTGGCGTGCGGGTCTTTTGTTTTGCTCTTGTGTTTCCTTCCCGGGTAGGAATAGATAAGAAGCTCTGAAAACATCCATGACCTTGGGTCAGAGTTCCTTTTGTTGTTATTCAGTTGCTCAGTCCTGTTTGACTCTTTACGACCCCATGGACTGCAGCTTCCCTGTCCACTACCTCCTTGAGTTTGCCAAAACTTATGTCCACTGAGTCAGTAATGCCATCAAACCATCTCATCCTCTGTTGCCCCTTTCTGTTCTTGTCCTCAATCTTTTCTGCAAGAGGGCCTTTTCCAGTGAGTCGGCTCTTCAAATCAGGTGGCCAAGGTTTTGGAGCTTCAGCATCAGTCCTTCCAATGAATAGTCAGGGTTGACTTCCTTTAGGATTGACTGGTTTGATCTCTTGTAGCTTTAGAGTTCCTTTAGCTTTGCTGAACTGATTTAGAATTGTTGAGCTGCCCCAGGACAAACCCAAGGTTAGGCAGCTCACCTGCCAGTGTGCCCTGAGGCCACAGGCTGTGGCACGCTGAATGAAAGATAAGATCCCAAGGGCCTGTGTTCCTATTCCCTGCCCTCCCACAGTGCTTTCTCCCCGCCCCGTCGTGGCTCTCTTCTTCCCACTTGAACCCGCAAAACAGAATGAGAGCACAGCCCCGCTCCTCATGCCTTTGGGGCCCTGCCCAGGTACTGTTGGGTCATCTGTGGCAGCATAACCCGCCTCAGGTCCTTTTTAAGAGAATTAAATGAGGTAAGACTAGCATCACTGACTCAATGGACCTGAGTTTGAGCAAACTCTGGGAGATAGTGGAGGAAAGAGGAGCCTAGTGTGCTGCAGTCTGTGGGGTCGCACAGAGTCAGACACGAAAACAGCAAAGGCTTTGATGGGAAGACCATCTTTGATGGGAAGATACTGGTGAGAACCCCAGGCCTGTGTATGACTGAGAACAGGTGTGAGTGTGAGACCCCCCCGCCCCACTCACCCTTCAGCCCCCGCCCAATCCAAGCAGCAGCAGCAGCAGCTGACCACTTCCTCAGTCCTCAGCCCCTCCAAACACTTCCCCACAGGGGCTGGGAAGGCGATGGGCTTCAGCCAAGTCCAAGACCACCACCACGACGCTGCATTCCTTTAACCTCTTCATTACACAGTCAGATTCTACACTGGCCTCCCCATGAAGATAAAATATGAAACCACAAAATACCCATATTTTACTAAATATCTGGAAAGCTTTCAGAAGAATCAACAAAACCGAAGCTGACAGTTTTGTCTGAAAACTGACAGTAAAAGGAGTGACCGGAGCAGAGCAGGATGTGTTTCCCTCCAAGCCGTTTTCTCGGAAAATGGGCCAGGACCCAGATTCACAGACGCAATTCCGAGGCAGCTCCCGCCTGTATCTCACCCGGCCACGGGCTGGGGAGGCCCAGGCCCCCCACCGCTTGCTCTGGGCTCCAGGTGCATGCTGGAGAGGGTCACATTGGCAGCCGCTGCAGGCCCAGGGGAACCGCCAGCCTCTGCCCCATCCCCTCTTCCTTCTCCGCAGACCAAGCGGGGACAGGAAGGGGCCCTCGGACCTGCACAAACTCTTAACCAGCCCAACATGCACATCATCTCCTCTCATCCTCCCGCCTTCTTCACTCCGTCCTCTCCTAAGGCAGAATAAGCCATCCCTCGGCCATGTTCCAGAATGTTCTGGTGCTTCCCAAGCTGGTCCCTCTGCTCCCTGTGTGCTCACTTGGGGGATAAAGCTGTTGATCCCCCTGCCTGGCGTGGTGTCTGGCACATGATAGGTGTGAATAAATGTTTGTCCTGGTGAGTCGAATAGTAATGACGACGCCAGATGGAGCACACCCCTCAGACATCTAAGAATAGCATTAAACGGTGCCCCGAGGCCACAGGGCGTGTTTTAGGCCTTGGTTCCTACACTGTCGCCGGCCACACCAGTGCCTCGTGGTGGTCCCTCCCTAGAGGTCCTCCCACGCCATGGCCCCTCCCCCAAGCCACGACCATGGAACAGACGGCAGCCGACTTCCCTGGACGCCAATCTCTTTATTCCACCGGTGACCGACAGAGCAGCACCACAGACACAGCAGGGGCCTACCTGCGACCCCGGGCAAGGCCAGCGGCGTGGGTGCAGGGGCCAGGTGAGGGGGCTGCCCTTCCTGCCTCCCCAGGAGCCAGCAGCGAGACGCCTGGGGAGGGGGTCCGTGTGTGCAGACAGTATGGCAGTCTGTCAGCCCCCAGCCTTCCTCAGAGCACCAGGGCCTCCAGAGGAAGAAATGCTCCAGGGTGGGGCCAGGGAGAGACCTGTTGGGCTGACTAAGGGTAGACTGTGAACTTGAGCAGGCGCTGTGTGCACACGTGTGCATAAGCAAGTGCGTCGATGTGCGTGTGTGTCTGGGGGCAGGTGCCTACCGCACTACTGAGCTCGTGGGAGTTGACTGCTGAGCCACAGGACCTGCCTGGGGCCAAGGAGACCAGGGATCAGGACCCGGGGGCTGGGGAAGAGCACCCAGGGGCAGAGAGCATCCTCCTTGCTGCTTTGCCTTGGAGCGGAGCCCCGGGCCAGCAGGTCTCGGAGCCTGGTTGCAGGGTGGCCTCTGGCATGACCCACCTCACGTGTAGGCCATCTTGCTGCACACCCAGGGCCGGGTCATCAGGCAGTCTGTTGACACCAGCCTGGTGGGCTCCACGAAGACACACTCCCCCGGGCCCGCGATGGGGAACCTGTGGCCAGGAGAGATGAGACCAGGCACTTACCTCTGGCAGATGCCACCCATCACTGGGCAGCCCCAGAGGCCCTGTGACTCGTCCTTCCCTCTGGAGCTGCCCTGCTCTGGGACAGTCCACCCCACAGACCTTGGTAGTGGGGCTCCCACCGTCTTCCAACTCTGCACCACAGCTCCAGTCGCCCTGGTGACACCCACAGATGTGTCCTGGACACACCCTACACTCCCCATCCGGCTTCCCCATCCTGCCAGCTCAGCTCACTCATGCCAGGAGACTGGGGCCCTGTCTAGGACAAGCCTCCCCTGAACCCCCCTCCCCACGGTACCCTGCCTGCACCTCTTACAGCTATTAATAGCACAGGGGGTTCTCCCTGCCTAAAATCAACCCTTTTGAAGCTCAACATTTCTTCTTAAACTCATTTGGTCACCCTGACCTGAGCCCCCCACCATCAAGGCCAGAATGGGGGTCTCAGAGGGCATCAGAAGGACCCCAAGAGGGAGTGGGGAGGCCAGAACCACATCAGAGTGGTCAGAGAAGCGTGGCCCCAAGGCCCGCTGGTTGCTGGGTGATCAACATCCTGGGGCCCCAGCCTCCAGGGGTCCCTGGTTCTGGGAGCAAGAAGCTTCCAGAAGGGGACAGGCAGGGGCAGCAGCAAGGCAAGACTTTCTCAGCAGCTCTGAGAACAGATCGGGGATGAGGTCAGGACAAGGAAAGAGGAGAATAAAGGAAGGGGCAGTGAGGACAAAGAGAGGCACCGAATGAAGAGTGCAGGACACAGGGAGACACGGGGACAGGGAAGTCTTCGCGGCCCGAGGGTCACACCAGGTCAGCAGCTGTGCCCCCATCCAGCTCCTTGGGCCTAGCCCTCAAGCCTTAGGGTCTAGATCAGAGGCTGAGGTTCTTACGCCCCTGTGTGTGCTGCCCTGTGTCTCCCTAAGCCTAAAGTGTTCCCCCTGCTGCCACCATCACCCCACCCACCCGCCACACAAATCAGACGCTCACTGCCACACCACGTGGGCCACACAAATAATACCACCCCGGCACACGCCACCAACACCCTCAAGGTGTTTTCTCTAAGAGGACCCTCCTGGGACCCATAGTTCAGATCCCCTTTCTCCACAGTAAAACTGTTCAGGTGTGCACGTGACTGCCCAGCAGAGAGGTCCCAGCTCCCCCCCTCTCTCACTATCAGGTGGGGCCATGTGGTTAAGTTCTGCCCAATCCAGAGGGCTGTCCTGGGATATCCTCCCCTTTCTCTGAGCCACACTGAGCTGTGCAGTGGGATGAGGGAGTCACAAGATGGAAAGGGCCTGGGCCCCTTCCAGCAGCAGGAAGCTCTGATGCCTACGTGGTTCAGGGCCACCACACCAGGCTGGACTTCACTGGGGAGTGAGTAGTAAAGCCATTCCCATGCCTGGGTCTCTCTCCCTCAGCCCTGACCCTACAGATGAGTGGCTGTAGCTAACAAAAACAAAGCTCTCCCTCAGGAGGTTTGTCTAGGAGGCTAGGTCTTCCCCGGTTGATGCTTGGTGGCCAGGAGATGAAGCCTCAGCTCACGTGTCCGGGTCAAATGGGTCCCCGTTGACCCAGTGGAATTCGTCCCCCACTCTGCGCAGGCCGATCCAGGGCTCCCTCCGTGTGAACTTGAACATGAATTCCTGCACCAAGGAAAGAGGGAAACCTCAGAGTCAGGTGCAGCCTCCGACTGCTCACACATCTGCAGATGAAGCTCAACTTGGAAGACTGGCTTTCAAGATGTGTGGACACCATGAGGGTGACACCTCACTGCACCCCAAGAGTGAGGAGCTGGGTTTACAGATGCACTGCAACGGCCTTCAAGGGACCTGGACTCTGGGGACGTGCCAATGGGGCAGGAACCTTGAAACAGGGTTTGTCTCCTAGCTCGGGGACCCAGCATGCCAACATTCCTGATTTTCAGGAAGCCTGGGATTGCTTGATGGATTATCTGGGACTGGCTGTCCTTTCTCTGCAGAAAGAGGCTATTGGACTGTGTATCAGAGACAAACAGAAGTGATTTTAGACTTTGAATTACACGAACTGTTGCCTACAAAATCCAAAAATGGCCAAGAGACCTGTTCATTGTGTTACATTCATATTTCTAGTGATGTAACTGTTTGGGGTGTTAGGTGGGACCTCAGACCCTGACATGGACTACTTGAAGATGCCAGTTTGATATACTGGAGTGGGTTGCCATGCCCTCCTCCAGGGGATCTTTCCAACCCAGGGATTGAGCCCAGGTCTCCCGCATAGCAGGCGGGTTCTTTACTGTCTGAGCCGCCAGGGAAGCCCTCATATTTCACAAGTGCCTGTATAATTTGTAATGCTTGCACTTGACTGTGTTGAGCTCAGCAAACCAGCCTTGGAATGGACGCAGCTGGCCTTGACAAGAGCAATGAGAACAACAGTCCCTCGTGGAGCTGCTCAGATTCCACTTGTGGAGCCCACGTGCACACCCCACCCGTCGGGAAACAGGTCACAGCGGGCACCAGGTCCTTGGGCGTGGCTCTCCCGGATGGCCCCGCCCCTTTCCCCGACACGCCCAGGCCCCGCCCCGACACGCCCCCGCCCCGCACGCACCAGCTCTTTCTGACTCTGGATCACAGCAAGCGCCGCTTCGTGGCTGTGGCAGTACTGCCGGCCCGTGTTCCAGTCTCTCGGTTCCTCCGAGAAGAAGTAGCATTTCCTTCCGTACAGCAGCCAGTCCTCCGGGCAGGGCGCTTCGCACTTGATGCAGCCCTTGGAGGCTGCAGGGAAAAGGAGGGACTCAGTAGCTGCCAGCACGGAGGGTCTCTGCCCGGCCCCCAAGAATCCCACTGTCTTTGGGACCGCCTGGCTTTGGCGACCGTCAGTCATTCATCTCAGGGGAGGGCCTGTCACAGCGCCTGGCAGGTCGGAGGCTGGGGACTACATGAACTAGGAAGAGCAATTTGGCAGGGACACCCCTGTAAGGGGAAGTATTACAGCAGGTTAACCCCCAGGTTATATTCTCTCTCTCTGAGCTCCTGGAGGCCGTGGAACCCTAGAAACTCGCACTTGAACCTGGTGACCACGCATCCTCTCTCTTCAGCCAGCGTGGAAACCATGCCAGGCTCCATGGGCTCCATAACCCCAACTCTCATTGGCCACACCCTCATCGGCTAAACTGCTGAAGTGCTGGAAATTCCTTTTCAATGCTGAGTCCCACCCTGCCTTCCTGTTGTGACCTAGCTCCGTGGACCCAGGATCTGCCTCTGGAATGACCCGGACAGACCTGCTCTGCCTTCTCCTTGAGGTAGGACCCACATCCCCCTCTTCCAGAACTGAACAGACACCGTCTCTTCCACAATCCCTTGGAGGGGATGTCTTAGACCTTCTCCATCCTGCCCGCCTCACTGTGATGCGCCCACGTCCCCCCTAAAACGCTGCCACCAGCACAGGCTGCGACACATCAGCTGTGCTCCGCCACCCGGCAGCGATCGCATACCCCTTCCGGCTGCCCTGGATTTTCCAGTCTGCAGACTCTCCAATGAGAAGAATCTGTGGGTATGTGCATAGGTGCACTTTTCTGGGAAGGAAGCCCGGAGCTTCCATGCGATTGTCTAAGGGCCTCCTTGCCAAAAGGAATTCAGCCATACTCTTCAACTATTTTCCTATGATCTCCTTCCAAGCCAGGGCCCCTGCCCAGAACACGTGTAAATCACGTTTAAATCTAAATGCAGGGTCTTGTGTTTATTTCTTACACAGTCACTTCATTCACGTTGGCTCATTTGCGTTTTTAACGATGAATTTTAATCTTGATTTCTTTTTCACCTGGCCTGTGGAACATCCCTTTTTTGGATTGTATTGCCTACAAATTCCATAAGCATATTTTTTCATTTGTTCTCATACAAGAAGGTTGATTAAAATGTAGACCAAGACAGAGTCAAGAACAGGCCCATGGTACTCAAGCGCCCAAGGGAGCTACCCCCACGCCAACACCAATTAATTAATTAATGGGCACTCGGGCATTCCTGCTCAGTGAGCTGCAGGCCTGCTTAGAAGTATAGGCCACGCTTTTCCATGAGGATGTCCGAAGACTGTTGTGCTTTCCTCCAATCACAATATGCCCTGTTTACACATTGCCCTGCCCTCCCAACACAGCAGTAGAACAGTTTAATTTGTAGCAATTAGTCTAGGTGGATCCAAGCTGGTGGTCACCACCTTCTTTTCTAAGCACCCACAGTGCCCTGCTTAGCCTGCATGCCCTGCAAGTGCGGGTTGGATAGAACTGATATTATTCATTTTGAGGTCTTAGGATGCTTCTCAAAGATTAAAGACAGAGGTCCTGAAATCACTTTGGCTTGCATCCATTACAAGCAGCAAAGCACCAGGTCATATAGCCTGGCCTGCCTTAGTTGTAGCAGTTTCCTCTTTTTTATTCCTCCTTCAACCCTTTCAGTCCTGCCTGCCACTGTGTTTCCCTGGGCTCTCCTCCTCAGAATGCCCTGTTCTGTGTTCCTCCTGGTCTCCAGGAAACTATTCATTCTTCAGGGTTTACCACATGGGAGACCCCCAGGCAATACCCTATCACTGGACAAGGGAGTGGATGTCATACTACACTTTAAAATATATATATCTCCAGCACTTAGCCCAGGCCTAACACACAGCTGGGATAAATAAATGTTTGTTGAGTGAGTGAATGAGATCTTTAAGGCCCTTAACCCCAAACTGTCTCTTTTATGAAGCACTGCCCACCTAATGCACACCAAGTTTGTTCAGCATTCTTGAAGCATTTTTGTAATGGTACCTAAGTAACATCTCTACTTTCACTGCATGGCTTAGTTAAGGGGATGGATATAATCGATGTGTGAACATATTATTTTAGGCTAAAATGCCATCTAGAGCCAACAATCTATTTCCTATTTACTTTGACCCCCACAAGTTGACGATATGTCTGGAACCTTTCTTGACCTAATTTGACATGCTTTTGAAAGATGTATAGGAAATGAATTGCAAATGCTCTGACATCCATGCTCACCCAGGATGCTCATCACCACCAGGATGGCGAACAGAAGCACTGCGATGGCCCCCAGCAGGAGACGCGTGGTGGTGTCTGAGGAGAGAGCAAGGGATTGGTTATGGCCCATCCCCACTGCCCGTTCCCACTGCCAACCCCAGGTCCTGATACTGAGAAACTGGGACTGAGCCCAGCACTCTGTGTTTGAACAAGCCCTCCAGGGCAGTGGCCCCCAACCTTTTTGGCACCAGGGGCCAGTTCATGGAAGGCAGTTTTTCCATGGACCAGGGATGAGGGGGAGGGATGATTTGGGGATGATTCAAGTGCATTACATGTACTGTGCACTTTGCTTCTAATTTAATGCCAGTGCTGATCTGATGGGAGGTTCCAGTCCACAGGCTGGAGGTTGGAGACCTCTGGGCCAGGCCATCAGGGAGCTACCCCCACGCCAACACCAATTAATTAATTAATGGGCACTCGGGCATTCCTGCTCAGTGAGCTGCAGGCCTGCTTAGAAGTATAGGCCACGCTTTTCCATGAGGATGTCCGAAGACTGTTGTGCTTTCCTCCAATCACAATATGCCCTGTTTACACATTGCCCTGCCCTCCCAACACAGCAGTAGAACAGTTTAATTTGTAGCAATTAGTCTAGGTGGATCCAAGCTGGTGGTCACCACCTTCTTTTCTAAGCACCCACAGTGCCCTGCTTAGCCTGCATGCCCTGCAAGTGCGGGTTGGATAGAACTGATATTATTCATTTTGAGGTCTTAGGATGCTTCTCAAAGATTAAAGACAGAGGTCCTGAAATCACTTTGGCTTGCATCCATTACAAGCAGCAAAGCACCAGGTCATATAGCCTGGCCTGCCTTAGTTGTAGCAGTTTCCTCTTTTTTATTCCTCCTTCAACCCTTTCAGTCCTGCCTGCCACTGTGTTTCCCTGGGCTCTCCTCCTCAGAATGCCCTGTTCTGTGTTCCTCCTGGTCTCCAGGAAACTATTCATTCTTCAGGGTTTACCACATGGGAGACCCCCAGGCAATACCCTATCACTGGACAAGGGAGTGGATGTCATACTACACTTTAAAATATATATATCTCCAGCACTTAGCCCAGGCCTAACACACAGCTGGGATAAATAAATGTTTGTTGAGTGAGTGAATGAGATCTTTAAGGCCCTTAACCCCAAACTGTCTCTTTTATGAAGCACTGCCCACCTAATGCACACCAAGTTTGTTCAGCATTCTTGAAGCATTTTTGTAATGGTACCTAAGTAACATCTCTACTTTCACTGCATGGCTTAGTTAAGGGGATGGATATAATCGATGTGTGAACATATTATTTTAGGCTAAAATGCCATCTAGAGCCAACAATCTATTTCCTATTTACTTTGACCCCCACAAGTTGACGATATGTCTGGAACCTTTCTTGACCTAATTTGACATGCTTTTGAAAGATGTATAGGAAATGAATTGCAAATGCTCTGACATCCATGCTCACCCAGGATGCTCATCACCACCAGGATGGCGAACAGAAGCACTGCGATGGCCCCCAGCAGGAGACGCGTGGTGGTGTCTGAGGAGAGAGCAAGGGATTGGTTATGGCCCATCCCCACTGCCCGTTCCCACTGCCAACCCCAGGTCCTGATACTGAGAAACTGGGACTGAGCCCAGCACTCTGTGTTTGAACAAGCCCTCCAGGGCAGTGGCCCCCAACCTTTTTGGCACCAGGGGCCAGTTCATGGAAGGCAGTTTTTCCATGGACCAGGGATGAGGGGGAGGGATGATTTGGGGATGATTCAAGTGCATTACATGTACTGTGCACTTTGCTTCTAATTTAATGCCAGTGCTGATCTGATGGGAGGTTCCAGTCCACAGGCTGGAGGTTGGAGACCTCTGGGCCAGGCCATCCTGATGCTGAAGTCTGAAATGCCATTCTCAAGCACAGGTTTGTCTGATTCTGTGATACTTCTGCTTAAAAACCCTCCCGCAGGGCTACGCACTTGAACTCTTTCTGTGGCTGTTAGCACTTTCCAGTCTCTCATCTCCTGCTGCTTCTCTACCTCATCCCTAGTTTCAGCCAGACTGCTTGAAATACCCAGTTCACCCTCTTAGCCCTGTGGCTGGATCTTTGCTCCCAAAGTGCTCCTTTTCCACTGCTGTCTCTTGAAATTCTGCCCCATATCCTCCATCCTCTTCAGGAAGGCTTTCCTGATCCTCCGGCTTCTCCCTTTAAAATTTTATTTATTTATTGTTCTCACCCCAAATTTTAATTTGATTTTTTAAATGCTCATAGCAGGTTTATTCACAATGGCACCAAAATAGAAACAAGCTAAATGTCCATCAAAGGGAGAATGGATAAAATGTTGGGCATTCATTCAGTGGAATCCTGCACAGCAATTCTTTAACTCTCTATTTTATATTGGAGTGTAATTGATTAACAATGATGTGTTAGTTTCAGGTGTATCCAACAAAGTGATTCATTATATATATATATATATATATATATCTGTCCTTTTTCAAATTCTTTTCCCACTTAGGTTGTTACATAATATTAAACAGAATTCCCTGTGCAATACAGTAGGTCTTGTTGGTTATTTTAAGTATAGCAGTGTGTATATGTCAATCCCGAACTCCCTTACCTTCCCTCCCCTAAGTCCTTCCCACTGGTAACATAAGTTCCTTCTCTAAATCTATGAGTCTGTTTCTGTTTTGTAAATAAATTCATTTGTATCCTTTTGGTTTTTTTAGATTCCACATATAAACGACGTCATACAATATTTGTACTTCTCTGTCTGACTTTACTTCACTCAGTATGACAATCTCTAGATCCATCCATGTTGCTGCAAATGGCATTTAATTTGATATTTAATGAAAGAATGCTTATAGACTTTAGACATAGGGTTTTTGAGAGTTTTATTAATTGTGATACAATACACATAACATAAAAGTTGCCTTTTTAACTATGCTCAAGGGTGCAATGCATGGTGTTAATTACATTCACAAAGTTGTGCACTCATCCCCATGATCTACTTGTAACACTTTTTCATCATTTCAAACAGAAACTCTGTACTGATCAAGCATTAATGCCTCATTCCCAACCCCCTCCAGCCCCTGTTAATCTCTCATTCGCTTTCTGACTCTATTCACCTATCCTAAGTACCTCACGTAAATGGAATCATATCTGTCTTTTGGGGTCTGACTCCTTTTGCTTAATATATTGTTTTCAGTGTTCATCCATATTGTAGCACGTATCAAAATTTCATTCCTTTTTGTGGCTGAATAATGTTGCATTGTATGATTACATACATTTTGTTTATCCATCCATCCATTGAGAGACAGTTGGACTGTTTCCATCTTTTAGTTATTATGAATCATCCTGCTGTGAGCATTGGCCAACAAAGATCTGTTTGAGTTCCTGTTTTCAACTCTTTGGGGGTATATACCTAGAAGTAGAATTGCTGGATCATATGGTAATTCCACATTTAACTTTTTGAGGATGCACCAAACTGTTTTCCACAGCTGCAACACCATTTTGCATCCTACCAGAGATGCCGACACCACATGTTCTAATTTCTCCATCTCCTCACCAACACTTGTTAGCTTCCACTTTTGTTTGTTATAGCCATCCTAGTAGATGTGAAAAGTGAAAGTCACTCAGTCTGTGCGACCCTATGGACTGTAGTCTGCCAGCCTCCTCTGTCCATAGAATTATCCAGGCCAGAATACTGGAGTGGGTGGCTGGTCCCTTCTCCAGGGCATCTTCCCAACTCAGTGATCAAACCCAGGTCTCCCACATTGCAGGCTCATCTTTACCAGCTGAGCCACCAGTAGATGAGAACCCCCTTTTTGTTTTAAGTCCTTTAAAAATGTTTTATGTTATATATGTGCATAGATGGAAGAACCACCTCCACAGCCCACCGCTGGGTTGTCCACCTGTATGAACTAAGTACCAAAGTCAAGAGGAAGTACCTATTAATAGAAACATCTACAGCAATTCAGCATTCCTGTGACATCCAAGTTCCTGATACTGTTTCTAGTAATTCATCTGTATGGTACTTCACAACAGATTGGGAAAAGAAACCTGGTCCTTTATCAAGGATCTGCAAAGCAACAGATCCAGAGTAAGAAATTCTACCAGGCTTCACTACACAACCAAAGAACATCGCCCCTTCCATAGAGGCAACTACTTCCAATTCCTTCAGCGAATTCTTTCAGTATTTACCTCCAAATCTCTAAAAGCTTTGTGCCAAGAAGTCAATACTGCTCAACTTTTCTATTTAAGACATTACTTACTGACATTCCACAATAATGAGGAAGATTTAATTCTCTGCATTTTTGTCCCACCCTGACCACTCACATACTACTTACCCTCTCAACATCATAGTTTGGGTTGGACTGGTAATTTGGTGAGGTTTTTTTGTGGGCGGTGCCATGCCACACAGCTTGTGGGATCTTAGCTCTCCTGACCGGGGATAAAACCTGCGCCCCCTGCAGTGGAAGCAAGGAATCTCAACCACTGGACCACCAGGGAAGTCTCAGTGTTCTTTCCTTATGACAATGTAAATGCTGCTGCCAGCAAGCTATGCAGTGTATTATGATGGTTATTTCTACACAATTTCTTGTTTCCCTGTAAGTAATCATTTTCCTTTGCCTACACTTCTGTGTGCTCATCCTGATTTCAACTCCAAAGCTCCTTTAAGCTGATGAGGCATAATCAGGAATTCTACTCCGCTTCTGTCTTAGTCTTCACAGGCTAACAACATCCCCAAACTAGATGGCTGAAGTAACAGACACGTCTCTCCCCCAGTTCTGGAGGCTGGCGAGTGCAGGATCAAGGTGACCAGCAGATCCGTTCTTGGTCAGGGCTCCCATGGTGGGGTTAATGCCCTTACAAAAAGAGGACAAGGCACCAGAGCAGAGAGCGGAAGCCCTCATATCCACTTTGCTTTTTGCTCTATTTCCTGAAGATTTTTTTAAACTTTTTATCTTCTCACTCTCTACTGAATCTTTTATTTTTATGATTATTTTTAACTTGCAAGGTTTTGGGGGATTTGTTGCTGCTGTTCCCTGAATACTCCCTCTTAAAACATCCTGTTCTTACTTTAATGATGCGAAATTTTCTCTTCTCTCTCTGAATAATACTGACAGTTTTTTAGTTGATATTTTTCTGGGGAAGTGGGAGGGTTGGGGGAGAGGTGGGCAGAAAGTTTAGTCTATATAATTGCTGTTTTTTCCAAACTGCTTCCCCCTA
>SJYT01010927.1:486960-515918 GCA_006410635.1 Cephalophus harveyi
CCCTCCTGTTCATGTGTTTTAATCTCTAGCTTCCATGTCAGGGACTTTCCTCATACATCTCTAGATCCTTGGTTATTTGTTCATGATTAAGGCAGGAGGAATAAGACTTCATTGGTGCCTCTGAGACTGTGAGAGGAGCTTATTAACTGTGGAGGTTATGGTAGAGTGACCTGGCTGGGTCAGTCCTCAAGGCTCTCTCTTTAACACTTGATTTTATTTTATTTTTTAATATTTATTTAACTGTGCCGGGTCCTAGTTGCAGCCTATGGGATCTTAGTTCCCTGACCAGGAATTGAACCTGGGCCCCCTGCCTCGGGAGCACCGGGTCTTAGCCACTGGACCACCAGGGAAGTCCAGCTCTCTGTGTGTGGACCTCCTTGGGTTTCTCCTTTTGGGTCAGCGTCCCTGGGGGCTGCCCCTCTGTTTTCACTCCTGGAGGATGTAGTCTTGGCTGGCAGAAGAGGCGAGGAGGCCATCCTCAGCCCTCAATCTGTAGATGCTGCCTTGTTTGCTCTCAAATGTTCTGGTGTCTGGATGCCCTCTCTCCCCAGGGCAGAGGGCTGGGGAGAGGCTCACAGAGTGGGAAGAGGATTGGGAACCTGAAGTCTTCCTAACAAGGGTTCACCCAGCCCTCCTGACATCAGCTCCCTCTTCACTCACTGCCGGGCTGACCAGTATGGGGTCCTGCGTGCTCCTCTGCTTCCTGAACTTTCTAAGGCCAGGGGAGTCAGTGTCAGTTACTGATCACTGATCATCATTGATCATCATCATTGATCCCTAGCTCCCAACTGTGTTGCTATTGTTTTCTCTCCTGTTATTATTCTTGTGGTCTTTTTAAAAAATCCCTTTATTGGATTTTTAAGGGAGAGAAAAATGCATGTCTTCAGTCTGCTGTCTTTACTTGGAAGTCACTTTATTGGGACTTCCCTGGCGGTCCCGTGGTTAAGACTCTGCTCTTCCACTGCGGGGGGGCATGGGTTCAATCCCTGGTCAGGGACCTAAGATCCTATATGCTGAGTGACCCCCTCCCAAACAAAAGGGAAAAAAACCCTTTTACTATTGTGTGAGTTTCAGAAGGGAAGGAAAAGTGCACGTGTTGAGTCTGCCATCTTTACTTGCAATTCCAACAGACATTCGGGAGTCCTTCCTATGGGCATGGTTTGTACTGACAACCAAGCAGGATCTAGAGGCGGGTGGCTCCAGGCCCGTTAAGAGCAGAGGGCTGGACCCCCTCTGTGTCGGCTCTGCCGTCCCCAGGGACTGCGTGTTGTAAGGCTGATGCCCTTGAGCTGCATGGTGGCGCCAGTGGCAAGCACGCTGTGTGAATCCTTCTTTTCCTTCCGTAAACATTCTCAGTTCGCACCGTAAACCGCTTCACCTGGGTTCACATCCCAGCTCTGCCACTTTCTTGTGTCAGAGTTACTTAGCTTCTATTTCATTTTCCTCGTCTTTAAGACAAAGTCATCATAGTATCTGCCTCTTGGAATTTTATGAGAATTCAACAGTGCCCTAGAGCAGTGCCTGGCACGGGAAGCTCGCCTTCAGTATCAACAACTACCATCATGGTGGTTATTGGCCCACGGGCTCCTTTTGGGCAGTTGTTCAGTTCCCCAGTCATGTCCGACTCTTTGCGACCCCGTGGGCTGTAGCACGTCAGGCTTCCCTGTCCCTCACCATCTCCCGGAGTTTGCCCAAGTTCATGTCCATTAAGTCGGTCCTTTGGGGTAAGGGTTGTGCTTTCCTCACCTTTGGGTTCCCTCTAACAGGGCGCAGTCATTGCCTGGCATGTTACAGAGCCCCCACTGGGGCTGGAAACACACAGGGAATCTAGTTGCCTTGAATGACAATGCCCTTGACCATGTGGATATACACCTGCTCTCAGGGAAAGGGGAGTCTGTGCCTGCATCTCCAGCATCACCAGAACAGAGGACTCTCCTCCTCTTTAATGGGATAACTGCCCTGGACACTGTGCTGTGGACAGAGCTACAGGATCTGACTCTTCGTTCACTCCCGAGGGTGGCCTTGGAGCTGGACAACCCCAGACAAGGTGGTATTAGTTTCCTGGGTCAACATAACAAAGCATCACAAACTAGGTGGCTTAAAACACCAGAAATGTGTCGTCTCATAGCTCTGAGGCCTGCTGCTGCTGCTGCTAAGTTGCTTCAGTTGTGTCTGACTCTGTGCGGCCCCATAGACAGCAGCCCACCAGGCTCCCCCGTCCCTGGGATTCTCCAGGCAAGAACACTGGAGTGGGTTGCCATTTCCTTCTCCAATGCGTGAAAGTGAAGTCGCTCGGTCGTGTCCGACAGCTCTGAGGCCTAGAAGTCCACAATCAAGGTGTCAGCAAGCCACGCTCCCTCTGAGACCTGTAGGCCAATTCTTCCTGGCTTTGTCCTCATTTCTCCTGGTTTACTGGTGATCTCCGGCGCTCCTGGGCTTGCAGGTGCATCACTCCAGCCTCTGCCTTCATTGTGCATCCTTCTCCCTGTGTGTCTGTCTTCATGTGACCGTCTCTTAGAAGGACACCAGTCACATTGGGTTAGAAGCCCACTCTACCCCAGTGTGCCCTCATCTGAACTAATTACACTTGCAGCGACCATATTTCCAAATAAGGTCACAATCTGAGGAACTGTGGAGTTAAGATTTCAACACATCTTTTAGGGGGATACAATTCAAGCCAGAACAAATGTCTAACTCAGCAATCCTGCCTTGTATGCACTGGCCTTTATTAAATGGAGTTTGAGGGTGCAGTTTACTTATGTTTTAAATGCATATGATTTAGCCTGTTATAAAGAACAACTGAAAAAAATTTGGCTTCCAAGCCCAGACAAATCCCGACAATGCTCATATCACAGTGCAAAAGAGACTCATAGCTGACGTCCCTAGGTTGACAGTCAAAAACTCTCAAATGTAGTGTTTGGTAATTTTTAAATTTTTAAGAGGCTTTGCTAAATACGTGTGTGTGGTTTTGAGCAGGAAGTTGTGGGTTTATGCCTAATCAAGAAACTTTCAACATTAAAAATTCAGAATTGGTGAGCACTGAAAAATCTATAGCCTGAGATTTGCAGAATCATCTGTGGCCCCCCCCTCCTGTACCCCCCAGGCTGCTTTTCATCACCCCCGCATCCCCAGTGCCAGAAATATTCCCATCTCCAATCACCTCCAGTCTTTCCAGCACCCAGATGGCAGCTCTGGATCACTTTTGGAACCTGTCCCCCAAGGCTGAGGGTGGAAGGAAAGGTTAATAGCCACAGAGAGAGGACTCAATTGGAAGAATTCCTGTTTGGCTTCCTATTTATAAAGCTAACTGTTCATCAAGGGAAAGTCTTAAAGACCTGGGCTCTAATCTCGGCTTTAGATTTAAGATGTTTTCCACGTCACTTAACCTGTGAAGAGGAAAAAATATCTGCTGGAGGCGGCAGGGTCGTCTGAGGAGGAGAGCTGCGTGCGTCACAAGCACAACTCGATTCTCTCCAATTAGCCTCACCGAGCCCCGTGCCCTTGGTCAGGTCAGGACAGGGCAAGAGCTCTCATATCAGAGGACTTCATGGCAAACCCAACGGGGTTTCACGTGTGACAGAGCAACGTGTGTCCTTGGGCAGGACACTGAGCCTCTCTGAGTCTCCGTTTTCTCATTTATAAAATACACACGACACTTATCCAGCCCGTGGAAGGGCAGATGTTTGGGTTAAATGTGACAGTTATAGGAAAGCCCCAGCACGGGGCTGGCACATAGTAGGGGTTTGATAAATATTCAGCATGTGGTAATAAAGGAGCACAGGTCCCCTGAGGGTTCATCTTGGTCAAATCAAGAAGTCTAAAGACAAGGACTTCCCTGGCTGTCCAGTAGTTGGGACTTTGCACTTCCAATGCAGCGGGGGAGGGTTCAATAGCTGATCAGGGAATTAAGACCCCACATACCCCGCAGCTCAGCCAAAAGAAGAAGTAGTCTCAAAACAGATGCTTGGCTAAGCAAGAGCTGCAAAATAAATCTCTTGGTCCACAGACATGGCAGACCACTCATTCCATCACGAGGGTTTCATCATGGGCTCATTAAGTGGGTCCCAGTTTGATCCTTGGGTCAGGAAAATCCCCTGGAGAAAGGCATGGCAATCCACTTCAGTATTCTTGGACTTCCCTGGTGGCTCAGATGTTATAGAATTCGCCTGCAATGTGGGAGACTTGGGTTCAATCCCTGGGTCGGGAAGATCCCCTGGAGGAAGGCATGGCAACCCACACCAGTATTCTTGCCTGGAGAATCCCATGGACAGAGGAGCTAGGCGGGCTACAGTCCATGGAGTCGCAAAGAGTCGGACACGACTGAATGACTTAGCATGCACACAGTTAAGGGTGGGGTGTGGACTCACAGTAGGCAGACCAGCAGTCAAAGGATTTCGATTGAGCAGACAGTCACACACTGTCTGGGTTCCCCCACCGGGCTCTAGGGACTGGGGAAAGGGGTCACCTGCACATGCCCTCCACCCCAGCACCTCTGTCTGTGTAGCCCTGAGAGGCAGAAATCCTTCTCTAGCTTAGCAGGTGGGAAAACTGAAACTCGGGCAAGTTTGAAAACTTGCCAGTGCCCTGGCAGGGAAAGGATCTGGCTCAGGCTTGGCCAACCCCAGAATTCATTGTCTCTGCCCCTCAACAGGCTGCCTCGGCCCCTGCCTGCGATCTCTTCAAGCACAGGGATGTACCCTGTGCCGAGAGGTGCGCCAGGACAGTGGGCCCTCCAGGAGTGTGTGTGGGAAGTGAGGAAGAGTGAATGAGTACCCCCCCCACCATCAAGCTGTCCTGTGTTTCTCTCCAGAGCATGGCTCATCTGCTGAAATAAGTCTCCTCTCCCTGGCCCTGTCCTTCTTTGTCAGGGGTCCCCAGTGAAGGGATTTGTCCTCTGCCAGTCTCAATCAGGCCAGAGGATGACTCTGACTTTTTCCTGTCTCTTATACACATCTGGTGGCGGCCAGCACAGGGCAGGACCTTGGAGAGCACCATCCTGGTTTGAGGGCTCCCCTCTTTCCGTGGGAGATGTGGTGCCCAGGGAACACCCAGGAGATGCTCAGGGGACTGACAGAGGGGAGGCCCCTGCCAAGGACACAGACTCCATGTGCTAAAACAATAGGAAAGGCTCATAGGCCCCAGAGGCTGAGCCACCAAGGTCCACAGGCATCAGAGTGGGCCTGCTTCTGATGGACCATGTGAACAAGGGCAAGGGACCAGAGGTGCCCTGAGACCCAGAGTCAGGCCAGGTAGGGAGCCATGCCCGGACAGGTGAGATGAGGCTGGGCCACAGGTAAACACAGACCACAGGGTGGCCCGGAAGACCCAGGGTCCTGAGAGACCCCCTGGACCACTTCCTGCTGGGCGTGCAGCCTCTTCTTCAGCCTAACTTGCAGGTGGTTGGCCCAGTCACCCCTGGGAGTAGGAAGCAGACGGGGCCAAGGTCAGGATGAGGAGTAAGACAGGAGGCAGCAAGCCGGAGGTGTTGAAAGAGGCCACACCACCTCTGAAATGGCCCTAACCCCTGGGGGTTAGAGCTAGGTTGGGGCAGATCCTGGAGAAATGCTTACGAATGAATGAGTGGAGAATACAGGTAAGAGGTGTGAGCAACTTCAAGAAATAACTTGGGCGGGAGGGAAGCAGGGTGTCACATGCAAATCTAACAATGTGCCCGGAGACGCACGCCAAAGAGAGGGGTCTGTCCACCTTTATCCTGCTCAGCTCTTCTCAGCCCGAAGCCCCTCTGCAAAAGTTCTTCTCCAAGTTCCAACATCCTTGCCTCCTTTGTCCCAAATCACCACCCAGGTATCCAGCTTTCCCCCAAGTCTGCACTCCCCCCCACCCCCCACCGCTGCCCTCAGGCCATCCGTGTCTCCTGGTCCACTCACCTTTGGGCCAAATGCAGACACGGCTGCCCCATCTCTCCCTCCTCGGCTGGCACTGGCTATGTCCCTCCTCTGACTACGGCTCCACCTTCCTCACTGACCTGGCCTTGGTCTGACCCCTCTAGGCCACCACCACTTTTCCAGGGGCAAACTCACTTGGAAAATGAAGCCCGCTTCATTTTCATTCTATGCTTTAAATCTCTCAGTAGTTGCCTCAGACAAAGTTCAAACTTTTTGGCAAGGCCTGGGTCGCCGTTCACAATCTGGATCCTCCAGACTCCTCTCTTCTCACCCCTCCCCGATCCTTACCCTGAAGGTCAGTTCCCCACAAGGGACAGGCTAGCTCTCACTCTATGACCCCTGAACATGTCACCCCTTCTCTTTCCATATGTCTAGGAGGCCAGCTACTCCAGGAAGTCCTCCCATCCTGATCTTCCTTCCCTAATGGCTGGGTAACCCAGCTTAGGGCTTCCCTTAGCTGATGCTGTCCGGGGTCCTCAGCCTTGGGACTCTGGGTGTCAAGAGTGCCAAGAAATTTCCAGAGGACCAGCCCTCTGGCCACACCTCCCACACCACACACCACCAGTGGCCACACAAGCGGACTGGAGAACTCATGAACTTAAACTCTCATTTCCACTTTGGTTACCGCCCCGCTTGGCCAGTCAGGGGTCACCTCCTGAACCCCTCTGACTGAAAGAGGTAGGTGGGACCCCTGCAGGTTCTCCAGTCCATCACCTCCAGGCCTTCACCCCCACCTCCAGCCAACCCCTTCTCACAGGGCATTAACACCGCGACTGGGGTCTACAGCGTTTGAGCTTTGCCCAGGGCGTTTTCACTGCTGGAGAGTCAAGCCACTCTCTCAATATGCCTCCCAGGTAAGGGCGGGACAGTAACCGCCCCCTTCACTCGGGAGGAAATTGAAGCTCAGCGCGTGAAACCTACTCCCAAGGTCAGAGTGTGAGTTAGCTGCAGAGATAGGTGGTCCCCAGTACCTCCTCCCCACTGCCCCGCAGTGTGGCATCCGATGCCCTGACATCCATCCTCGGGAGTCCAGAGTCGTCCTCCCCGTCCTCCCCACGGGAGATCGGCCAAGGTGACTCTATCCCGCCTCTCGCGTCCCGCTCACCGCTTACCCTCCAAGGCCGCTTTCCAGCTGGTGCTGCCCTCGTAGCCCGACCCCGATCGCCGTAGCAGCCCCTCTGGACCGCGGCCCTCCGCCTCGGCGGGCGAGCGCGGCCTGGGGGCGGCAGGGGCTGGCGCGGGGCGAACGGCGGGAGGCGGCGGCGGCCGGGTGCGCGCGGGGGGCTCCCGGGCCGGCTCCATGCCCCGCGCTCCGCCGCGCCGCGCCCGCGCTCCTGTGCCGGGGTGAGGGGCCCAGCCCCACGCGCACCCGGCGCTCCGCGCGCCCTGCGGACCCCCCAGGCCGGCCTCGGTGGGCGAGGGCCGCGGCTCGTGCAGGCCGAGGCTGAGCCCGGCTCCCCGCTCCGGACCCGCTGCACCCGGTGGCCGCCGCCGCCGCCGCCGCCTCCTGGGTCCCCGCGCGCCTGCCCGGCGGAGCCGCAACCTCAGCGCAGAGCCGAGGCGCGGGGGAGGAGCGCGGGGAGGCGCGGGGCGCCCGGGCAGGGCGGGGGCCGGGAGCGAGGGAGGAGGCGCCGCGAGCGCGGACGGCCCCACCGCCCGGGGCCGCCGGCCTCCCGCCCCCTCGGCAGGAGTCCAGATGCTGCGGAGCGGGGATCGCGGCGCCGGGAGCCCGGAGTCCTGGCTCCCAGTCCACCCGCCAGTTTCTATTAAAACGGGAATCAAGTTCCCGCGAACGACGCAGCGAGGCTCAAGGAAGACGAGGGGCTTTCCTCCGGGCCACCCTTGAGCCAGAGCAGTGGGGTGAGGGCTGGGACGTGGCCCAGACTCTTGGCAGATGAGAGAAACGACGGAATCGGTGAGCACGAGAGAGCCAAGAGCCGAGGGGACGCGTGGAACAGAATTTCCGATTCACTTAAAGTTGACTGAGCCTCTAATACGTGCCAGGAGTTTTTTTTTACAAACCTTAACTGACAACATCCTCAGTGTAGGTTGAGAACGGGGAGTTGGAGAGGTCAAGAGCATTACTAAGGCAGCACCGTGCAGGCGCGTGTTAGGCCACTGTTCTACTCTGGGGCCAGGGCTTCCTGGATGGTCTTCACTCGGTCCGGCTCTTTCCGTGGTTGACCTCAGGTCACCTCAGGCTCCACGCGGAGGCTGGCATGTCCTTCTCGAGGCCCCATCCCACATCTGTTTCCTATCTCAGTCCATGATCCCTCATTCTCAACCCTCCTGCTCTCTTCCCCCATCAAATCCAGTAAGGTACCAACAACTCCTATGAATTCTCCCTTTCAGTGGCCCCATCTGTCCATCCTCTCTTCCTGCAGCCACTCACCAAACACAAGTCCATTTCACCTCTTGTCTAATTGCAACCCCCGCCTCCTAACGGTCTCCCTCAGCGTTGCACAGCCATCATCACTTCCTAATTCCAGAACATGTTCAGCATCCTAGAAAGAAACGTGGTATCCATCAAGCAGTCACCCCTCATCCCCCAGCCCCTGGCAACCGCTAGCTGCTTTCTGTCTCTGAGATGGCCTGTTCTGGATCTTTTGTATCCGTGGAATCATGCACTCTGTGGCCTTTGGTGCCTTAGCCTCTTTTTACTTAGCACGCTTTTGAGCAGCATCCCGGTTGTAGCATGTGTCAGTCCTTCATTCCTTTTCATCCCGTTCTGTTTTGAGAGCTGCTGTCCTTTCAAGGTTGCATCAGAATCCCCAAAGCTTACAGGGACCTCCTGGCTGACACCTGTCCTCTGAGCTGAGCAGACTCTGCTTCCTGGCTTTCCTGAGATGTGGAGTCTTTGCTAGCCCTGGGGTGCTGGGGCCAGAGCTGCCCCTCCAGGCCACCGGGCCATGTGGCCCCTTCAGGGGCTCTCGTGGAGCTGTGGTGGCCCTGCTGCCCTGAAGGAGCCTCCAGACTTCTCTGCGCTTCCTGGGAAGGGGCCCACCCTCCTTACTCCACCATTTCTCCAAGGTCCCTCTCCAGGACACCCCATCATCTCATCAATGACCTTAGGTTCTTAGTATAAATCAGCTTCATTTTCAAGCTGCTTTGCTCTCTGCCCCACCAAAATTCTTAAGGCAAGGACATACAAAGCCTAGTGAATTGCTTTCGATCAGGCTCAGTGGGTAAAGAATCTGCCTGCAACGCAGGAGACACAGGAGACATGGGTTTGGTTGCTGGGTTGGGAAGATCCCCTGGAGGAGTCATGGCAACCCACTCCAGTGTCGTTGCCTGGAGAATCCCATGGACAGAGGAGTCTGGGGGCTACAGCCCATAGGGTCACAAAGAGTCGGACATGACTGGAGCAACTGAACAGGCACAGGAAATACATAAACAGTCAAACAAAAATTTCACTAGAATAGCGTCTTCCCTGGTGGCCCAGTGGTTAAGAATCTGCCTTCCAATGCAGGGAACATGGGTTTCATCCCTGGTCCAGGAACTGAGATCTTACATGCCACAGGGAAATAAGCCCGCGTGTGCAACTAGAGAAAACTTTGGGCCACGCAAAAGATCCCGGATGCTGCAACCAAGACCTGATGCAGCCAAATAAATTTCATTAGAACAGGCTATTTTTCTGCTAGCTGTTAGAGCGTGATGAATGTTGCACCTGCATCCTCACGTGCACTGAGTTGTTCTGGAATGATGACGCCTGCTATGGTGTTTGCTAGACCAGGAGGGCACAGAATTGCAAACCCAAATGCCCAGGGGCAGACATCTGAAGGAAAGAGGGAGTAAATCTTACCAGTGGGGGACTGTGGAGGACCCCCTCACTCAGGTCAGCGGGTCATGGCCAAGTGGGAACACCGCTCCACTGTTAACAGCGCTTCCCAGCGTTTGGGTATTTTCCACAGGGGTTGCAAATATGAGTTGTTATATGAAACTTCATCATTTCTAGTTCTGGCAAACAATTTATATTTTAATAGAAAACTTGTATGAGCCAAAACAACAACAACAACACACACACACACATCTACAGGATTGATTCAGCCTCTGAGGTACCAGTTGACAGTCTCTAATTTAAGGATATACTTGATGTCAGGGACCCCATATAACACAAGACATCACAAACCCTTAGGAAAAAGGGTCACTGGATGAGACCCATGAGGGCAATTGTCTCCTAATTAGGCAAGGGCCTCCTTTACTGGCCTGTCTCCGTCATCTGGAAGGAAACTTCCTCACTGCTTATTATGTGAGCATAAGGGGGTCCTTATGGCTACAAGCAGATGTTGAACTGGGAGGATATTAGGAAAGGCATCTCCATACAGATGAGGGCTGAACCTCTATACTGGCTATAGGTTTTTCCTCTTATTCTTTTGGACTGGGCTTGAGAAATCACACTACCTTCTCCTCATAAGTCAATGGCATCACCTGAGATCTGCCAGCAGACTGCATATTACCGTGGGATACCAGGAAGGTCTTCGCTCTTGGCAATAAGAGGAGTAGGAACAGATCATTTATAATAACAAATAAATAATTCACTTTATTGTCCCTAAGTTAACAAAGTAAAAAATTGTGAAGCCAATACAAGGAGAAACTAAATATTGGTAGTAGAATATATTTTGTCACGTGCTTTATTTTGGCATCATCTCCTTCACGAGTCTATTCTTGGCTGTCAACAAGCAAATTCTCATTGCCAAGTCCATGTGAGTCTTGCCATGTGACTCACAATGCTGCTTGGAGTCACGGGGTATTCAAGGTCCTTCTTTGAGTTCAGGAAGTCAATTAGTTAGTGTTAGTCACTCAGTCACGTCCAACTCTTTGCAACCCTATGGACTGTAGCCCACAAGGCTCCTCTGTCCATGGGATTCTCCAGGCAAGGATACTGGAGTGGGTTGTCATTTCCTTCTCCAGGGGGTCTTTTCGGCCCAGGGATAGAACCCGGGTCTCCCTCACTGCAGGCGGCTTCTTTACCCTCTAAGCCACCAGGAAAGTCATTGTCCTTTTTGTAGCACAGAGAAGACATCCATCTGTTGAGGTTCCTCTCCACTGGGGCAAAGCACTCCCCCCCACCCCCCCCACCATCAAGCTGTCCTGTGTTTCTCTCCAGAGCATGGCTCATCTGCTGAAATAAGTCTCCTCTCCCTGGCCCTGTCCTTCTTTGTCAGGGGTCCCCAGTGAAGGGATTTGTCCTCTGCCAGTCTCAATCAGGCCAGAGGATGACTCTGACTTTTTCTCATCCTCAACGTAATCCTAATACACAGGCTAAGCTTAAGACCCCAAGTAGTGCACACAAGCAGATTGCTCAAGCAGAAATAATGAGCGTAGCCAAAAGACTTCAATCAGGAGATTTTCCAATCCCAGAGTCAACTGTGGGACACAGGAAACAAGGATTGAGTGTCGGTTCCTGGACTTGTGCACAGCAAAAGAGGGTGTGGTGAGGGACTTCCCTAAAGGCCCAGTGGCTAAGGCTCCGTGCTCCCAATGCAGGGGACCCAGGTTCCATCCCTGGTCAGGGAATTAAATCGTACATGAAGATTCCACATGTGGCAACAAAGATGGAAGATCCCGCATGCTGTCACTAAGATTCGGTATAGCCACATAAATAAATTAAAAATTTAAAAAAGACAACTGTAATAGTGTTTCATTACACTATCGGAGGAAGGGAGGGATAGTTAGGGAGTTTGGGATCGACATGTACACATTGCTATATTTTAAAATGGATAACCAATAAAGACCTACTGTATAGCATAGGGAACTCCGTTCAACATTATATGGCAGACTGGATGGGAAGGGAGTTTGGGGAAGAAGGGATACATGTATATGTATGGCTGAGTCCCTTTGATTTCCATTGTTAATCAGCTATGAGTGTGCTAAGTTGCTTCAGTTGTGTCCACCTCTTTGAGATCCCTTGGAGTGTAGCCCTCCAGGCTCCTCTGTCCCTGGGGATTCTCCAGGCAAGAGTACTCGAGTGGGTTGCCATGCCCTTCTCCAGGGTATCTTTCCCACCCAGAGATCAAACCTGTGGCTCTTATGTCTCCTGTGTTGACAAGCGTGTTCTTTTACCACGAGCACCACCTGGGAAGCCTCCAATACACAATAAAAAGTTTAAAAATTAAAGAAAAACTTAATATCATCCCCACCAAAGATAAATAAATAAAAAGAGGACTGTGGTGAATGAATCTTGGAAGCACTGAATAATTTTGTAGGGCCAGCAGTTTTCCAAAACTTCTCCAAAGACTCTTCTCGGGCAAGAGGAGAGTCCACGGAAATTGAAGCATGTGAGAGTGAAGGGGAGGCGGCGCAGGGCGGCTGTGACGTCCCCACGCTGGGGCTTTTCTGCACCTCTGGTCACAGGCTGGTGCTGCAGGACCTGGAGACTGCCCTGGGGCAGAGGCTTCATGAGCCAGCGCTGGTTTCTCTGACAACACGATCCAGTTGGGATTCCAAGGGCTTCCAGGGTGTCCCTTCCCAAGTGCCGTGGAGTAGGAAGAAACCACTGGCTGCCCAGGTCATAGCCAGGACTCTGTGCCTTACCTCATCAGGATTTACTTGCCTAACTTCCTCCTGCTTTCATTTTCCTTATCTGAAAATTAGCACCTACCTCAGTGGGTTATTAGGAATAATGAGCTCATAGATGCGAACCATACAAGAGACACCTAAGGGTCAGGTCGCATGACTAGCCTCCTCTGTCTCGCCCTTCTCTCTGGCTGTTTTCTGCCTCTCGGCCTGTGCTCCCAGTGCCCTCAGCTTGTTGTAGAAAATTCAGCTTTTCCAATAGAACTTGACCAGACTCTCAGCCATACTGGCTTGCAGGTCCCAGGCAAAAAGGGGCCTCTCATAGTAGAGCTGTGTTTCTTTCCTTCCGCATGTGTTTTAACCAAAATACATGCAAAGTCACCAGTTTTCAGTGGCTCTCAGTATGTTCACGTTTTGTGCGGCCATCAGCACCATCCATCTCCTGAGCTCCTTTCATCCTGCAAACTGAAACTCGGTATCCATGAAACAGCCACTTTGTTTCCAGCTGCTCTGGAAACCACACTCTACTCTCCTTTTGAATTTGACTACTCTAGACACCTCATGTAAGTAGAATAGTGCCCTTAGTCTGAATGACCACGATTTAATTAGTTGCTTCATGGGCTTCCCTGGTGGCTCAGAGGTTAAAAGCATCTGCCTCCAATGCGGGAGACCCAGGTTCGATCCCTGGGCCGGGAAGATCCCCTGGAGAAGGAAATGGCAATCCACTCCAGTATTCTTGCCTGGAGAATCCCACGGATGGAGAAGCCTAGCAGGTTACAGTCCACGGTGTCGCAAAGAGTCGGACACGACTGAGCAACTTCACCTCACCTCACCTTACTATGTGATAAGAATGGCCAACTTGCTACCACGAAGAGAAGGATCTCCACCTTCTCTGACTCAGCGGATTCAGCATGCTGGGGTCCCTTGCCATCCCTCATTTGTTTATTTCCTTGGCCGCATTGAGTCTTAGATGCAGCACTCAGGATCTTGAGTCATGTGGGACCTTTTTCTTCTGGTGTGTGGGCTCCAGGTCACCCAGGCTTCAGCAGTTGTGGAGCACGGCCTTAGTTGCCCCAAGGCACGTGGGATCTCAGGTCGCCAACCAGGGATTAAACCCATGTCCCCTGCACTGCAAGGCAGATTCTTAACCACTGGATCACCAGGGAAGTCTTGCCATTCCTCATTCTTGATGCCAGTTTCTATAGCAAGACTCTTCCTAGGGTGAGCTGCAGAAAGCCCTGCCCAATTTGCTTAGGCAAAAAAGGAATCTATTGGCACATGTAATTAAAAGTTCAGGGTGGAGAGGGAGGGCTCCAGGTAAACCTGAACCAGACTCTTAAAACTATGCCATCAAGACAAGCATCTCTCTATTTGGGCTCCATTCTTCTTCATATAGGCTTCATTCTCAGACTCCACACGACGGAAACTGCTCCAGGACCACATTTTCCTGGTTCCACGTTCAGCAGGAAAAAGAGAGCTTCTCTAACCTTAATAATTCAGATAAAACTATGGCCCTCACTGACCTCGCCAGCATCTGGGTCACATGTCCACCCTTGAACTAGTCTCGATGATAAGGTCTGGGTTGTATGTCCAAGGCTGTAGCTGAGGTCAAGGCCATCCTCACCCAAGTCATAGGATTGAAGGTGGGGAGGAGACAAAGGAACTCTCACGGGATGAAATGTTACTCTCCCAGGCTGCTGGGCAGGGAAAATACAGCAAGCTCTCCCCATATAGACAGTAGAACAGGAAAGCCCTTTAGAAAGAATAAGGTAAGGACTTCGCTGGTGGTCCAGTGGCTAAGACTCCATGCTCGCAATGCAGGGGGCCCAGGTTCAATCCCTGGTCAAGGAACTAGATCTCATATGACACAACCAAGTCTTGGTGCAGGCAAATAAATACAGTTCTTTCAAAATAAAAGTTTGTTTAAAAAAGAATGAGGTAAATCTGTATCTGTTGATTTGGAGCAGTCTCCAAGCTAAGCTGAAAAAAAAAAGGAAGACACAGAAGAGTGGCAGAGGGTGTGTCTGTCTCCAGCCACCAAAAGGTGAGGATGTGTGCGTGGTGCTGGCCCAGGAATGAAGACTGTTGTGAGAACACACAGGAAAGAGTTAGTGGGTATTTATTTCTGTGCGGTAGAACTAGGGGGTGTGGAAGGAAGAATATTTTTTGTTTTCCATTCTTGCGCATTTTCATTAAATATCAACCGACCACAGGCTCCATATTTAAGCTGCATTCAGAGCACCTATGTCAGAATTTTTATCTCACAGAAACGGGGAAAGATCACTGGGAGTAAGGACTCTGAGGTCTGGCTGAGATTTTGACTGAGGGCCAGTGGACCTGGCATAGCAAGGCCAGGGGGCCTGGGCCAGGAGCTGGGCAAAGGAGGGCCACCAGTCATGTTTTCTGTGTCAGGGGTGGAGGCCGGGGAGACCTTCAGAAGGAAGGGGAGCTTGAGGCTCAGCTCTGAGAGCTCACGGCTGGGGACCACCCTCCTTTTTCAGAAACAGAGAGAGTCGGCATGTGGGTGGGTCTGATTTGGAGTCCAGAGCATCTTTGAAAGGAGCTCAGAGCAGTTACAAGTCCCCTTAGGTCCCTTTTTGGTGCCCAGGCTCCAAAGACACCCCAGAAGTGACTGATTTTGCTTCAGCCATGAACCCACTCACCATTATTTAAGGTGATTACATTTACATCAAGGCTTCCTCGGTGGCTCAGTGGTAAAGAATCTGCTTGCAAAGCAGGAGACATAAGAGATGCAAGTTCGATCCCTAGGTCAGGAAGATCCCCTGGAGGAGGGCGTGGCAACCCACTCCAGTATTCTTGCCTGGAGAACCCCATGGACGGAGGAGCCTCCTGGGCTACAGTCCCTAGGGTCACAAAGAGTTGGACACGACTGAGCAATTAACATAGCAACAACTGTGTAGCAGAAACATTCTGCAAGTTGCTAACACGTGTCACATCGACTCCGTGGCATCCTGAGTCCAGGACAGCGTCTGCTCCTGTGTGTTAAGACTTTACCAGGTGCTGCTCAGGTGGCTCGGCCAACTCACGGCTGTACAGAGTTAGGAACCCAGGAGGCACCCTGGGACTCATGACCCAGGAACTTCCAGCCACCTTCAGACACCTCACTGCCCCAAAATCTGAAAATCAAGCCGACAGGGATCAAACAGCCTTCCTTCAACAAATTCTGTTAACAGTTATTGAGCAGCAAATATACACTGAGCAGGGCACTAGGTGCTGGGAACACAGAGGCCGAGGACACACCCAGTCCTGGCACTCAGAGCTTCATGACAAGGGCCCCACCAGTGCGTGGAAGCTGGGTCGCTTGGTGAGCGTCCTGGGTACCAGCTCTGACAGTGAGCTGTATTTGCTATTGCAAGCAACTTCTGCAGTCAAGAAAAACTAGTCTTGGGACTTCTCTGGTGGTCTAGCGATTAAGACTCCACGCTCCCAGTGCAGGGGGAGCAGGTTTGATCCCTGGTTAGGGAATCAAAATCCCACATGCTCTGCAGCCAAAAAAAAAAAAAAAGCTAGTGTTGGCCAAAAGCTTGACTTTATGCTAAGAATGATGTCTTCAATAATAATCCTGCTCCAAGCCACTGCCCCATGCATTAGCCTTCTCCCTGGAGGGTAACAGGAACCGGCAAGGGACACAAAAAACTTACACTGGCTGAGGATGAAAACCAAATCTGACTTTGTACTCTTGTTTCTAAAACAACCAAAATAAACACATTTTTTAAAATTATAAAGCTAATACAGAAAATGTTTTCATGCAGGCAATATATAAATTTTTAAATTTTAACCTTTTGCTACAGTTTGGCATACTTCATGTGCTTCTAAGCACCTTTTAATATATGTAAAATAAGTATTTATGATTATTTTTTACAAAAATGAAGCTAATACATCCTGCAACTTGCTTCTTGTGTCACTTCCTATAACTCTATAGCATTTTTTTTTAAAACATATAGAATTCCACAGTATGGAGATACCATAATTATTATTACTTCATTATTCTCCTCTGGATGGACATTTAAATTATTTGTAATTTTTATGAGCAGTGCTGTGATAAATATTCTAGCACATTTACTTCTGTGCCCTGTACAAGTGTTTCTGTGGAAGAAATTTCTTGAAGGGGAATTACTGGGTCAAAAGTTCTCTGAAATGGTTCAACTCAAACCACTGTGTGAGTAAACATTCTGCAGAGCTGAGAGTTAAAAAATAATGCACAAGATTAATTATTCAGAGTGAGAGCTGAAGTGTGCCCAAGGGTATGCTTCGTGCCTTTGTACTGCCTGGTCAGAAATATTCCGCTTTCCTCCTGAGGACAGGAAATCAGCAAAGCAGGATTCCTGAGCCGGGTCTCCCTGACCCCACTGACGGGAACGTGTGAAGGGTTTTGATGGCAGCATCAGAACCATTCATGGACTGAACACATCAGTTGATCACAGGAGGGAAGGGACCACAGGTGAGCTTAAGCCCTCAGACTCTTACCAAGTGCTGTTCTGAAGAGAGAACAGCGCCCCCAAGAGGCGTTTAGATGTCAGCACCTGTCCTCACACAACGGGGCTGTATCTCCCCCAGCTTAGTTTCTCACTTGCTCTAAACCCACCCAGTAAATACTCGCAGTCTAAACCTCCTAAAGAAAAGTAATACCATACAACCCAAGAAGACTCTGGGTAAGTTGTAGTGAGTCTAAGTCTTAGTGTTCTCATTCTGTGTGACCAAAGTCCCATGATATGTAGTGGTGTGTAGTTTTTCAAAGGTGTAGAACAGTTATCCAGTGAGCGGGCCTCACTTAGCCAGCCTCCACCTCTCACCGCGATGTTGCTGCTGTCCCTGCATTACTGAGGGCTTCCCAGGTGGCGCTAGTGGTAAAGGACCTGCCTGCCAATACAGGAGACAGAACAGATGAAGGTGCCATCCCTGGGTTGGAAAGATACCCTGGAGGATCCCTGAGTTGGGAAGATCCCCTGGAGGAGAAACGGCAACCCACTCCAGTATTCTTCCCTGGAGAATCCCATGGACAGAGGAGCCTGGCGGGCTACAGTCCACAAGGCCGCAAAGAGTCAGACACGACTGAAGCGACTTAGCACACAGGCACACATGCAGTACATTACTGAACATGAAGAGATGCTCCAGAAATGATACAAACTGGCACAATGGTTTGAAAAAAGGTCACAAAGTAAAAAAAGAAACTGGCAACAAGTAGACAAGTTAACAAGTAGTTAACTTGCAGTATGAGAATAAGCACGGGAACACTCTGGATTGAGATTTTTTAAACTATATTTGGTTTATACTATTGTGTTAGTTTCAGGTGTACAGCAAAGTGGGTCAGTCGTATTTTTCAGATTATTTTACATTATAGGTTATGACAAGATATTGAATATCATTCCCCATGTTATATAGTAAACCATTCTTGCTTATCTATTTTATATATAGCAGTGTGTACCTCATAATTCCATATTCCTAATTTATCCCTACCCTGCCTTCCCCTTTGGTAACAATAAGTTTGTTTTTTATGTTTGTGAATCTGTTTCTATTTTGTAAATAGATTCATTTGTATTCTTGTTTTCAGATTTCACGTATAAGTGATATATGATATTTGTCTTTTTCTGTCAGATTTATTTCATTTAGTATAATAATTTCTGGGTCCATCCATGTTGCTGAAAATGGTATTATTTCACTCTTTTAACAGCTGGGTAATATTCCGTTATGTATATATACACCAAAACTTCTTTGGGATTGAGTTTTTTTTTTTAAAGGAGCAATTCAGGAGTCGAATAAGCCTAAAAAGCCATATCCCAGGGTTTTGTAACTTCCGCACTGTTGACATTTTGGTCTGGATGATTCTTTGTTACAGGAGTAGGCGGGTGGAGGGGGGCTGTCTTGTGCAATGTAGGATGTGTAATGACAGCATGAAATGAAAGTGAAATTTAATCACTCAGTCATGTCTGACTCTTTGCAACCCCATGGACGGTAGCCCGCCAGGCTCCTCTGTTCACAGAATTCACCAGGCAAGAATACTGGACTGGATTGCCATTTCCTTCTCCAGAGGATCTTCCCAACCCAGGGACTGAACCCGGGTTAGGTTCAACGTCTCCTGTGTTGCAGGCAGATTCTTTACCATTTGAGCTACAGGGAAGCCCTGACACCGTTCAGTTCAGTTCAGATCAGTGGCTCAGTCGTGTCCGACTCTTTGCGACCCTATGAACTGCAGCCCGCCAGGCCTCCCTGTCCATCACCAACTCCCGGAGTCCACTCAAACCCATGTCCATCGAGTCGATGATGCCATCCAACCATCTCATCCTCTGTGGTGCCCTTCTCCTCCTGCCCTCAATGTTTCCCAGCATCAGGGTCTTTTCCAATGAGTCAGCTCTTCGCATCAGGTGGCCAAAGTATTGGAGTTTCAGCCTCAACATCAGTCCTTCCAATGAATACCCAGAACTGATCTCCTTTAGGATGGACTGGTTGGATTTCCTTGCTGTCCAAGGGACTCTCAAGAGTCTTCTCTAACACCACAGTTCAAAAGCATCAATTTGGTGTCTGTCTAGCCACTAGATGTCACTAGCACACACACACACACAGTTGTGACAGTCATTAAATTCTCTAGCGCCATTGCCATGTTTGAACAGTTCAAGATTTAAGAATCCCCTGGGAAACAGGTCTTTTGAGGACAAAGCAGCTGCTGTGGACTCTTCTCCCAACCATGTGAACTGCTTTGGACTCTCGGCAGTTACTATGAGATGTTTTCCCTCACCCAGACCAGAAGCCCGAATCTGGCAACCGTGGGGCACAGTGAATAGCCAACAGGGAAGGCGAGTGCCCTCTGGGGGCTGGAAGCCAAACAAGAAACCCATAGCTCGGTTTCTGGAGCCACAGCTGTGGTGGCAGGGAACACTTCTAGAGAACTGAAAGTTCCAGGGCAGCCCTGCCCAAGGAGAGGTTGAGCAAGAAAGCCCGGGTGAGGGGGCGGGTTGGAGATTGGAGACTTGCAGGCATCTTCCTGGGCTTCCGGAGTGGATGCTGTAGTGGGGGGAGGTGTAGGCAATAAACCTTACCCAGGTGGGGTGGTTTGCTATGAGACTTAAGGAGAGAGGGTAATGACTGTTGGCAGGTAGGGGGCGCTGTTTTAGGTGGGATGATCAGGGCTCAGCATTTCTCTGAATAACTATCAACTATCAAAAAGAGGAACCTGGCATCTTACTGCGTGCTGAATTCCCTGAACTTACACAGCGTCTAGAACGCAAGCCATCTTGGCACACGCTTCCTGTGATACAGCACAGACTAGTTTCGGCCCTAGTTGGGCTGTTAATTTACCACTGGGCTTGGGCAAATCAGCTCTTTGGAGTAAAGCTCCGTTCCCCATCGTCCTGAGGGAGTTGTTTCAGGACTGAAATGAAACATACACAAAATATATAGTACTGTGAATTAATATAAAGGGTGAAGATTTTAAAGTGGCCACTTTTCAAATATGCCCAGACAGCGTCCTTGTGGCTCAGTGATAAAGAATCCACCTGCAATGCAGCAAACGCAGGTTCGATCTCTGAGCGGGGAAGATTCCCTGGAGGAGGAAATGGCAACCCATCCCAGTACTCTTGCCTGGGAAATCCCATGGACAGAGGAGCTTGGTGGGCTACAGTCCATGGGGGTCACAAAGAGTCAGACACAACTGAGCACCCTCGGACCAGTTCCACAAGCTTCCAAACACACTGCAGAGCTTTCATTATTGTTGCTGTTGTTTGTTTTGGTGAAATCGCTTCAGTTGTGTCCGACCCTTTGCAACCGTATAGACCGTAGCCCACCAGGATCCCCTGACCATGGGATTCTCCAGGCAAGAATACTGGAGTGGGTTGCCAAGCCCTCCTCCGGGGGATCTTCCCGACCCAGGAATCGAACCTGCATTTCTTTCGTCTCCTGAGTCGGCAGGAAGGTTCTTTACCACTAGCGCCACCTGGGAAGCCCGCTGTTGTTGTTGTTGTTATTATTTAAAGTGTACGGTTGCGAGCCACTCTGGTTTTTCTAGGAACCCGCCACGGGTCTGACCTTGCTGCGGTGCGCGGGCGCCACCTTGGCCGTGGCCTTGAGCCTGTGCCTTGGAGGCCGGTGCTCAGCCGTGAGTGTTCTCTCCCCGTCTCGCAGGGCTCACGTCCTTGCCCTAAGATGATGCTTAAGGCTGAAAGGCTGAAAACAGCCTTTGGGGGGCAAAACTGGTCCCCAGCGGGTAACGCGAGGAGCCACTCCGCGTGTGCGCACAGCTCCGGAGCCGCGGGAAGCTGGGCTGGCGCTTCAGCGCGCTCCTGGGGAACGACATCACCCGCTCCCGGGGGGTCTGGGGGAGGAACTGCACCCCCGGAGCCACGCCCCCGGAGTCCCCGGGCGAACCCGAAAGCCAGCACCTTCCGCCTGCACCGTCGTCCGTCTCGATTCCCTCCAGGGACCCCGCCTCGGCCGAGAGGCAGGCAGGCGGTGAGCGGCGCTGTTTCCAGCGATGTTTCCCTTTCCCTTAACGTAGGGTCGCCATCTAGCGATATCTAAGGGTATACTACCACGTTCTAACTTCGGGTGGCCGAAGTACACCTGTGGAACGTTCTGATGAGTGCGGGAAAGTTCTGTGGAGGGGACTGGACCCCGTTCCAGAAGGCCTTGCTGGGGGCGGATGAGGGATGGCGCTTCCCTGCCCGACAATAACACGCGGCCTGGGGCCATCTCCGCGGGTGGAGGCGGGTCTGGTCCGAGCTCTGAGTCAGCCTCCTGTTGAGGATGCCTAGCTCTTCTGCAGGGCGGGCCCTTGGCCCCACAGAGGTCGGCTCAGAGCCACACTGGGCATAAGACCTCTCTGGGAGAATTCTGGCTCAGGATACCCCACTACTTGTCGGGACTGGGGAAAGGTGTTCGGGGAGACCCGGGTGTCAGAGGAAGCACCACCAGGGTTAGCCTGAGCGCATCCTCCCTGAGTGCACCCCGGGTTAGAGACTCAGAAGACCCGGCGGGACCGACCTCCGAAGTTTCTGAACCGGCCTGACTCTGAGCCACCTCATCCCCACCAGCCCACTTGGTCCAGAAAAATCTCAGGAGGCAAGTGGTTTCTGCAGCTCAGCAAACAATCAGGTGGAAAAGGACTCCAGTCTCCTCTTTTCAGACACCCCGCTTAGGGGTTTTCTTGCAGTCCTCAACTTGGCTTCATGGAGGGAAGGCACCACCCGCCTTTTAAGAGAATAGCTTCTCCCCACAAGCACTGAGCTCCCAAAGGCTGCTGACCTCCTTCCCTATTGGGGGGGGGGGGTGTTGGGGGAGAAGGAGGAGGAAAAGGGAAAGTTTTCAATAGGCACCACTCAGTAAGCCCTGTAGATAGGCTTGGTCTGATTGTTGGCCTGCTTGGACTTAATATGTGGACCACCCAGCACTTCTTACCCACATTTGGAGCCTTGGCTGCCATTCTTTATATATATATATACACATATTTATTTTTACTTACTTGGCTGTGCTGGGTCTTAGTTGCGGCATGTGGCATCTTTGGGTGTGGCATGTGGGATCTAGTTCCCTGACCAGGGATTGAACCCAAGCCAATCCCTGCATTGGGAGCTCCCAGTCTTTAGTCACTGGACCACCAGGGAAGTCCCGCTGTCATTCTTGAGCAACAGGCTGTCCCCCACCCATGTGGGACAAGTGCGTGAATAGAAGCAGATACAGACTGAGACCTGGAATTCAGCTCTTCCCTGATCGCAGAGCCATGTCACCTGGAGGAAAGGGCACATTTTTCAAATCCACCTGCTCTCTTTGAGCCTGCCCACAGTGGACGGGAGTGGTGGGGCTTTTCCTAATTCTCACAGATAGGGGCCAGCTGCAGCTTTTGGGGAGTTAGGTGACTCCTTGGAGAACAGGCTCCTGCATGGAGTCCCAGCCCATGACTCCCTGGCTTCTCTGGACCCCTTCTCACCTGTGTTCTCCCACAGGTAGAAATCCCTTCCCGAGTTGCTCCGTGTATTATTAGCTGGAGTGGCAAATCTTTTCCTGTGCCTGTGGTCTCCACCAGGGGGCGCTGCTGCGGAGTGTAACGTCAAGACTTTTACCTCCGCATTTGATCATAAGGTTTTCAGGCAGAAAACGTGTTTGCACCATTCTGCTGACTCTAGCCTAGCTCTTCAAACCAAGCTGTGAATGGCTCACCTTCGTTTCTCTTGTTCCCAGACTATCTCAGATATACAGACACTCCTCTGTAAATAGAAAGGTCATTACAGTTCCAGCAGACAGAGATTAAGGTGGGCCAAGAGTGAGTTTATGTTCCTACCACCTGGTCTGTAAAAATCTGTGTAGCTGAGCACTTTTTGATGATGTTTGAAACAGGACAATGAGGCATTTCCTTGTGTGCTACCAAAGGCCTGCGTCAGTGTGTTTGTTTCCTGGGGCTGCTGTAACAAAGTATCATAAACGAGGTGACTTAGAACAGGGTCCCCAGCCTCCCGGATCTAATGCCTGATGATCTGAGGGGGAGCTGACATCATAATAATAGCAATAAAGTGCACAGTAAACGTAATACCTTGAATCATCCTGAAACCATCCCCTCCCCAGTCCGTGGAACAGATTTCCATGAAACCAGTCCCTGGTGCCAAAAAGATTGGGGATCGCTTGCTTAGAAAACAGAAATCTCCTGTCTTACAGTTCTGGAGTCTAGAAGTCCGAGATCAAGGCATCAGCAGAGTTCGTTCCTTCTGAGGGCTGTCAGGTAGACTCTTGCCTCTCTCCTGGCTTCCAGTGGTTTGCTGGCCATTTTTGGTGTTCCTTGGCCTGTAGACACATCTCCCCCATCTGCCTTTATGTTCACATGGCGTTCTCCCTGCATGCATGTCTGTGTCCAGACCTCCCCGTTTTATGACGGATTAGGACCTTCCCTGATGGCTCAGTGGGTGAAGAATCCACCTGCAAAGAAGGAGACACAGGAGATGCTGGTTCAGTCCCTGGGTTGGGAAGATCTCCTCGAAGAGGAAATGGCACCCCACTCCAGTATTCTTGCCTGGAGAATCCCATGGACAGAGGAGCCTGGCGGGCTGCAGTCCATGGGGTCGCAAAGAGTCGGACTTGACTGAGCGACTAAGCACATATGCATGCACACAGGGCCCATCCTAATGCCCTCACCTTAACTAATTACATCTGCAAGGACCTCAGCTCCAAATAAAGTTACATTTTGAGCTACTAGGGATTAGGACTTCAACATACAAATTTGTGAGGACACAGTTCAGCAGATACCATTAAGATCCCCGAGCAAGATAGCACTAAACCCCTCATCTTCTCCTCCATTGCCATGGTGATGGGAGGAGGGGAGGCTGGAGGGACAGAGAAATTCAGCTCATAAAAGTTACTAGAAAGCTTTTCTTTATGTGTCAGGTTGGATTCAGAAACCTGTCTGATCTCCAATAAAATCTCTTAAGATAAACAAGCCAGACAGTCTCAAATTTATGTGTCTCCAGACCCCAAAGTAAAGGGAGGCTTTGTAGCCCAAACAGACCCTGAGCTGTCTCAGCAGCCAGAGAGACATAAGTCTATGAAAAGCTGGCCTCCTCGGCCAGAGCTATCATCATCCTTGCAGGAGTTTACCCCTTCAGGTTTTTTAAATTATACCTTGTCTTAATCATCGCAGTGAAGGTCTCTTCAAAATTAGCCACAGCTTAAATACCTGTTTCAGTTGTTGTATTTTGCTTGCAGAAATGGCACAGTTCTGTTTCTCATTCTCAGGCACAGTGACCAGACTGGCTCTCCTGCTGTCTGTGTCAGGGTATTTAAATCTGCTATGTATGAAAGTCATGTGATCCCAGTTTGGGGGTCTGAGGAGACAGGTGGAAACCAGCCTTCCAAAGGCCTATGAAAGAAGCTTCATGGGCAAAAATGCAGTGGAATAGATAAGCCAGATGGTTAGAGCTTCAGCCTGTAGACCAAGGGTCCTTACCTTGCTGCTCATGGGTGGGCTTCAGGGAATCTGTGACCCCGCCCCCCAACACTGAAAACTGCAAAGTATATGCATTTTACTAAGGAGGGTGCTCCCAGGATTCACTGCAGAGTCAAAGGAATCTATACATAAACCAATTAAGAAATACAGTCCTAAAAACTCTCATCCCCTCACACATCTTTAGGGTAAATGAGTAGATTCAATTTTCTTCTAAAGCATAGACGTTCATCGTGAAATTGGGAATTGATCTTAACGATGGCTATCTCCCGATCTGAACCCCGAAGGAACTTCAGGGCTCTGTGTGTGGATCTATAATTTGGGTTGATGCAGGCTAGGTTCTGTAGTCACAGAATGGCATGTAGTGTGGTCCCTGTGGCCTGGGTTCTCTGATGGGTCCCCAGGAATAGAAGTATCTGTTCCTTTGTAGAGAAAGATGGACCTTGATAAAGTCCGTGAACTTGGTCCCAAGACTGACAGGGATGTAAGACCCTTTCCCTAGAAGTTTGCCTCTCTAGAGGGTTTTTGTTCACATCATCCAGAGCTGAGTGACCGACGACGTCTACTTGACCAAAGATTCACAGTGTTTGTATTTAAGACAGAAGTTGGTCCTGCTCTCCCTGTCTCTCTTTCTGTCTCTCTGTCTCTCTCATTTTTCTGACCCTCTGCCACCACTGTGTGTGGGCATGCTCAGTCTGTCTGACTCTTTGCAACCCCATGGACTGTAGCCTGCCAGGCTCCTCTGTCCATGGAATTGTCCAGGCAAGAATACTGCAGCGGGTTGCCGTTTCCTTCTCTAGGGGATCTTCCCAGCCCAGGGATCAAACCTGAGTTGCCTGTGTCTCCTGCACTGGCAGGCAGATTCTTTACCACTGCGCCACCTAGGAAGCCCTCTGCCACTACTCTATGGTAAATAGATGAAAGAAAGATGTTAGATAGATAGCTGTATACCTTCATGGTACATGGTAGGGAAAGTTCTCAGTCTGCATTATTATAAAGAATCTAGCTTTCCCTGCCAGATTTGTTTTACAGAAATAAAAGAAATTTTAGCAAGCCGTTTAAACTAAATAGTTTCCTAAATAGTTCCCTAAAACGAATAGTTTCCTAAATAGTTTCCTTCACAGCCAGAGATCTCCAATAGTCTCCCCGCCAGACATCAGTTTTTCACTACCTGATGAATTTGGCTTTTATTTTGGGGGGAGAAAGCCTCTTGTTTTCTACTTGCCTGCATTTTTGCTTTAACGTCTTCTGGAAAGCTGGGGTGTTTTGATGCACGTGGACCACACCTGGGAGTATCCCCACCTCACTCTGTGCTGTGAGCGTCTTCATCCAGCCATCCCTCTCCTTGTATTCGACAGGCTGGCAGCCAAGTCACACGCATCACGGGTGCAGGACTGGGGAGGGTCTGCACAAATACACGCACTGCTTGGAAAGCATCTGTACGACGACGTCACCGAGAGCCCGGTCTGATGTAAACCCCCGCCCCGGCTTAGACTTGCTCGTGGGCGTCAGTGCCAGGGCGTCACGCTCTCGCCTGCTCCTGGCCTCCCTGAAGGCTGTGATCATTACCAGTGTTATTCACCCGGGCAGGGAAGAGCCTCACAAGCCCTGCTCTTGTGGCCATGGGGTGTCCCGGCATCAGGTCGGCAGGGAGGAGAGGTGGCCAGGATTTGGGGGCAGGGTGTGGAGGATCCCCTGGGTCCCGAGGCTGCTCCCTCATGAAGGGGGTGGGTATCCCTGGCGGGGAGGGTCACAGTGCAAGTGTGAGACCCCTCTTATTTCTCACGTGGAAAGTCCTTGAGGGTGTGGGGCCCTTCCAGTATCTGAGACAGGTCTCGGGAAGCACCGCCTGTCTTGAGGTGGGTGGAGGGACTCAGGGCACAGATGGAAGCAGGGAGAGGGAGCCCTTAGAGAACTGGGATGGGCCGGGGCCTGGGAGGGCAGAGGACTCCATGCCTGAGCCAGGCGGCCCCTCATCTCCGACCAGCAGAAGTAACCAGGTCAGTTCAACCCTGGCAGAGCCCAGTCTAGGGCCTGAAAGACAGGCAGGGGCCCCTGCGGGCCATGGGGCTGCTGAGCCTTCTTCTCGCCGTTTTTGGCCTGAGTGGCCTTGGGCTGCCTGCTGTCTCCGATACCACCACGTGGCCCAGCATCGGGCCCCACTGGAGCAGCCCACCCTCCTGGGAAGACCAGGCTCTGTGTCCTCACTGAGGTCTGCATCCAATACCACCACGTGGCCCAGCATCGGTCTCCACTGGAGCAGCCCACCCTCCTGGGAAGACCACGCTCTATGTCCTCACTGAGCTCTGCACGGAAGGCCTTGAGAAGGTAACTGGGATCTTGCAGGGAGACCCCACATCTTCCACTGTGGTCACTCACCCCTGGGGCCTGGGCACAGAGCTCAGGGGCGGGTCTCTTGACCAGGGTGTGCATTCAACAGTGCAGGCCGTGAACTCCCCTGGACTCTGATGTGAGTGCAAGCCCAGCATCTCATCCCCTCTGCTCCCAACAGCAGTGAAGAGACAAAGCCTACGGGGTAGGAATGGTCTGATTCGAAGTTAGCCACCTGGGTTTCCGATGGACTCACTACCAAAAGAGAGCTGTTTTTCTGCTTCTTCCTCTTCAGAGCGCGGTTGGACTTTGTGTCCTAGAAATTGAATTGTTCCTAGCCCCAGGGGAGAGTTGAGTGCCTTCGTTTTTAAAAGCCTGCCTAGACTCATAAAATAATCATAACACAAGAGGTTTTGGATAGAGGAAGACTCCATGGACTGAGTCCAAGGAACAGCCCAAGGCTGGCGGGGACTGGGTGGGGACAGGCATTCCCACAGTGCCAGGTGCCTGCCCCGGAGGGTCAGGGAGGGGCAGGACCTCGGCCCGGGAGGGCACGAGTGGAGATGTGGAGCTGCCTCTGGGAGGTGCAGCCCTGGAAGGATGGCAGGGGAGAGGGAGTCTGGACCACAGAGGCTGGATTTGTCAGGGTCTTTAGAGAGACAGAAACACTGGGGACATATTGTTGTTGTCTAGTCGCTAAGTCATGTCCAACTCTTGCGACTCCATGGACTGTGGCCTGCCAGGCTCCTCCATCCATGGAATTTCCAGGCAAGAATACTGGAGTGGGTTGCCATTCCCTTCTCCAGGGGATCTTTGTGACCCAGGGGTCAGAGCTGCGTCTGCTGCATTGCAGGCAAATTCTTTACCCCTGAGCCACCAGGGAGGCCCATTAGAGACATACGTGTATATATATTTCCTATATATATATATATATTTTTTTTTTTTTTTTTCCTGTATGTATAATCAGGAGCCAGCTCATCCCATTATAGAGGCTGAGCAATCCCCTTTGGCCCTCCTTGTCTCTTTCCGCCCCTGTTTCCTGTTCCTTGCACCTGCCCCCATCCAGGTCTTTCCACGTATGGAGCCCCAGACCCCTAGAGGTCAGCTACAGTGGGAACATTAATCCACAGGAGGGCTGGGTCTGTCCCACGTGTCACTGTCTATTCATCAGGGTTCTTTGTTCACACTTACAAGCCTGAGTGTACAGCCTCCAGTGTGCTGTGCTGTAGGGGAACGGATTCTAGGAATGGAGCTCCCGGCACGGGAGGCTCTTTGTTTCGACACGCAGGGAGCAAGCAACCGACGACTCAGGGAGCTGTTTTCCTGCCGTTGTGGCTCCCGAGTCTCCTCGGGTGAGCCTGCATGCGTCCAGGTGGGACGCTTTCTCATCCCCGCTGCAGCCCTCCCTGTATCTGCACACCTGACTGAAGGCCACCACTGGCTCCTCCACTGGTCCACATTTATCCCTCCTCCAGCTCAGGTGGATCCTCCACCAAATAACCGAGGCGGAAGAAGGATGCCATGTCACCCCCAGCCGACAGCTACTGTCTCAGAGAGCCACAGAGAAAAGATCGGGGTGAGGAGGTGGCTGGAGGAACTTGAAAGCGAGTAACTGCCGAGTAACTGGGTCAGCTCCTTCACCTCGGCCTCAGCCCGTGACTTGCAGGGAGCCTCCAGAGACTGGGAGAGAAACCTCCGAGGGCCAAGGGGTGCAAGAAGTAGGAAATGGGGAGAAAAGCCGTGTCTGGGGTTCAGAGATACACGACCACATCCCAAGTCTCCCACTTCATGGTTGTGTGACCCTGGCAACCTCTCTCACTCTCAATTTCCTGTAAAGTGGGAATTTTAGTAATTTTAGTGTCTTCTCCCCAGGGTTAGTAAGGTGAAGAGTAAATAGACCTCACAGCCAAATGCACTGTACCAAAATAAACTGACTGGACCCTAGTTTGAAACTAACTGGGGGGATTTAAACAACAACACAAGAGAAGACTCTACACATGGACATCACCAGATGGTCAACACTGAAATCAGATTGATTATATTCTATGCAGCCAAAGATGGAGAAGCTCTATACAGTCAACAAAAACAAGACCAGTAGCTGACTGTGGCTCAGATCATGAACTCCTTATTACCAAATTCAGACTCAAATTGAAGAAAGTAGGGAAAACCGCTAGACCATTCAGGTATGACCTAAATCAAATCCCTTATGATTATACAGTGGAAGTGAGAAATAGATTTAAGGGCCTAGATCTGATAGATAGAGTGCCTGA
>SJYT01010927.1:523193-558106 GCA_006410635.1 Cephalophus harveyi
CAGATTTCTCAAGAGGCAGGTCAGGTGGTCTGGTATTCCCATCTCTTTCAGAATTTTCCACAGTTTATTGTGATCCACACAGTCAAAGGCTTTGGCATAGTCAATAAAGCAGAAATAGATGTTTTTCTGCAACTCTCTTGCTTTTTGCATGATCCAGCAGATGTTGGCAATTTGATCTCTGGTTCCTCTGCCTTTTCTAAAACCAGCTGGAACATCTGGAAGTTCACGGTTCACATATTGCTAAAGCCTGGCTTGGAGAATTTTGAGCATTACTTTACTAGCGTGTGAGATGAGTGCAATTGTGTGGTAGTTTGAACACTCTTTGGCATTGCCTTTCTTTGGGATTGGAATGAAAATTGACCTTTTCCAGTCCTGTGGCCACTGCTGAGTTTTCCAAATTTGCTGGCATATTGAGTGCAGCACTTTCACAGCATCATCTTTCAGGATTTGAAATAGCTCTACTGGAATTCCATCACCTCCACTAGCTTTGTTTGTAGTGATGCTTTTTAAAGCCCACTTGACTTCACATTCCAGGATGTCTGGTTCTAGATGAGCGATCACACCATCGTGATTATCCAGCTTGTGAAGATCCTTTTTGTACAGTTCTTCTGTGTATTCTTGCCATCTCTTCTTAATATCTTCTGCTTCTGTTAGGTCCATAACATTTCTGTCCTTTATCGAGCCCATCTTTGCATGAAATGTTCCCTTGGTATCTCTAATTTTCTTGAAGAGATCTCTAGTCTTTCCCATTCTGTTGTTTTCCACAGTCATGACTTTTAAAACCAATCTTTTGGCCATTCTTAGGGGAAAAAATCTATAACGAACTGTTTGGTGTGTATGTCTGTGTTCTAATTGCACTACCTATGAACAAATTCATTCATTAACAGGACAAAAAGAAGTAAAGAGTAACTTAAAACTGACTGTAGAAAACTCTTTAACTCCCCAAATTCATAGCAATCGTCATCACCTGACCACAGCTAAAGCTCCTGTGGTTTGGTTTAGTTGCTCGGTTGTGTCCAACTCTTTGCAACCCCACAGACTATGGCCCACCAGGCTCCTCTGTTCATGGGATTTCCCAGGCAAGAATACTGGAATGGGTAGCCATTTCCTTCTCCAGGGAATCTTCCCAGCCCAAGACCTGAACCTGGGTCTCCTGCATTGCAGACAGATTCTTTATCGACTGAGCTAAACGCTAAAACTCTTACAATACTTTAAAGTTCACAAGGCCGTTTCTCATTCATTAACTCATTTGATCTTCAAACACTATGAAGCAGCTATGATTATTCCAGCTTTACAGATGGGGAAATTGAGATTTAATTTATTAGCTGAGAGATGCAAGGCCGGAGGTGACCTTGTTACTGCAGTCGCTGTTTAAGTTGTACCAGCCTGAAGGTGGCCCTAGTGGTAAAGAACTCCCCTGCCAATGCAGGAGACATAAGAGACACGGGTTCGATCCCTGGGTTGGGAAGATTGCCTGGAGAAGGATATGGCAACCCACTCCAGTATTCTTGCATGGAGAATCTCATGGGCAGAGGAGCCTGGCGGCTACGGTCCATAGGGTCCCACAGGGTCAGACATGTCTGAAGCGACTCAGCACACACGCACAACCCGAAAGTCAGCACTGGAAATTCCTCCAGCGGAACACACCCAGCCGGGTGAAACTGCACACACAGACTGCCTCTGCTTTTCAGGTAGACTGTTTGTTTTCTCTTTAAGACCTGAAGACTTTGTCAGCGGGAATGGGTGGTAATTAGGAAGATAAGAGATTGATCTTGGATTCTAGTCTGCTAATGTTTGTTTTATGCCAGCATTGTCCCTGTGGCACTCAGCCAGAAAGAACGAAGCAACTAAAATGTCTAGGCAAAAGCCTGGAAAATAAATTCACAAGAAAGAAAATCTATAATTAGGGAAATTGTGAACTAAATTTGAAGATATATTCACAAATTCTGTGAATTTATATGGTAGTGAAGACAGATTCTGATAAGCCAGAGCAAAAAAGAACTGCAATATTTTTTTTTTTCCTTCCAAGAATAACAGATACCACCAGCAAAGGTGCTAAAACATACTGAAACAAAGAGGCGGATCATTTTTCCTTAATTAGAGAGTCAGTGTTATTCTGTGACCACAAAGAACATTCTGCTGATTTTGACAATTATTTTCTTCCATTCTGTGAGTCTGGGCTGCATGCATAGTCCTCAGGCAGACACGAAGCAGAGCTAGGCAGAGCCCCTGCAATCCAGGGCATCTTCTCTTGGACCAACCGTCTGCATCTTTGCTGGTAAAGGACACTTCCATCGTACAGCCGGTACCAGCCAGACTGTTCTATGGCCACATATTTCTCCCAGTCCCTGTTGTTTTCCAGCGCTGTAGGTGGGACTTTAAGAAGGCCCTTGTCAATTTTTCGCCCCTAATTTTTCACAGTTTTTGAATTCAGCTTACTGCTTCCTGGTGGCTCAGTGGAAAAGAATCCGCCTGCAATGCAGGAGACTTGCAGGAGACACGGGTTCAATCCCTGGGTCAGAAAGATCTCCTAGAGAAGGAAATGGCACTCAAGTATTTTTGCCTGAGAAATCTCATGGACAGAGAAGCCTTGTGGGCTACAGTCCATGGGTTTGCACAGTCAGACACAACTGACAGACCAAACAGTAACAACAAAACAGCTACACATGTATCCTGATGCTGTCTCTCCTTGGAATGGAAGGGGCAAGGGAGGTGGTCTTGTAAACAGCTGGCTGCTTGATGCCACATTTCCAGCTCTGCTGCACACAGATGGCTGTGACTGCAAGGCACACTTGCTTTACGGGCCATTTGCAAAGTCAGCACTGTATTTTGGAACAAGAACAAGATCAGAAACAGATTCAGCAGAATGCAGCAGGGGACTGCTAAGATTTTCCTTGAAAATACAGCCTTGAAAATGTTTGCAGAATCCTGTGCATGAGCAACTCAGGGTCCTGTGGGGAACTAATCCACAAAACGGGTTAGAAGCAAACTGGAAGGGGAAGAAGAGCAAGGTGCAGGAGAGCTAGAAATCAATCTCACAGTGCTCACTGTGCCATATGCAGAAATGTGGATGGACCTAGAGTCTGCCATACAGAGTGAGGTCAGGTCAGAAAGAGAAAAATAAATATCACATATTAACACATATATCTGGGATCTAGAAAAATGGTACAGATGAACCCATTTGCAAAGCAGAAATAGAGACACACATGTAGAGAACAAATGTATGAACACCATGGGGAGGAAGAGGAGGTGGGACGAACTGGGAGATTAGGACTGACATACATATACTGCTGCTGTTGCTGCTGCTGCTGCTGCTAAGTCACTTCAGTCGTGTCCGACTCTGTGCGACCCCACAGATGGCAGCCCATCGGGCTTTGCCATCCCTGGGATTCTCCAGGCAAGAACACTGGAGTGGGTTGCCATTTCCTTCTCCAATGCATGAAAGTGAAAAGTGAAAAGTGAAAGTGAAGTCGCTCAGTCGTGTCCGACTGTTCGCGACCCCATGGACTGCAGACCGTCCATGGGAGTTTCCAGGCGAGATTACTGGAGTGGGATGCCATTGCCTTCTCCGGACATACATATACTACTATGTATAAAATAGGTAACTAATGAGAACTCCAGTACTCTTGCCTGGAGAATCCCATGGATGGAGGAGCCTGGTGGGCCGCAGTCCATGGGGTCGCTAAGAGTCGGACACGACTGAGCAACTTCACTTTCACTTTTCACTTTCATGCATTGGAGAAGGAAATGGCAACCCACTCCAGTGTTCTTGCCTGGAGAACCCCAGGGACAGGGGAGCCTGGTGGGCTGCCTTCTCTGGGGTCGCACAGAGTCGGACACGACTGAAGCGACTTAGCAGCAATGAGAAGCTACTGCACAGCACAGGGAACTCTACTCAACGCTCTGTGGTGACAAAGAGCGGATATATGCACATGTATAGCTGATTCCCTTTGCTCTACAGCAAGCCAAGACAACACTGTAAAGCACCTATACAGGTGGCATGAGTGGTAAAGAATCCACCTTCAGTGCAGGAGATGGGGGTTCAGTCCCTGGATCGGGAAGATCCCCTGGAGGAGGAAATGGCAACCCACTCCAGTACTCTTGGCTGGAAAATTCCATGGGCAGAGGAGTCTGGTGGACTACCGTCCATGGATTCACAAAAAGTCAGACATGACTGAGAGATGGATACCCTAACGAAAATTTTAAAAAACACCACCAACAACAGTGCTCAAAGTGCTTTATAGCTTCAGCTCTTTCCATTAAATTATGTAACCTCAGTAAATGACTTCAGTTGTCTGGCCTGCGTTGCCTCTATGATAAATAAGGGAAAGACAAAATGCTCTATGATGTTTGTGCAAAGACGAAAAGAGAACAAGCTTTCTAGATTGCCAAGTGTTATCCAAATGTAAGGTACTTTGACACAATTCCAGATCCTCTTAGGGATCACTAGGGACATCACAAATTATTTTTGTTCATATCTCTGGATAACACCTAAGAGACACACTGTACCTCAACTGGCACTTCAACAGGATCCATATGAATGCCTGGCACACAGCCAGTCCACTGGCATGGAATGTGCCATAGATGGAAGCTACATTATGGGGGGAAAGAATTTGTATCTGTGATTTTAGGAGTGTTGCTGTGTACTCAAAAAAGGAGCTGAAATTTTAAAATTTGATGAAAATATTTAAAAGAATAATCACCCTGCTCAAGTTTGTATATTTTTCACATAAAGTATTTGATTACCTTCATCTTACTGGTCCTAAAAAAAAAAAAAAAAAACTGGTCTAAATTACATGGGGAAAAAAGTCTAGAAATGCTTTTTTTCTGAACTTTATCATATAGGATTATAATATACTTCTATTCAATTGAACCATATGTAATTGCTTTTCTTTTTAATAGGTCAGAAATACTCAAATATCAGCAATTTCATATGGCTCAATACAGTAGATCAGCAATTGAAATTGATATGATGTAAATGACCTTGTCTTCCATGAGTTCACAATTTAATAATTGTTAATATGTGACCTCACACAATCTACTTCTTATTGCAGATTTTGTTCCAATTCATTAAGTGCTTACTTAAATAAAGCACCTTTTAAATGATTTATAAACTTATACACTCGAGAGGCAATGTTTTAAAGGAAGTAATAGTCTGTATCATTGAAAGAAATTTTTAAGGGGAGCTACTCTTAAAGGGAGCTGCCTTTTCTTTCATTTTCTCTCTTCTTTTTTTCCTTTAAATAATAAAACTCAACCTCTGCGTTCCTCTTCATAGATCACAGCCTTGTCATTGTAAAGGGGCTTGTATAACTCAGTGAAGCTATGAGTGATGCCTTGCAGGGCCACCCAGGACCAAGATGAACAGGTCCTCGTGGAGAGTTCTGACAAAACATGGTCCACGGGAGGAGGGAATGGCAACCCACTCCAGTATTCTTGCCTCAAGAACCTCATGAACAGTATGAAAAGGCAAAAAGATATGACACTGGAAAATGAGCCACCCCAGGTCAGAATATGTCCAATATGCTGCTGCTGATAAGTCACTTCAGTCGTGTCCGACTCTGTGTGACTCCACAGATGGCAGCCCACCAGGCTCCCCCATCCTTGGGATTCTCCAGGCAAGAACACTGGAGTGGGCCAATATGCTGCTAGGGAAGAGTAAAGAAATAGCTCCTGAAAGAATGAAGAGGCTGGACCAAAGTGGAAAAGACGCTCAGTTGTGGATGTGTCTGGTGGTGAAAGTAAAGTCCAGCATGTTAAAAAGCAGAGACATCACTTTGCTGACAAAGGTCTGCATAGTCAGAGCTATGGTTTTTCCAGCAGTCATGAACAGGTGTGAGAGCTGGACCATAAAGAAGGCTGAGCGCCAAAGAACTAATGCTTTCAAATTGTGGCGTTGAAGAGTTTTTAGAATATCTTGGACAGTAAGGAGATCAAACCAGTCAATCCTAAAGGAAATCAACCCTGAATATTTATTGAAAGGACAGATGCTGAAACTGAAGCTCCAATACTTGCCACCTGATTCAAAGAGCTGACTCATTGGAGAAGATCGTGATGCTGGGAAAGATTGAGGGCAGGAGGAGAAACAGGCAACAGAGGATAAGATGGTTGGATGACATCATTGACTCAGTGGACCAGAGTTTGAGGAAACCCTGGGAGATAGTGAGGGACAGGGAAGGCTGGAGTGCCACAGTCCATGGGGTCACAAAGAGCAGGACACAATTTAGAGACTGAGTAACAACCTCTGTGTTAGTCTGGGAAACAGAGCCAATAGGAGTTTGCGTGCGTGCATGCGTATGTGTGTGTGTAAGTGAGAAAGAGAGACAGAGATATATTTTAAGGAATGAAATAAGTCTAAAATCTGCAGGGTGTGCCTGTGGGTTAGAAACCCAGGGAAGAGCCAGTGATGCAATTCAGGTTCAAAAGCCTTCTCCCGACAGAATGTGTTCTTGCTCAGGAGAGGTCAGTCTTCTCTTCGAGTCAGGCCTTCAGATGATTGGGTGAGGCCCACCCACACTATGGAGGGCGATCTGCTTAACTCAAAGTCCAACAATGTAAATGTTAATCTCGTCCGAAAAGCCCCTCACAGAGACATCCAGAATAAGATTTGAGCACATATCTGGACACTGTGGCCCAACTAAGCTGACACACAAAATTAATATTCATATCCTCAGAACATTCTACATAATACACTGGGTACAACTGTAGACAAGAGAAAAAATACTTTATTTCCTATTGCCATTAAATTTAATTTCGTGTCAGTCATATGCAACTCTTTGCAACCCTGTGGACCGTAGCCCACCAGGCTCCTCTATCCATGGGATTCTCCAGGCAAGAATACTGGAGTGGGTTGCCATTCCCTTCTCCAGAGAATCTTCCTGACCCAGGGATCAAACCCAGGCGTTCTGCATTGCAGGTGGTTCTTTACCATCTGAGCCACCAGAAATTTGATTTTATATTTACTTTATTATAATAAAATGTGATTTGTTTCTCACTGACTGCTTACGATGGGAGTTCCTTCCTTATACCCTTAGGAAGTGACCATGGTTAGAGCTGTCTCCCTTTCCAGTACTATTTCTGATGGAGAAATAGAAATACTATTTCTTTGTTCCATCTCCTTAAAACCATATGACAGATTTGCCTTCAAAATTCAAATTTATCTTTGTGAAATGTATTGCACTTTGAGTTTTTTTTTTTTTTTTAACAAAACCAAATTTCTGAAATTACTGATACACTGGAAAGTTACTCAGCCCCTTCCTATCAAAAACTAATAGAGATTTTACTCTGCTGAACTACTTCACAAAAGAAGGAGAAAATGATCCAGAGGATATTAAATTATTTTTAAACCTATTGATCACCTTTCCCCGCAAACCTCTAAATTCATTCACTCAAATGTCATCTGTTTGTTGATCTTTATAGAGTTCATTAAGAGATAAGTAGTAATAGTAAGAAGGAAAAACTCACTCTGAAGTTCATCTGCCTTTCACCCAGGAGGCCACAAGCGCTTCAGAGGCTTGGAGCGCAGGCCGTGAGAGCAGCTTCAAGGCCCTCAGGGAGGAGGCAGTGGAGCCGTGATAAAGGCAGAATTAACCTGCTGGCAAGTTCCCACTTTGAGGACTTAAGTCCACGTTTAATCTCATTGGGATGTGGTTTTTTTTCTGTTAGCTTTTTAAAATTAAATTTGTCAAATACAATTCACCTAATCTTATATGTAGTGTTCTTATTAGGATATTACCATGTAAAATAAATTATCATTATAAAACTATGATAAGGGCTAAAGCTCAGAAAAATAGAGCAATTATCATCCCTTATAGATCTATGGAGAGGCAGTATGGTATAATGAGGAGAGAAGGCTAATAAATTCGATTTCAAAAACCACTAGGCGGGTTCAGAACTATTTCCTTATTCATGTTCACTTTCTCCCCAGCCCTGTGTTTCCTGGAGTTTCTGCTCTGAACTTACCAGGCTTTCTCCCCTCTCTCTGAAGAAGGAGAAGGGGCAAGTTGAGCCGTTCCCTCTCTGTGCTCAGAAGACTGACCCACAGGTATACACGAGGCCCACAGAGAGCAGTTCCCCCAATATCTTATTCCTCTAGTGTCTTCTGACATTATATATATTATATCAATATGCTGTCTCCCAATATTAATCTGCTTAATATGGCTTAGCCAGTTTTTCCTTCTCAATCATTCCTTTTATTCTTTTCAATAGATGGTAATAAGCCATTCTGGGGCTTCCCCGGTGGCTCAGCTGTAAAGAATCTACCTGCAACACAAGAGGCCCTGGTTTGATTCCTGGGTCGGCAAGATCCGCTGGAGAAGGGATAGGCTTCTTGGGCTTTCCTCGTGGCTCAGCTGGCAGAGAATCTGCCTGCAATGTGGGAGACCTGGGTTGGAGACCTGGGTTGGATCCCTGGGTTGGGAAGATCCCCTGGAGACGGGAACAGCTACCCACACCAGTATTCTGGCCTGGAGAATTCCATGGCCTGTATAGAGGTCACAAAAGAGTTGGACATGACTGAGTGACTTTCCCTTTCAAGCCATTTTATTTCTGGCAAGATTCATGTCTTTTGTTTCCTCTGTATCTCTGATATTGATCCCCGCGATGCTAAACACACAGGAGGGAGGAGACATGATGATCCACTGTGTTTCTGCTTTTCAGTTTCTAGGGTAGCTGGACTAAAGTGCAAGAAAAGTCAAAAGGCCAGCTGTTTAGATCAGTGTGTTATTATGGTTTTACTGAAATGGAAAAACAAATGAAGCGCAATGGCTGTTGTTTCCTGAAGACTTCACTCTGGATCTCAGACATCATAGTTTTCCAGGGCTACAAAAATAAGACCCACCCACAGGTCAGGATACAAAAGAATAAAGATAGGAATCAAGAACTTCATAGCAGAGACTAAAGGTCTATAGGGTGCCCCATGTCCCCCCTCTCTTTCTGTGAGCTTCCCTGGGGACGTCTAACTAACCCATGACCCATCTCTCCCAGACCTCAGAGCTCCTCTGGCCCCCGTCCTGGCCCATATCTGACTAAATGGGGCAGGTATCTTATTCAACACAGGCCAATCAGATTTAGAACTGGGAAAGCCTGTGCACGGCTCCAGCTGTAATTGTTCACTCTGGAGCAAACAGGCCTCCATGTGGCAGACAGTCTACTAGGGGGACTGGAGAAGAGAGATCTCTGATTCTCAGGGATGACAAAGCCAATGAGCAGAAAGGAGAGAAGGGGAGGGAGGGTGAAAATCCCAGGTACTCCCCCATCTCCCCCTCCCTCCCCAATCTGAGATCTGGCTACCTTCCCACTCTCGGTTCTAGGATCTATTCCCGCATTCTAACAAATAATCATTTTTTGTTTGGCCTGCTTGCATTGCTTTCTGTTACTTGCAATCAAGAGTGCAAGTTCATACAGTAGAGATCTATTCTGAAAGACAGGAGGAAACATAACCTGATGCCTTTGTGGACAGATAAATTCACTATAAACATTACTTCTTTTCAGGGGAGGCTTCTGAGCCAACTTCAGCACTTGGCGTTTCTGTTACCTACATGCTCCACCACTGTCCTTACCTCCAGGCTTCTTAAAGTTGAAATTCAGTAACCCTGAAGTGTGAAAACATTCTGGGCAGCACCTTCTTTTCCCTCCAGCCTAGCAGATGCACAGCTGCCCTCTGAGACTGTGCTCCTTTTCCACAGGCCATAAAACAATCTTCATTACTCTTGGTGGGAAAAGCCACACAACACGAATGTGCAAAATGAAAATTAGCATTAAGACATGTTACCCTCCCATACCTGTTAACTTTTTACTTCCTCTATTTTCATTACTGTTTTCTTTATTCATCCTCGGTCATGTACACAAAGAATTCTCACTGGCCTATCACCTATTTCTACCATTCAGTACACATTCATTTCCATTTTTATACCATCCTCCTTGGTCTTCTTTGCTGTTCCCATAGTATATACACATTTCTATAATATTGTCCTAAAATACACACTTTTAGGACTTCCCTAGTGGCATAGTGGTTAAGAATTCACTTGCCATCGTAGGGGACACAGGTTCGATCCCTGGCCCAGGAACTAGGATCTCACATATCAAAAACACACATTTTGCAAATGCCTTTTTCTGTATCTCTCCCACCAAGCTGGAAACTATTTATTGGAAGAGGCAGTGCTTTATTGCTATAACCTCTATGTCTCATACATTAGCTAGAGGCAAATGTTTGATGAATGCCCACGTGCATGAGTGAGTGAATGATTAAGTGAGTGAATTAATGACTTTTGCTCCATCCAACACTTTTTCAAATTCTACTCACAGACTTTGAATACATTCTCCCTTTCTTTAATTGTCAGAATAAATGAGTGGCATGCTCCTTGGCTGAGCTCCTATAATTATATCCCTTTTCCCTGGTGACTCAGACAGTAAAGAATCTGCCTGCAATGTGGGAGACCCGAGTTCAGTTCCTGAATGGTGAAGATCCCCTGGAGAAGAACATGGAAACCCATTCCAGTATTCTTGCCTGGAAAATTCCACAGATGTAGGAGCCTGACAGGCTAGTCTAGGGGGTCACAGAGTCAGATACAACTGAATGACTAACACTTCATTTAACACCTTGTTCTTATCAAATTTCCCTAAGTGAATTTCATAGTCTTTTGATGTAACATCCTGCCAGCTACCATTTCAATAATTCAGTTAAACACTAATCTAGCTATTGTGAAGGTATTTTGTAGATGTGATTAAAGTTGTGATTAAAAATAATCAGTTCAGTTCAGTTCAGTTGCTCAGTCGTGTCCGACTCTTTGCGACCCCATGGATTGCAGCACGCCAGGCCTCCCTGTTCATCACCAACTCCCGGAGTTCACTCAGACTCACGTCCATCGAGTCCGTGATGCCATCCAGCCATCTCATCCTCTGTCGTCCCCTTCTCCTCCAACACCACAGTTCAAAAGCATCAATTCTTCGGCGCTCAGCCTTCTTCACAGTCCAACTCTCACATCCATACATGACCACAGGAAAAACCATAGCCTTGACTAGACGGACCTTAGTCGGCAAAGTAATGTCTCTGCTTTTGAATATACTATCTAGGTTGGTCATAACTTTTCTTCCAAGGAGTAAGCGTCTTTTAATTTCATAGCTGCAGTCACCATCTGCAGTGATTTTGGAGCCCAAAAAAATAAAGTCTGACACTGTTTCCACTGTTTCCCCATCTATTTCCCATGAAGTGATGGGACCGGATGCCATGATCTTCATTTTCTGAATGTTGAGCTTTAAGCCAACTTTTTCACTCTCCTCTTTTACTTTCATCAAGAGGCTTTTTAGTTCCTCTTCACTTTCTGCCATAATCAGTTGACATTAAATGAAGGTGCTCATCCTAGGAAGCTGAGTGGGCCTGATTCAATCAGTTGAAAGACCTTGAGAGCACAGGTAAGGCTTCCAGAAGGAGAGGCAATCCCACCCATGGGCAGCAGCTTCAGCCTGTCCTTGAGAGTTCTGGCTTTCCTGTCCTAAGAGTCCCCACTATAGACTTTAGACTTGCCCAGTCAGCCCCACAATTGTGCAACCAATTTGATACATGTCTCCTCCTGGTCCTGCTTCTCTTAGTGAAATCTGGGTGAATACAGAGATTACTAACAGACTGTACATAGAATGGGACTCACCGGAAAAGACCTTGATGCTGGGAAAGATTGAGGGCAGGATGAGAAGCGGGCAACAGAGGATGAGATGGTTGGATCGCATCCATGGATTCAATGGACATGAGTTTGAGCAAACTCCGAGAGATAGTGAAAGACAGGGGAGTCTGGCATGCTGCAGTCCATGGGGTAGCAAAGAGTCAGACGTGACTTAGCGACTGAACAACAAATACACAGAATGAAGCCATGTGTCGGCTATCCTGTTTCACTGCCTTGATGCTTACGTTTCCTCCCCCTTCTAATCATTCATCTCAAAGATGGTCACATGGACTGAGGGTAACTTAAAGATCTTTCAACACATCTTCTTAGGACCATAAATTTTTACATGGTCTTAAAGGAAAATAATAAGAGTTTGTTGCATATCATTAATATAGCATAGATTCTATTTTCCTTTGGAATGTTCTGAGATTTTTCTTCAATTTATATTTTTACCACCACATATTCTATATTACAAAACCCTGTGACATGCCCTTTGTTAATCTAGTCAACCACAGCAGACTGTCCTGCAGGTAAAATCTTAGTGATGCTGGTGGCCTTCAGTTTCTAAAATCTTTCTTAGTCTCTGATAGTCATTATTTATTTTCCTTCATCCTATTTGCCAAAGGTCCTCCAAAAGCTTTGTATAGTGCAACAGTGAATCTATAGGCACAGGAAAGCTTATATTCTTAAAACTCAACGTGCTATTCACTTCCCAAGCTATCATGCCCACTATTAAATATTTTGCTTCTTCTTCACTTTTCGGTGCCTTACACTTCTTTTTCATGAACTACATCTTCCAACTCAGATTCCATGCAAGAAAAATCTCACCTTGATATAGCTCTCCTGTCTTCCTTAAGGAATAATGACTTTCCCCTTTGTATTCAGCTTGATTGTTGCAGCTAAATCCACATCAAGGTTCTCTTCTCTCCAGCCACAAAATCTGCATTCTGAGTCTTTCTTATCTGATGCTTTTTTCCTGTCACACATGCCAGCTCCAACTTGTACTTTTTTCCCCCAGTAACTTTATGTTTTACCCATTCTTATCTCTCTTGTCCCATAGGAAAGCCCACCTTTCTATCAAGCCCCTCACTTTCCTGGTCCCCTATTGCTGTCTCCTTCTATAAGGATTCTATACATATTTCCATCAATTGCGAAGACTCAGCTTGCTTTCTTAGCTTAATTTTAAGAACATTGATTGAGCATCATTGATTGAGTATACAGCAGGCAGAATACAGAGGTATAAAAAGAGTGTCCTGTGAATTAAAGAGCTAAAAGTCAGGTAATAAGGAGGGACCTGGGCTGGGCTGACACACTGGTATTTGCTTATAGACCTTATAAGGTCTAAAGCATCTTCACACTGCATTTAGGAATGGAGATCTTGGGCTTCCCTGGTGGTCCAGTGCTTAAGAATCCATCTTGCAATGTGGGGGACGTGGGTTTGATCCCTGGCTGGGGAATTAAGATCCCACATGCCATGGGGCAACTAAGCCCACACATAGCAACTACTGAGTCCACACATGCCAAGAAAAGATACCAGGTGCCACAACTAAGACCTGATGCAGCCAAATAGAAATAAGTGAGGATCTTTCTAAAATACACATTGAACCATTCCCCTGCTTAAAACGTTCAGTGACTCCTCACGATCTGCAGGATGAAATCCAAACTACTTTGGAGGCCATTCATCATCTGACTCCTGACTATTATTTTCTTGCCTCATACGTCTATAGGCCTATATCTGTGTGCATGCATGTGAATACACATGCATATGTGTGCATACCTGTGCACGTATATTCAGGTACAGGTGGACAGTAATGCAATGGACTAAACATTTGTTTCCTCTCGATATTCAGATGTTGAAATCCTAATGTCATGGTATTAGGAGGTGAGACGTTGGAGAACTAACTAGGTCATGAGGATAGAACTCTCATGAAAAGGACTAGTGCCCTTATAAAAGGAACACCAGAGAGCTCTCTCACCCTCTTTTAACTAGGGGATGACACAGCAAGATGATATCTATCTGTGAACCAGTGATGTGCCCTTGCTGCTGCTGCTGCTGCTAAGTCGCTTCAGTCGTGTCCGACTCTGTGCAACCCCATAGATGGCAGCCCACCAGGCTCCGCCATCCCTGGGATTCTCCAGGCAAGAACACCAGACCTCAAATCTGCCAGCACCTTGACCTTGGTTTTCCATCTCTAGAACTGTGAAATATAAATATTTGTTGCTTAAATCACCCTTCTATAATATTTTGTTATAATAGCCAGAATAGACAGACAAGTGGGTTCAGTTCAGTTCAGTCTCTCAGTCGTGTCCGACTCTTTGCGACCCCATGAATCGCAGCACGCCAGGCCTCCCTGTCCATCACCAACTCCTGGAGTTTACCCAAACTCATGTCTGTCAAGTCGGCAATGCCATCTAGCCATCTCATCCTCGGTCGTCCCCTTCTCCTCCTGCCCCCAATCCCTCCCAGCATCAGTCTTTTCCAATGAGTCAACTCTTCTCATGAAGTGGCCAAAGTATTGGAGTGTCAGCTTTAGCATCAGTCCTTCCAATAAACACCCAGGACTGACCTCCTTTAGAATGGACTGGTTGGATCTCCTTGCAGTCCAAGGGACTCTCAAGAGTCTTCTCCAACACCACAGTTCAAAAGCATCAATTCTTTGGTGCTCAGCTTTCTTCACAGTCCAACTCTCACATCCATACATGACCACAGGAAAAGCCATAGCCTTGACTAGACGGACCTTTGTTGGCAAAGTAATGTCTCTGCTTTTTAAAATGCCATCTAGGTTGGTCATAACTTTCCTTCCAAGGAGTAAGTGTCTTTTAATTTCATGGCTACAATCACCAAGTGGGTTAGGTGAGCTAAACCAGAAGCCCTGAAGGAGAACAGAAGTCCCCAATATTGGTGGGAGAGGTAGAAAGCATAACAAAGATGGAAAAAGGCACATGTGGCTGTTGAAATCAGACACGAGGCAGATTTTAGACACAGAATAAAAGCAAGTGGGTCAGCATCAGAGAGGAGGGTACAGTGGAAGTCCTGAACATAATCAGCTAGCCTCTGCAGCTTTTGTTCATAGTTGGCTCCATTTTAAAAGGTTCCTCCTCCTAAGTCACGTCAGTCATGTCCAACTCTGTGTGACCCCATAGACGATGGCCCACCAGGCTCCCGTCCCTGGGATTTTCCAGGCAAGCATACTGGAGTGGGTTGCCATTTCCTTCTCCAGTGCAGGAAAGTGAAAAGTGAAAGTGAAGTTGCTCAGTTGTGTCCGACTCTTCGCGACCCCATGGACTGTAGCCTACCAGGCTCCTCCATCCATGGGATTTCCCAGGCAAAAGTACTGGAGTGGGTTGCCATTACCTTCTCCGTTTAAAAGGCTAGATAAGGTCAAATTTGCACATGCCCTTCTCCCATGGCCTGTCCTTGGGCAGGAGGTCTTGAGCCCAACCCGGATTTGCTGGATGGCACACTCGGAGATGAGTGGTGAGCTGAGGCCCATACCACCCCTGCAGCAGGTGGTAGAAGCTGCCATTGTTCTCTGGGGGGTGAACTCCATTCACACATATTCTGAATCTCTGTCTTAGGTTTCAAAGGGTAGACTGAGAATAGGGATGGGAAGAGAATTTCTGGGGGCAGATGGGACAGGAAGCAGTGAAACCCTAGGTGGGTCCACGGGCACAGGACAGTAGGAAGTGGAATGCCAGGACTGTTCTTGATCTTTTTTAAAGGGTTTTTCTTGGTTTTGTTTTTGATGTGGACCATTTTTAAAGTCACTAGTGAATCTGTTACAATATCATTTCTGTTCCATGTTTTGGTGTTTTGGTTTTTTGGTCACAAGGCATGTGAGATCTTAGCTCCCTGACCAGGGATTGAACCTGCACCGTGTGCACTGGAGGCAAATCTTTAACCACTGAACCAACAGGTAAGTCCCCTGTTTTGATCTTAATAGTTCCAAGGAGTGATCCTCTAGAAAATTCAGTTTCCTCCATGCCCAGAGCCTGTAAGAATTCACACTGAATGGCTTTTTGACATAGAAAATAGTGTTTCTAGATCTTCTTAAGTAACTACAGTTTTTCCAGGTACCTGACAGACACTGGGGTTGTGATCATATTGGGGGTGCAGAAAAAATAAGAAGATAACCTGTAGGGTGTTCTGTATGGCAGAACTACAGCATTTGAGTTGCAACATGTGAACTCTTTGTTCTGGCACGTGGGATCTAGTTCCCTGACAAGGGGTCGAACCCAGGCCCCCTGCATTGGGAGCATGGAGCTTAGCCACTGGACCACCAGGGAAGTCCACAGGTGACTCTTAACATTTGTCTCTGTTGCGAAGCTATGTGTGAAGAGACAGCGAGGCATTGCAGAATGGTAGCGTAGCACCCGTTCAGGAATTTCTAAGCATCTAGACATGTGCTTCGCAGGTGTCACCCTCTGAGGCCCAGATGAGGTGGGCCTTAGAGAGACCCTCTTAGGACTTGAGCTTTAAGGAGCAGATCTAAGGGATCCAAGGAGAGCTCAAACAACCCCAGGCAGAGACAGCACTAAGGCCGATGGGGTGGTCAGGCAAAGGCCAGTGAGGGGAGTGTCCCAGCTTTCTGTTCCCGAGCACTGCAGACCTGGAGCGATGCCTATGGCAGAGGGAGACCAGACTGGGTAGCAAGCTGGGTCCCCTTCACCATGGCCAGTTCATAGGAAAATGGACTTGGACCTGGGAACTCACTTGCACCTTTAACTCAAGGGGTCTCAACCTGGCTGCACAGTAGAATGCACAATGTGCATGCTCAGTCGTGTCCAACTCTCTGTGACCCCACAGACAGTAGCCCGCCAGGCTCCTCTGTCCCTGGGTTTCTCCAGGCACGAATATTGGAGTGGGTTGCCATTTCCTCCTCCAGAGAATCTTCCTGACCCAGGGATCAAAACTGCGTCTCCTATGTCTCCTGCGTTTGCAGGTGGATTCTTTACCGCTGAGCCACAGGGGTAAAGAGGCCAGAGTGCAGAGGGAGCTTTTAAATTTGTCAGTGTCCAGACTTCCTGTCAAGACAACCGAGTAAGAAGCGTCTCGGGGAGCCAAGCCGAGCTCAGGGGTCTCTAGTTCTGTTCACTCTCCTCAGGGGATGCTGAGGCCGTGAGGACCTGTCACTTCCGTCTCAGCTCCTCACGTCAGGAGCGGGAATGCACCCGACTCCACCTCCCGAATTTCTCTCTTCAGCCCCTGTGCCCTTAGCACAGCCATCTACCACCCTCTGTGCCCAAGTCCACGCTCTGCTCACTCAGGCCTGCGTTTCCCAGACGCAGGCAGCAACATAACACAACTTCCCCTGAATCAATCGATACTATTTTCCCAGAGCAGACATAGCTAATTTTCACAGAAATGATCTAACTTCAGTTTTCTTTTCTTCCTGGAATTATGTCTATTCCTTCATCTACAAAATTTTTTTTTGAACTTCACAGTAACAAATGGCAACAAAATGACATTAAGTTGAAGTCAAACTGACAGGCTTTCCCAACCAGGTCATGACTTTATCTGGGACTCGCTGATTCCACGCGAGAGTCTGCAGACACAAAGGGCAACTTTTAAAATGCTGAGATAGCAAGCTTGGTTCCTAGGATGTCGAAGGAGTTCAATAAGTGATCTAGCTTCCTTTCTTCATGAATGAAGGTCAAGATAAGAATCTACAGATACTCTGGCTTTCTCAGTCCTCTAAATCCAGACATTGTTGAAAGGTACACTATAGATATACAGAGCATTAGAAACATAAACATGGATTTCCTCCAGCAAGTGACTGGTGTCTGGAGGACCAAAAAGGCCCACATGTTGCTTAATTAACTCATACTTTTCTGGAACTAGATGTCTTCTGGGCCCAGACTTTGAGATACTCACAGCTTGGAGAAACCAATTGTCAGAGCATCCTAGCTATCTAGATTAAAATGCTAAGAGTCCCTGTTCATGGAATTGGGCTGGCTACTATCTGAGCACATACGTTTATGATCTAAGATATGTGAGAGCTCTTTCCAGATGGAAGGGCATAAATTTTGGAGCAACAGTGTTCAGGAGAAAGGGAAGATACAGACAAGGAGGAGTGGATGAGCTTAACTGAGGGGAATGCTGCCGCAGAGACTTTTCCTCTTAGATTCAGGAAACCCATCTTGAGCCCACTGGAGAGGGTAGTTAAGGCCAGAAGCTAAAGGTGTTGTGTTCAAGAAAGGCTGTGAAACTCCAAGAATGAACAGTGCTGGTTTGAGGCTATTGCTCAATATGGATGGTGCACACATGGGCATACACAAAATGATTGTGCTGGTATACTTACAATATGTGCATTTTCCATATGTAAGTGATGAAAGTGAAAGTGAAAATCACTCAGTCGTGTCCAACTCTTTGTGACCCCATGGACTGTAGCCCACCAGGCTTCTCTGTTCATGAATTTCCCAGGCAAGAATACTGGAGTGGGTTGCCATTTCCTACTCCAGGGGATTTTTCTGACCCAGGGATCAAACCTGGGTCTCTTGCACTGCAGATATATATTAAGTGATACATCAATAAAAAGAAAAAAGGTAGAGGATATAAATTAAAATAAATAATTAACAGTGTGCCGAAGAGCACATGGAGCTGACTGGGAATCAGATAAGAAGAAGCTTACCGGGCTTCCTAGTGAGTTATAGAGCCTGGGACTAAAAACAACTGTAGCTACTCAACAAGCAGGGAGAAGGCCGAGAAAGCAGCTCCTCCTTCAAAGAGGGCACACTCTCTAATGTCATTATCACTTGTGGCCAAGGAGGACGCTAGTAAAAGAAAACCCTCTTGGAGGGAGAGCCAGAGGCCTGGGAAATTACCTCCTAGAAACAGAAGTGAGGTTCACCCAAGAGTCAGAGGCTGTAGGGATGTCAAGGTTGTACCCTCAGCAGCTGCTACGTGCATCTGGATTTCCCCTTCCTGATGAGAGGCATGAATGTGGGTATCTTGATTCTGTTCCACCACTGCCTATTGCATGGTGGGGAAAGGGGTAGATAATTTTCCCCGGACAGGGGTGGGTAGACCTGTCTCTAGATCAAGAGAAGCTAGATCCAGAAATGAGGTAGACCTCTCCTGAGATCCTGGACTTTGGGCTTGATGTCATCTTGAGTGCATGCGTGCTCAGTTGTGTCTGACTCTTTATAACCCTATGGACTGTAGCCCACCAGGTTCCTCTGTCCATGGGATTTCCCAGGCAAGAATACTGAAGTGGGTTGCCATTCCCTTCTCCAGAGGTCTTCTTGATCCAAGGATGGAACCTGTGTTTCTTGCATCCCTTGCATTGCCAGGCAGATTCTTTACCAACGGAACCAGTAATTCCCTGAGCTGGACACTATCATTATCTCCCCCTTAAGAATGAATCCACCTTAAAGTGGATGGTGACTGCAGCCATGAAACTGGAAGACAACTGCTTCTTGGAAGGAAAGCTATGACATACCTAGACAGTATATTAAAAAGCAAAGACATCGCTTTGCCAACAAAGATTCATATAGTCAAAGCTATGGTCTTTCCAGAAGTTGTGTACAGATATGAGAGTTGGACCATAAAGAAGGCTGAGTATCAAAGAATTCATGCTTTTGAACTGTGGTGCTGGAGAAGACTCTTGACAGTCCCTTAGACAACAAGATCAAACTAGTCAACCTTGAAAGAAATCAACTCTGAATATTCAATGGAAGGACTGATGCTGAAGTGCCAATACATGATGAGTATTGGAGTGGACTCACTGGGAAAGACCCTGATGCTGGGAAAGATTGAGGCAGGAGGAGAAGGGGGCAACAGAGGATGAGATGGTTGGATGGCATCACTGACTCAAAGGACATAAACTTGGGTGAACTCCAGGAGATACTGAAGGGAAGATACACCAGGGAAGCCTGGTGTGCTGCAGTCCATGGGGTTGCAGAGTCGGATACGACTGAGCAACTGAGCAACAATGAAAATGAAGAGGTTCCACACCCAGATTCACTTATACTGAGATGTTCTCTTTGCTGGTGAGCTGTTTCTCCTTCTAGTCAAGGTTTATTTCTATACTGACCCTCTGGCTTCCGTGACCAATACCCTTACCTCTCCATCTCTACAACATTCCTGCATCGGTTGATTTCCTTTTTTCTCTGCACCTTCAAACTCTCTGGTCCTGTCTACCAGCTTGATAGCTTCCTCTCCCTTTCTACTTTTCTGCTTGACCCCTAAATAGTGGTGTTCCCCAATTTCTCCTTTTACCTTGATTCCTACATTGATCTTTTCAGTCTGTCTAAGGGTTTACATTTCGGAGAAGGCAATAGCAAGCCACTCCAGTACTCTTGCCTGGAAAATCCCATGGATGGAAGAGCCTGGTAGGCTGCAGTCCATGGGGTCGCTAGAAGTCGGATGCGACTGAGCGACTTCACTTTCACTTTTCGCTTTCACACAATGGAGAAGGAAATGGCAACCCACTCCAGTGTTCTTGCCTGGAGAATCCCAGGGACAGGGGAGCCTGTTGGGCTCCTGTCTGTGGGGTCGCACAGAGTCGGACACGACTGAAGCGACTTAGCAGCAGCAGCAGCAGCAAGGGTTTACATTTACTATTAAAGCTTTAATAACTATAATTTTTGAGGGTCACTCCCAAATCTAAATTGTTAGTAATACTAATGTGGCCTAAAATGTTGATTTTAAGAAGAGACTGTAACAAAAGCAGACACAAAATCCACATATTGCCAAGTTTTATTTTCTCCTCTGAGCCAAAATGATTTGCTAACTCAGGTACTCAGTAATACAATATTTTAATTTTGCATTTATGGCGTTTTTTTTTTTTTTTTTTTTTTTAATTGGAAAACAAAGCACACGTTGTCTCTGGATTTCAGTCTGGTATCACATGCTAGGTTGCATGCAATGCTTTGTGAGCTGCTCTTGAGCAGTTTGGAAGTTTGTTAACTGACTTTTGTTCAGTATAAATAAGATAAATTTTCTAAATTATTGAAGTACAAATGGTTTCTCCAAAAATGAAGAAGGAGGAGTGGAGGGTGGAGGAAGGGAAGGCAGGGAAGGAGAAATACAGGCACAGAGGGGTTTTGGTTAATAATGAGCATCGCAGAGTGAATGAGTGCTAAGGCAGCATTTTATTAGTCAGTTTACTCCAGAGTCATTAGTAGTTACACAGAAACTGGACAATATGTCATACAGTGCTATAAATATTCTACATATTACATAGCGTATGTGACCAGTAAATCCATAATAACTCCATTTGATGTCTGAAAGTACATTATCGTGTGCTTTAGACGCTTAAAAGATTGTTAGAACTACTTGAAAGAGCTGAGAGGAGCACTGAGGAAATGGTCACAGAAAGCATTTCCCCCACCACGATTAAGTGTGGCCCAGGAGGGACTTCCCTGGTGTTCTGGTGGCTAAGACTCCCAGGTCCCAAAGCAGGGGGCCCCGGGTTTGATCCCTGGTCAGGGAACTAGATCCCACAGGCCACTATTAAGAGTTCACATGCCACAACGAAAGATCCCATGTGCCATTGCAACAAAGATCAAAGATGCCATGGGCTGCACCAAGACCCAGTGCAGCCAAATAAAATAAACATAAATGTTAATAAAAACAAAATGAAAACTGATTTCAAAAAGGAAAAATTGTTAAAAAAAAATAATGGAGTGGCCCAGGAGTCAAAGGAGAGGAAGGCAGGAGATGCCCTGCGCAGGTCCGCAGTGAAGCTGCAGTCAGTGATCCGCATTACAGTCATAAGCTCCTCCCTCGGCGCCTTTCCTCAAGGCAAGGTGAGCACAGCCCTGTGCTCCAGCACATCTCCGTCTCCTCTGAGTAAACAGAAACCCATCTTTCAAACGGCATCTCCTGCAACAACAGGAGCAGCAGGTGCTGCTCAGAAGCACAACCAGGGCATGAAAGCATCTACAAACCTGCAGGGCACTTCCGCGCAGACACCCAGCAACGCTGCTGCTGACGACAGAGTCCCCAGGCCCCTGAGATCACCGGAGGGATGCACCTCAACACGCCAGGGCACCTCACTGACACTAAAGAGCCTCCAAACGTCATCCTACTTAGAGAACCTGGGGATTTCTAGAGTTGATACAAGATGGCAAGCTCTGATTCAGCCAGAAGGGTCGCCTTTCCTTGGACACCTTCTGCTTGCAGCGGATGCTGACTTTTGTGGCTCTCTTAACACAAGCAGAAGCAGCAATTTCCTTTTCATCTTTTTTTTTCCCCGCCTTGGGAGCTATGTGAGAGGAAAGGCTTTGCCAGGAAATTCTCTCCAAAGAACATCAAGGGGAAACAGGTCCTCCATCAGGAGAACGCGGCACTTGTCTTTCCCATGGAGACAGGTGGATGCTCTGAAAGTCCCTGGCAGTGGCCCTCTGCACTTCCATTCATGGGCAAGCATGGTCAGGTGTTTTTGTGGCAAACTGCCAGCTCAAGGCCCGAATTAATTAAAGTGCTCTTCTAGCCAGGGATATCGGCCATTTTGACACCTCAGTGGGAGACGGAAGCTCATGAAGGTTTAGCTTTGGAAAAGCAGCTCTGCTTTTATCACATTTGATCTCCCCAGTGGGAAAAGCCAAGTGCCCAGAGTGGCTATAATCATGTTAAGTGCCAGTTTCCGTTGCCAAAAAAACAGTACACTCTTTCCTTTATCCTTCTCTTGGGGAAAACTCCCACAGAGTCATTTACTGGGTTCTCTGCTTATCTTGCAATTCCACACCAGCAGTACCATTTTTTTTTTTCCCAACATATCTAGGCAGTTCCGCAAGCCTTCATGGTCTGTGGTTTTAAAGAGCATTAAATTTAGGCTCAACCCCAGAGCAGGGTAGAGTATGAGATCTCCCAAGACAATATTTAAAGTGCTAGCCACTTTACATTGGAGAATCAGCCCGCTCATTTCAGGGGGCAGACAAGTGTTTGAGAAGACCAGTCTCCAGCTCCTGACCCAGGACATGACTCAGGTGTCTCTGCTTTGACAAAAGGCGGAGCTGTTCTAGAGATGATCTCTGATCACTTCCAGCTCTAAAACTCTATGGCCATCCCTTGCTATGACTAAGGACGGTGGTGGTGGTGGTGGTCATGGTCCTAGTAGTTCATTTAACAGGGAATTTTGAGGAGTTATTATGTTCAAGTCTCAGTTCCCATGCATGAATAAAGCAGATCCAAATATCCCTCTCATCTTGGAATTGATTCTATTGTCAGGAGACATGTAATAAACAATACAGGAAAAAATGAATTACATAGTATCTTACAAAGTGAAGTGAAAACACAGGCAGCTTGGAGATTCTTGGCACAGGAGCAGACTGCCGTTTTGAATCGGGTGGTCACTGAGAAGGTGGGATATGCTGGTAAGCTGAATCACTGTTGACACAGGGTAGGAGCAGTCCACCCTCCCCCACCCCTCTCCTCCACGCCCCTTCCTCTCACTGTCCAGCAAAGAAGGCCCTCTTAGCACTCAGGGGCAATGCTTGACATCTCCGTCTCCTCTGAGTAAACAGAAACCCATCTTTCAAACGGCATCTCCTGCAACAACAGGAGCAGCAGGTGCTGCTCAGAAGCACAACCAGGGCATGAAAGCATCTACAAACCTGCAGGGCACTTCCGCGCAGACACCCAGCAACGCTGCTGCTGACGACAGAGTCCCCAGGCCCCTGAGATCACCGGAGGGATGCACCTCAACACGCCAAGGCACCTCACTGACACTAAAGAGCCTCCAAACGTCATCCTACTTAGAGAACCTGAGGATTTCTAGAGTTGATACAAGATGGCAAGCTCTGATTCAGCCAGAAGGGTCACCTTTCCTTGGACACCTTCGGCTTGCAGCGGATGCTGACTTTTGTGGCTCTCTTAACACAAGCAAGAGCAGCAATTTCCTTTTCATCTTTTTTTTCCCCCACCTTGGGAGCTATGTGAGAGGAAAGGCTTTGCCAGGAAATTCTCTCCAAAGAACATCAAGGGGAAACAGGTCCTCCATCAGGAGAACGCGGCACTTGTCTTTCCCATGGAGACAGGTGGATGCTCTGAAAGTCCCTGGCAGTGGCCCTCTGCACTTCCATTCATGGGCAAGCATGGTCAGGTGTTTTTGTGGCAAACTGCCAGCTCAAGGCCCGAATTAATTAAAGTGCTCTTCTAGCCAGGGATATCGGCCATTTTGACACCTCAGTGGGAGACGGAAGCTCATGAAGGTTTAGCTTTGGAAAAGCAGCTCTGCTTTTATCACATTTGATCTCCCCAGTGGGAAAAGCCAAGTGCCCAGAGTGGCTATAATCATGTTAAGTGCCAGTTTCCGTTGCCAAAAAAACAGTACACTCTTTCCTTTATCCTTCTCTTGGGGAAAACTCCCACAGAGTCATTTACTGGGTTCTCTGCTTATCTTGCAATTCCACACCAGCAGTACCATTTTTTTTTTTTCCCAACATATCTAGGCAGTTCCGCAAGCCTTCATGGTCTGTGGTTTTAAAGAGCATTAAATTTAGGCTCAACCCCAGAGCAGGGTAGAGTATGAGATCTCCCAAGACAATATTTAAAGTGCTAGCCACTTTACATTGGAGAATCAGCCCGCTCATTTCAGGGGGCAGACAAGTGTTTGAGAAGACCAGTCTCCAGCTCCTGACCCAGGACATGACTCAGGTGTCTCTGCTTTGACAAAAGGCGGAGCTGTTCTAGAGATGATCTCTGATCACTTCCAGCTCTAAAACTCTATGGCCATCCCTTGCTATGACTAAGGACGGTGGTGGTGGTGGTGGTCATGGTCCTAGTAGTTCATTTAACAGGGAATTTTGAGGAGTTATTATGTTCAAGTCTCAGTTCCCATGCATGAATAAAGCAGATCCAAATATCCCTCTCATCTTGGAATTGATTCTATTGTCAGGAGACATGTAATAAACAATACAGGAAAAAATGAATTACATAGTATCTTACAAAGTGAAGTGAAAACACAGGCAGCTTGGAGATTCTTGGCACAGGAGCAGACTGCCGTTTTGAATCGGGTGGTCACTGAGAAGGTGGGATATGCTGGTAAGCTGAATCACTGTTGACACAGGGTAGGAGCAGTCCACCCTCCTCCACCCCTCTCCTCCACGCCCCTTCCTCTCGCTGTCCAGCAAAGAAGGCCCTCTTAGCACTCAGGGGCAATGCTTGCTCCTGCATTCCAGGCCCTCTCCTTTCAGCAGTTATTGCCAGGCTTTGGGGTTTTATTCTTGCATTCTCTCATTCCCACGCTGCTGAGAGGCCGTATTGGTACACAGACTCTGGAGACCAACTTCTGGGACTGGAGTCCAGCCCCTCCACCCATGAGCTCTGCAACTTTGCCCAAGTCACTCAAACTCTCTGTGCCTCATCTGTGTCATGTATAACATGAGACAAATAATGGTACTGATTTCTAGAATAGGTGAAAGGATTGAATAGGTGGATCCACATAAAATTCTTGGAGCAGTGTCTCCGGGCTGGCTCTGGACCTCACACAGCAGCCACCACGCCGGCTCCTTATCCGAGTGTCCCGTCCTCATCCTCACATCAGCTGTCTTATTTAGCAGTTGGCGTGAGCAATGGCTTCAGAAGATTATAGCAATCCTCAAAGCATGGAATTAAAATAATGAAGAAAAACAATCCGCGTGGGGGGAGTGGGAGGGGACGGATTATTTGGCCTGTACAGATCCTTAATGAAAACAAAGGCGAAGCGCAGAGCTAAGCTGCTAAATCAGAGGTTGCAATTAGCTTGATTGCAGACTGACTTGGTCCCATTTTGAGCAACAATAGCGAGAGTGATCATTCTTAATTGAGGCAAATTAAGTATTCTGACGACTCCACTTTTCTAAAAAGAGTTGTAAGCCAGTAGAGAGATCCAATTTACACGAATTCTGGGCCATTCTTCTTATGGAGTCATCTTTTAATTTTTTTTTTCTGCCTTCTTTTCGCATCTAGCACACTGTGCTGTGGACTCAGAAAATAAGATAAATCTCTCTAGGAAAGCTCGTCTTTCAGAGCATATTATGTAAAATTAAATGTGTTTATGTGTGCGCAGGCACACAAGTCTATTTAACTATGCCAAATCCTGATTATGTAACAGTCTGGAAAATCCAAAAACAGAAAGAAGAAGAAAGAGAGAAAGCTACCATGGTGCCCTTGAGACTCAGCAATATCACAGCCCAAAAGGAAATCATCTAGAATCGCAAGGGAAACAGAATTCACAGTCAGAAGTTCACCATAATATCTTTGTGCTTAGTCGCTTCAGTCATGTTAAACGTTATGCAACCCCAAGGACCATAGCCTGCCAGGCTCCTCTGTCCTTGGGATTTTCCAGGCAAGAATACTGGTGTAGGTTGCCATTCTTTTCTCCAGAGGATCTTCCCAACAGAGGGATGGAACCCAGGTCTCCAGGATTGTAGGCAGATGCTTTACCATCTGAGCCACCAGGGAATAATATCTTTAGTACTTGACAAAGAAACTAGGAGATCAAGGTAGAGCTGAATGGAGTAGTTTTTTTTTTACCCGTCCTCATCCTCACATCAGCTGTCTTATTTAGCAGTTGGCGTGAGCAATGGCTTCAGAAGATTATAGCAATCCTCAAAGCATGGAATTAAAATAATGAAGAAAAACAATCCGCGTGGGGGGAGTGGGAGGGGACGGATTATTTGGCCTGTACAGATCCTTAATGAAAACAAAGGCGAAGCGCAGAGCTAAGCTGCTAAATCAGAGGTTGCAATTAGCTTGATTGCAGACTGACTTGGTCCCATTTTGAGCAACAATAGCGAGAGTGATCATTCTTAATTGAGGCAAATTAAGTATTCTGACGACTCCACTTTTCTAAAAAGAGTTGTAAGCCAGTAGAGAGATCCAATTTACACGAATTCTGGGCCATTCTTCTTATGGAGTCATCTTTTAATTTTTTTTTTCTGCCTTCTTTTCGCATCTAGCACACTGTGCTGTGGACTCAGAAAATAAGATAAATCTCTCTAGGAAAGCTCGTCTTTCAGAGCATATTATGTAAAATTAAATGTGTTTATGTGTGCACAGGCACACAAGTCTATTTAACTATGCCAAATCCTGATTATGTAACAGTCTGGAAAATCCAAAAACAGAAAGAAGAAGAAAGAGAGAAAGCTACCATGGTGCCCTTGAGACTCAGCAATATCACAGCCCAAAAGGAAATCATCTAGAATCGCAAGGGAAACAGAATTCACAGTCAGAAGTTCACCATAATATCTTTGTGCTAAGTCGCTTCAGTCATGTTAAACGCTATGCAACCCCAAGGACCATAGCCTGCCAGGCTCCTCTGTCCTTGGGATTTTCCAGGCAAGAATACTGGTGTAGGTTGCCATTCTTTTCTCCAGAGGATCTTCCCAACAGAGGGATGGAACCCAGGTCTCCAGGATTGTAGGCAGATGCTTTACCATCTGAGCCACCAGGGAATAATATCTTTAGTACTTGACAAAGAAACTAGGAGATCAAGGTAGAGCTGAATGGAGTAGTTTTTTTTTTGTGTGTGTGTGTGATCTTTAACCCCCCACACACAAAAATGCATATATATATGCATTTGGCCCAGTGTAGATGGGCATGCAACTTTTCTCTTCATTGAAAGGAGGCACATCAATGGATGATGGGTTTGGATTGGTGACTATGAAAAAGTGTTATGGAAATGTTGGACTTCCTTGCTTTTGGTGTAGCAGCCATAGAGATAAATGAAGAGTGTAAATAATGGTGATTCCTCTATAACATTATCATTTTATATCTCTGGATTTTATATACCCACATAAATAATAAAACAATTCTTATATGCCCTTTTGCAAGTATAATTTGCAAAATTAATCAGCATCCCTTTATTTCTGCCACCCCCATTAAATAATTTTGGCAGTCCAGAACTACTATGACAAAAATCCACTTACTTTTGGGTGGCTCAAAATAGATTTTTTTCAGCTGTAGGTATGTGTGGTGGGGGAAAGGGTTGCTGCTAATTGTTACTGTTTCAAATATATCCTACAATGTATATCACATGAGCAGTTAGGCATGAACCACATTCCTTGGAGAAGAAAATGGCAACCCACTCCAGTATGCTTGCCTGGAGAATCCCATGGACGGAGGAGCTTGGTGGGCTACAGTCCACGGGTCGCAAAGAGTTGGACCTGTCTCTTATACACATCTTAGCTTTGGAAAAGCAGCTCTGCTTTTATCACATTTGATCTCCCCAGTGGGAAAAGCCAAGTGCCCAGAGTGGCTATAATCATGTTAAGTGCCAGTTTCCGTTGCCAAAAAAACAGTACACTCTTTCCTTTATCCTTCTCTTGGGGAAAACTCCCACAGAGTCATTTACTGGGTTCTCTGCTTATCTTGCAATTCCACACCAGCAGTACCATTTTTTTTTTTNCCTTTGTTGGCAAAGTAGTGTCTCTGCTTTTTAATATGCTTTCTAGGTTGATCATAACTTTCCTTCCTATTAGCAATGTTCCTGTTTAAGATAATAACTATACTTAGACAAACTATGGACCTGAATGTACTGTTGATTCTGAAATGATGATGACAATTACAGCAGCTGCTGGGAGAGAATTATGGGGTGCCCATCACTTCATGGCAAATAGATGGGGAAACAGTGGAAACAGTGTCAGACTTTATTTTGGGGGGTTCCAAAATCACTGTAGATGGTGATTGCAGCCATGAAACTAAAAGACGCTTACTCCTTGGAAGGAAAGTTATGATCAACCTAGAAAGCATATTAAAAAGCAGAGACACTACTTTGCCAACAAAGGTCCATCTAGTCAAGGCTATGGTTTTTCCAGTGGTCACGTATGGATGTGAGAGTTGGACTGTGAAGAAAGCTGAGCACTGAAGAATGGATGCTTTTGAACTGTGGTGTTGGAGAAGACTCTTGAGAGTCCCTGGGATTGCAAGGAGATCCAACCAGTCCATTCTAAAGGAGATCAGTCCTGGGTGTTCTTTGGAAGGACTGATGCTAAAGCTGAAACTCCAATACTTTGGCCACCTCATGGAAGAGTTGACTCATTGGAAAAGACTCTGATGCTGGGAAGGATTGGGGGCAGGAGGAGAAGGGGACGACAGAGGATGAGACGGCTGGATGACATCATTGATTTGATGGACGTGAGTCTGAGTGAACTCCGGGAGTTGGTGATGGACAGGGAGGCCTGGCGTGCTGTGATTCATGGGGTCGCGCAGAGTCAGGCACGACTGAGCAACTGAACTGAACTGAACTGAACTGGCATCACCAGTGCTGTCCAGAGCAGCAAGGCCCCTTTCATGAAAATGCCCACGTTCCAAAAGGCATCTCTTAATGGCACTGATAAGATTCTGTGGCCAAATTTAAAAAACAATTATATCATTAAACTGTCAACTTATCACTACATTTTATTTGCTGCAAATTATACCTCATCCAAAAAATGATTATAATGTATTCCTTGATTGTTTTGCTTAAGGTAGGACGTACACAAAAATAGGCAATGAATTTCTTCTGGTCCTAAGACTATTTTCCACAACTGGTTTCAATCTTGTAAATTAGAACTACTTGGTTTGACCTTGGGTATATGTGAAAATATATGGTATATTTGAAAATGTTGCAATCATATGGAAAAGAATGAAAAATGTCTAGGCCAAGACTATAAAATCATTATGAAGGAATCACCAATATTCAATCTCTTAAACTACATCCATGGATGCTACGCTGAAAGCAAGGAAGTCCAACATTTCCACAGCACTTTTTCAGTCACCAACCCAAACACTCCATCCATCGAAATGCCTCCTTTAGATAAAAAGCCATAAGCCCATCTATAAAAAGTAGATTCTTTCTCTTAAATTCTTTTCCATTTCAAGCCTTCTCCTGGAGGCTTTTGGAAGAAAAATACCAAGCCAAACTTATGAATTAACAAGCAGTATTAAATGTCTTCTATGTCGGACATAATTGAGTGACTTCACTTTCACTTTTCACTTTCATGCATTGGAGAAGGAAATGGGAACCCACTCCAGTATTCTTGCCTGGAGAATCCCAGGGACGGGGGAGCCTGGTGGGCTGCCGTCTATGGGGTCGCACAGAGTCGGACACGACTGATGCAACTTAGTAGCAGCAGCAGCATGGGCTCAAAATTCTGTCCAGTGCTAGAAGATATAAAAAAGCATATTCATTGTACAATTAGAAAGATTTTATGTTTCATTTATTAAGAAATGCATTCTTCTACAAAACTGGAACCCCAACAATATTGAACTTGAGTGCACTCTAGTTATTAAGATTTAGAGTAAATAAGAATTAGAGACCCACATGAGGGTATTTCTCTAGCACAATTACTATTAATGTTCTTTCCAAATGTTGACATTAGCCCAAGTCTTTTGAGTACTTTCCTTGATATTTTTGAGCAAAAAGATACAGGAGGATGCAGAGTATCAAAGTTCAAATTATTCTCTGCAAGCACAGGGGTGGAATAATAATGAGCATCTCTTACTGAGAGGCTGTTCGAAGAATTTTATGTGGATCCACCTGTTCAATCCTCACAACAATTTTGAGGGTTGATACCATCATTTGTCTCATTTCATACATGACATAAGTGAGGCACAGAGAGGCTGAGTGACTTTGGCAAAGTTGCAGAGCTCCTGGGTAGTGGAGCTGGGATTCAAGTCACAGACATTGGTCTCCAGAGTCTGTGCTCTTAACCCTGCACCATACTGCCTCCCAGGAGAGTGCAGATGGGAAAAATGCAAGAATAAAAACCAAAAAATGGGCAATAATTGCTGAAAGGAGAGCGCCCGGAATCCAGAACCACGCATCCTTATCCCAAATACTGCAAATGAGCACTAACAGCCCATTCTTGGCTAAGCGAGTGAGACCTGGAGCGACTGGGAGGAGGGGCGCTGGCTGCAATACTGCCCCTCTGTTCAAAGCGTTACAACTTTCCTTCCTATAAGTTAGTGATCTGTATTGGCACATATGAAAAAAGGGATAGAACTTTGCAAATACATCTCTCTCATCCTTTATCCAGCAGACAGCCGTATAGCAAGTCAGCAAAAACAGCACTCTGCCAACAATGAACCTTCATAGCTTCCCAAAAAATCTATTTAGAAAGTAAACAGTATTTAAATTTACTTGAAATGATACCCTTCACTGTAACTGCTCCAGAACATGGAATTCTGCCTTTCTCAGGGGGGAACTAAAAATTTTCCTCGATGCTGACAGGGTTGATTTCATCTCCGTGCCCTTTCTCAGGCCATGGGAAGAAGCCACGGTGACCTGCCAGCCTGGAAATTCTGCCAAGAGGCCAGGAGTCATGGGAATCTGCCCAGCCTGCTTTGTGGAGGTCAGCAAACGCCGTCTAGACACTAAGTCTTGGTCTTTAAAAGAGGAAGCCAGATATAATACAGTCTCAAAGGCTGAGGAACCAACTGTAAGTAAATATCTTAACCACCGATATTACTATCTTGGGCTGTGTTTACACAGAGACCCATTCATCAACACGGATGAAAACTTCCAAAAGCCTGTTACATTGTCTATTTTAATCTCCGTTTCCTGAAGGACAATTACCTTGCCTATGTGAGTGAAGCATCGTCTATGTCTATTAAAAGTAAAACCTTCATCCTGTGGGCTAAGTGATGACATAAGCATGTGCTCTGCATATTCATATGTCATTGTTAACGGTGGAGGGACAAGTCAAAGCCAATGGTTGGGTGGAAGGGATGCACAATCAACACAGCCACAAATATCCCCACAAATTACTACCATCAACAAATAGATTTCCTTTAGGTTTCCACATAGTCCCCAAACCAATGTCTTTTAATATGATAAGGATTCATTTCCGAAATGTATTATTTTTTTAAGGTTTTTGTGTATATGGGTTGATATCAGAAGTCCAAGGAGAGAGGGCAGAGCGAGAGAGAGAAATAGAGCCCACTCACCCCCTCAACACACACGTAAGGTACAGCTGAATTTTTAAAATAAACTCTCCAACCTGAGAAACCTATTTATACGACTACTATTACATGGTTGGGAGTCTAGGTTACCATATGTAGATGGAATACACAGCAGGATAAGGTAGGGTGTTTTAATGTCAAACTGGAAAACCACTGTTTTTCATTCTTAAGTAATTTGCAAAACAGAAATCTCTAACCTTTGACCCATCCCTCAGATTCATCTTATGCCTGACCTTCACCCCATCCATCACCCTCACCTCTCTGTCACCCCTTGCCTATCTCTGACCTCTGTCCCAGGGGTGGGGGTCAGGGTCAGAGTGAGGAGCCTTGGAGAAGGGATGAAGGCATCTGTTTTATGCGCTGCTTCCAGTTAAAATGATGGAAGTTCAATAGTGCTGCTGGGAAAGCACTGACACATGTGGGTCCATATCTTGCATTGAGAGATGGAAAAGCATCAAGACACAAAATTATCAATATCAATGAACATAAAACAGGTGGCCGGAGACGTCATGGAGCACATTTGAGGATCGCTCTGTGCTGCCGGTCCACTGAATACACACCCTTCATGTGTCAACGCTAGATAAATAGTGTGGCGTGGAGAGGTTTTATCTTTTAATAATCTGTAAAAATTTTAATTGGAGAATAACTGCTTTACAACGTTTTGTTGGTTTCTGCTGTACAACAGTGGGCATCAGCCGTAAGTATGTAGCTCCTTCCTCTTGAGCCTCCCTCCCACCCACCACCCCTCTAGGTCCTCAAAGAGGGCTGAGCTGAGTTCCCTGTGTTATAGAGCAACTTCCCATCAGCGATCTACTTTCCACTTGGTATTGTACACGTGTCAGTGCTCCTCTCTTGGTTTGCCCCACCCTCTCCTTCCGCTGCTGTGTCCACAAGAGCATCCTCTACATCCGTGTATTTTTGCAATGAATACAAATGAATGCAAATATATTAATCCGTACCATTTTTCTAGAATCCAAATACATACGTTAACGATATTTGTTTTTCTCTTTCTGACTTACTTCACTCTGCATAATAGGTTCATCCAACTCATTTCAATGGACTCAAATGTGTTCCTTTTTATAGCTGGGTAATATTCCATTGTATGTATTGCCACAGTTTCTTTATCCATTCATCTGTTCATGGACATCTAGGTTGCTTCCCTGTCCTGGGGACTATAAACAGGGCTGCAGTCAATACTGGAGTACCTGTGGCATTTGGATTATGGTTTTCTCAGGGCGTCCCAGGCGGTGCAGTGGTAAAGAATCTGCCTGTCAATGCAGGAGATGCAGGAGACAGAGGTTCGATCCCTAGGTCAGGAAGATCCCCTGCAGTAGGAAATGGGGATCTCCTTCAGCATGCTGGCCTGGAAAATTCCATGGACAGAGGAGCCTGGCCATGGGTTGCAAAGAGACAGATACGACGGAGTGACTGAGCACACACACACACACACACACACATGCACGTACGGAGGGTACATACTCAGTAGCGGGACGGCTGTGTCATATGGTAGTTTCATTTGAGAGGCTTTAGAGAGAGAAAATCTGAAGATCTGAATCAGGCCTACCCTCTAAGAGTTTATCTTGAGTTTAATATGTGCCCTAGAGCAAATCATCTCACGTCTCGGCATATTTGTTTTTCTCCTATAACATGTTAGGAATAACAACTGCTTTGCAATAGGAGATACTCAATAAATATTCATGAATAATGAATGAATTTATGCATATTACCTAGAGGTGTTTAAGTTTTCCAAATTACAGCATGAACTGGTCTTTGGCTGAAAATAAGAATAGGGTTCTTACAACTCTATCAGATGGTGTTTAGGAAGTAAGCTTTAGAATAGTTGCTGTCTTTGCCCAACCTTAACATGTCAATCACCACTAGCCATCCATTAACGCCTTATTTTAATGCAGAAATTACCTTTACAATGAATATAAAATACTCTTTTCTCAACTCCTGTGAAAAGGAAAAAAACACTTTTTAGAACAAAATGGTCCCATAATAATATTATGCTAACAGACAACCATCTATCATTCAGTCGCTAAGTCACGTCCAGTTCTTTGTGACCCTGTGGACCATGTGCAGCACCTCAGGTTTCGCTGTCCTTCACTATCAGGCGTGCAGCAAATTCATTTGAATCTCATGGATCTCATCCTATCTCATTCAATAATTCATTGATTGAGTTCTTACTACCTGTGGGGTATTTTTTTTTTACTACTGCTAACAGAATCAGTCATGGTTCCTCCCTTCCAAGAACTGATAGTTTAGGGGGAAGCTGGACCTAATATAAATAAGTATTTAGAATCCAGCGGTAGAGAAGGTAACAAGCACTGAAAGCGATGACTCCAGGGTCAGAGAGCTGAACTCACATCCTCACCACAACATCTACTACTGGAGTTTCCTCCAGCAGGTTCTTTACCAGGTGATGGTTTTATTACCTACCTGTGAGGGCTGTTATAAAAATCAAACGAGAAAATCCATGTAAAGTACTTTGCACAGGGCTGCAAACATGGTCAACATTTGACAAGCTGTGTGGTTGTTGTTAGGCTATACTTGAAGTCAGTACCAAATGTTATGAGCTCAGGAGATAAAACCACTCATCTTTCTTGGAGAAACAAAGAACGGTCTTTCAAAAATCTTGGAAAGGAAAGGGACAAAGAAAGAGATCTCTCCATGGAAGAGTGAGTTCTCCAAGCTGACAAGAAGGCAGGGAGTATTCTAGCAGTCTGTTCCAGGTCTCCAGACTGTTCAAGTGATGCAGAGTTTGGGGCTCTCTGGGATAAAAACTGAGATCCCTTAGACTTTTTAAAAATAGTTTATTGAGGTAAAATTCACATCACATAGCCATTGTAAAGTGGACAGTCCAGTGGCGTTTAGAACATTCATGATGTTGTGCAACCATTACCTCTACCTGGCACCTGAACACCTCCATCACTGCAGAGCAAAACTTCTTACTCATTAAACAGGTTCTCCTCCGCTGTCCTCTCCTCCAAGTGTTTATATTTAGGTCACTGCTCCCTTTAGAGTTCAGTCTGCTCTGTGGTGTGAGTGGGGTCCAACTTCATTCTTCCGCATGTGCACATCAGCTGTCTCAACACCATTTGTTGAAGATGATTTTCTTTTCCACGGATGGACATGATACCCTTGTCAAAAACCAGCTGGCCACAGAACTAGGGAGCAGAGTGGAGACCACCTTGCATTCCCGCTTCCCTGCCTCAGTATTCTGTACAGTGTCAGCTGGTGTCTTACAGAGGACACAGTCTTCTCCTGGACTTTATATATCAATACCCCTCAAGATTTTTGTAAGCCCTCCTCCTTCTCACTCTCCACACCCTCCCCAGGTGACCTCACCCCTTCCCACTCTCTCAGTCATTCTCTACATGCAT
>SJYT01010927.1:558294-588726 GCA_006410635.1 Cephalophus harveyi
CTCTACATGCATATTACTCCCATATTCATATCTCCAGCCCAGAAAGCTTTCTGGAGTTGTAACGCTACATGGCCAGATGCCTGCTGGTCTTCCTTCCCAGGAGATCTCACAAATTAACACATATCAGTTTGAATTCATTTAACACAGACCAGGCAATACTCATCTGAACTCCACCAACTTCCTCCCTATCCCTGTCTCTGTCTCAGAAAACAGCACTGCAAATCTGCCCATTGCTCTTGTCTGGAACCAAGGAATCATCCTTAGCAACTTCCTCTCCCATGTATCCAAACTATTATTATATGCTGTTGACTTTATAAACCTCTTGATTCCCACTACCGTTATTCTGATTCTGGCTATGACCATCTGTTTTCTAAATTATAGCCTCCCTCTTAGACTTCATATCTAAACTCTAGCTGCTTCTGTTATTCAGTAGCCAAGAGATTTTAAAATAAAAATCATATCATGTCATACATACCTACCCTCCCTAGCTCAAAGTCCTTTAAAAATTGCTTGTTACCCTTACAATATATCTGCACACTTCCTATAGTTTTACAAGGCCATTCATGATCAGACTGCCTTTTATTTCACTGTTTCCCATCTTCTATTTCAAGTTATAATTTCTAGACATTCTGAACATTTTACAGTTCTCTACCTCTCACTTCCAGACTTTCACACTTGCTCTTTTTCTGTCTCCACCTTGTCTTCACACAGCCAAATCCCATTCATTCACTGTGTGTGAAAGTCACTTCCTCAGGAAAGTTTCCCCTGGCCCCTAGATTAGCTTAGGTTCTCATGGTACATGATCTTAGAACCTCCCAACTTAAAAAAAAATCATATCATCTATCACAGTTTGGCCAACACAACACATCATCTATGACAGTTTTGCTTGTTTAATGACTACCTACTATCACCCTCGTGGCTCAGACGGTAAAGCATCTGCCTATAATGCAGGAGACTCAGGTTCAATCCCTGGGTCAGGAAGATCCCCTGGAGAAGGAAATGGCAACCCACTCCAGTACTCTTGCCTGGAAAATGCCATGGAAGGAGGAGCCTGGTAGGCCACAGTCCATAGGGTCAAAAAGAGTTGGACATGACTGAGCAACTTCACTTTCAGTGACTACCTACTAGTTCTATGAGGGTGAAGATCAGATGTGACTTGTTCACAGGTTATTCCAGTTCACATCCCATAGTAGATGCTCAGTGAACACTTGTAAACGCAGATAAATGGATGAAGGAAAGTGAAGTCACAGAGACCAACTATACTACTCTAATTTGTCTATGATATAGAACTGGGAGAGGGAGTAATAAGTTGGATAACAGGACTGGGTTTATAAATTATCTTGATTGATCAAATTTTTTAAATTCAATAAAATAAACATAATGGCCTGCATCTGTACTAAAAGAATCACTTACATAAATATAAAACAGATTTGTGTTTTAATGCCAGTTCATGTAAAAATGTTTTAAGGGCTCATGCAAGTACATTAAGCATCATGTGATCAACAGAAGGATATGGCTTATAAATAAAACTTGTGCCATCTTAGACTGTTAGTAGAATGTTAGTGTTCTGCTCAAGAATGCCTACAGCTTATCATTTCATCACAGATCATATCTTCTATTGTGTTTGCCACACACTAAGTTTGTAAACAGAGCTTGTTGAATGAAGAGTGAAAAGCACAATTCTTGACACTGGTTATAAAAACTAGCTCCCCTCCCCCCAAAGAAAAGGATAACCTGGTCTAGAAGCCATAATAATAATAACTAATACAATGCCTCAATGTGTTGAGCACTGTTCAGAACACTCTGCGTATGCTAATTCATCCACCATATGAAGTGTGCAACTATTATGCCTATTCTACAGATGGTAAACATGAGGCACAAATAGGTTATATCACCAACCCAAAGTCACATAAGTAACAAGTAGCAGAGCCAGGTTTTTAAACCAGACAGTGAGCTCCCAGCAGCCAAGCTTTTGGAAATCAATCATTATCAACATCCTATTAGAAATAAATAAGGAAGATAAATAGCCTTGCAATGGGGTGGGGAGAAGATTCAGAAGATAGCATATTAGCTGGCTTCATACTTAATCACTAGACAAAAGTCAAAGGGAGGCAGATACTGGTTCAGTAAAATGAAGAACTACCCCTCTAATACTCTGTCTCTAGTGACAGGTAGAGTCATTAAGTACATCGTGAGTAGAACATTCAAGTGGAGGCTAGAGGCCTGCCAGCCTCATTATCATCATCTATACGTGATATTGATGGCAGTCCAATCTGGAAAAAGCAGGCGACTAGAGAACCCCTGAAGTCCTTCTGAAACCATGTAATGCAGATTGGGACTTGAATTCACGTGCTGGGACTCGAACCCAGCCTAAACCCAGTTAGGATTTGAACCCACAGTCTTTTAAGTGAGATCACACCAGCTGGTCAGGACTTAATGAAGCTCAGGTTCTTGATGTCTCGCCACAGAAAGAATTCAGTGACAAACAAAGTGACAGAGGTAAGAAGTGGATTTACTTAAAAAGAAACACACTCCACAGACAGAGTTTGGGTCATCTCTTGAAGGTGAGAGGTCTGGGAGTATGAGGTTGTCAAGTTTTTACAGGGCTGTGTAATTTCAGAGGCTAAAGAGTGGGAGGAGTATTCCAGCTATTTTGGGGGAAAGTGAAAGTGAAAGTGAAGTCGCTCAGTTGTGTCCAACTCTTTGTGACCCCGTGGACTGTAGCCTGGTAGGCTTCTCCGTCCATGGGATTCTCCAGGCAAGAATACTGGAGTGGGTTACCATCTCCTTCTCCAGGGGATCTTCCCCCGACTCAGGGATCAAACCTGGGTCTCCCACATTGGAGGCAGACGCTTTAACCTCTGAGCCACCAGAGAAGCCCCTATTTTGGGGAAGGGGTGGGAATTTCTAGTGCAAGTCGGCTCATCTGCCATCTTGGACCTAGTTAGTTCTAATCAACTTAGGTCAAGTCCTTGGGCTACGTCATTCTTTTAAAGGTTGTACCCCTGTCCCCTTTCCTCTTGTTTTGTTCTCTAAGCTCTATAATTTTAAGAATTCCACATGGACTTCACTTTCAGGGAGCCCAAAACCAGACAGACACTGCAGAACCCAATTAAGATGATGATTTAACACACAATAAAAAAAAAAATGATCAAGGTAATGAAATGGATAGCACTCAGAACGGTGGGCCCGCATGCCACCTTTAAAGATGAGGACCCCTGCTACCTATTTCCATATCAAGCAAATTCAGAAATGGAAACAACCCAGCAAACAATGTCATGGTATCAAATCCCCAGAAATGCCAAATAACTAATATACAAGGCACAGGTCAACTCTTTATGCACCTGGTTCTCCATATCGATAGATAGTGTCAAAGAATTTATTTGAGTTTTCAAACTGTGAAATCACTTCTTTCCCCTCAAGAAAGACAAGATCTAGTTAAACCTGAGATTAAAGAGGCAGATAAAAGTGCCCCCTGCACTGCAGAGGCCAGGAATTAGACACGCTGCTGCTCCAGCAGGCAGTCCTCAGACATGATCCATTACAAGACGGCTTCCATCAGATGCCAGCGAGGCTAATCCTTTTGCAAAGCCTGACAGCTTCTCAAACTCGACTGTGGTGAATCCAAACCAGATTTTTATGCTATAAGTTCAGCTTTCCAAATACAAAATCATTTTTATTTTGTATTGGGTTTAGGTTTATTACATTTAAATTTGCAAACAAAGATAGAGACGCCTGCCATGCAGCTTGCCCTGAACTCCCTTGACACTCATCTTACAGAATAAAATATCAGATAATAGCGAGATAGAAATAGATGGAACCAGAGCTTCTGTATAAGAAACCACTGTCATATGATAACAGCGTCCTCCACATCCTTAAAGAGAACCATTCAAATCTCCATCTCTGAGCAAAGAGGACCACATCAGCAGAGCATTTTCATTGAACCCATAGCTCTTCAACTGAATGTCATCAGTTCTAAAGTCGCTAATTACTCTGACTGCAGGCTGGAATTCCTGCAGGCTGACTTACCTTTTTGCAGTCAGATAAGGACTTCTCATTGGCCAGTGTGCTGAAGATGGTGGTCTGCAAAACAGGAAGGTGGGAGACCCATCAGAACTGGCCAAGTGTAATGACATTGACCCTGGCCCATGCATCTCCCATGCAAGGTGGGGACCATCTCCCATGACCCCACTGATGTCTCGGGACTTTTTTTTTTAATATTTATTTATTTATTTTGACTGCCCCGTGTCTTAGTTGCAGCATGTGAACCCTTAGTTGCAGCATGCAGGATCTAGTTCCCTGACCAGGTATCGAACCTGGGCCCCCTGCATCGGGAGCTCGGAGTCTTAGCCACTGGACTACCAGGGAAGTTCCCGATTTCTCTGGATTATAAAAAGTGCCTGTCTTTCACCAGTCCCACTTTCCACCCCCTCCAAGTCAGAACATTCACTGTGGGCCAACAATGATCTAGTAAGGATAAAGACTCTTATTTACTTCATTTCACAAATAAAGGACTACAGCACCATTAGATTCATTGTCGTACCTTAGAAATAGATCAGGAATGAAAGCCAATCAGTCTGACTCTAGTACCCACCTTCTCAACCACGGACGGGACTCTCTCTTTTGAGGAGACAGGCAAATCGTCAAATGCCAATATCTTTCAAATGACACCTTGAAGAACCTGAGTGATGGAGTGGAGCTTCTCTCCATCCACAAGCAGTATGAGCCTGAACAGTAGTATCGGACTTGCCATCTCATCCCCTCTCTTTAGCCCACTTGTTCTTTGCATGATTGGCTTTTTATATAGTTGTGTGGATATTTTCTTGGCCTCGTGAGCCACTAAAAAGGTACTTTGGTATTCAAGGACAGTTGGGATTTACATGCAAGTTTCTTCCTTCTGGACTATCCTATGAAGAGTTTAATGGACATAACTGTAATAATTTTTTCAGTAAAGTTTTCCACTTTTTAATTAATTACAAAACTAAAATGGCTCAGCAGGTAAATCCACGTGCAATGTAGGAGGTACAAGAGATGCGAGTTCCATCCCTCGGTGGGGAAGATGTTCCATCCCTCGGTGGGGAAGATCCCCTGCAGTAGGAAATGGCAACCCACTCCAGCATTCTTGCCTGGAAAATCCCATGGTCAGAGGAGTCTGGCAGGCTACAGTCCACAGGGTCACAAAAGAGGCTAATGCTACTGAGTATGGCACGGTAATATACATTCTTAATGAATCAATCCCCTTTCTAACCTATCCTTCAGAGGTAACCAAGGATATTAATACCAAGGTATACATATTAATTATACACATTATATTACATATGCACACAGAGAAGTTTCTTTCTTTCTTGAGATCATACCATCCTACTAGGACTTCATGATCAACATCTTTCCAGTAAGTTCATGTAGAGGCACTCGTTCCTTTTAATGGCTGCATAACACACATAATATGGATTTATCATACTTTATGTATGCTTTCCTTTACTGACAGAGATTTGATGGTTTCCAGGGCTCTCATTATTAAAAAATAACATTATTCCTGCATTTAAAAGAAATCATACTCTTTATACAACTGAGTGACTTCACTTTCATGCATTGGAGAAGGAAATGGCACCCACTCCAATGTTTTTGCCTGGAGAATCCCAGGGACGGGGGAGCCTGGTGGGCTGCCGTCTATGGGGTCACACAGAGTCAGACACGACTGAAGTGACTTAGCAGCAGCAGTAGGATTTTATTCTTTTGTTGCTGCTTTGCAATAAATATTCTTGTGTATATATATGTAATACATGCATAAATATGTAGGCTGGCTTAAAACTCAGCATTCAAAAAATGAAGATCATGGCATCAGGTCCATCACTTCATGACTAATAGATGGGGAAAAAGTGGAAACAGTAGCAGATTTAATTTTCTTAGGCTCCAAAATCACTGCACACAGTGACTGCAGCCATGAAATTAAAAGATGCTTGCTTCTTGGAAGAAGAGCTATGACAAACCTAGACAGTGTATTAAACAGCAGAGATAGCACTCTGCTGAAAAAGATCCCAATAGTCAAAGCTATGATTTTTCCAGTAGTCATGTAGAGATGTGAGAGTTGGACCATAAAGAATGCTGAACACCAAAGAATTAATGCTTTCAAACTGTGGTGCTGAAAGACTCTTCAGGGACCCTTGGACTGTAAGGAGATTAAACCAGTCAATCCTAAAGGAAATCAACCCTGAACCTTCACTGGAAGGACTGATGCTGAAGTTGAAGCTCCAATACTTTGGCCATCTGATGCAAAGAGCCAAATCATTGGAAAAGACCCTGATGCTGGGAAAAATTGAGGGCAGGAGGAGTAGGGGACGACAGAGTATAAGATGGTTGGGTGACATCAGGACTCAGTAGACATGAGTCTGAGCAAACTCCGGGAGATGGAGAAGGACAGGGAAACCTGGCGTGATGAAGTCCATGGGGTCGCAAAGAGTCAAACAAGACTTAGCACACATATACATATGTATTATGTATATGTGTGCATAGGTGTATGTATGTGTATTTTGTGTGTGGGTTTATATGTGTGTATATATGTATATATATGCACACTGATAGTTTTATTTTGGTTGAATAGAACTAAAAAGCTGAAATAAATGTATACAAAGACATTGGTATGGCTCAAAGATCTAATGTGTATAAACTTTCTCTCACTCTTTCTCCATATAACATAAAAATATTTATCAACTCACCTAGGGTTTTGATATGTTTTGGGACAAGAATTAGAAAAAGTTAAGAATCTGAGACAGCATGTATTCTGTCCCCAAATAATATGCAGTATTAAAGGACAGAAAACACAAACATAGATAAACATACAAAGAAGGATCTTTAATGAAGACAAGTTAAGTTCAAGGTTTAGGTGGGCACGATCTTTACATGTGGATTGCTGGTAGTTTTTAATGTGTGTTTTAATTTTGTTTGGGAAGGAAGGGATACATGTTATTCAGAAAGTTTGAACTGAAAAGGGAAAATGGAAAAGAGGAAAGATTTTGGTGGCAGAAAAAAAAGAAAAAAAGCCAAAATCAAGATTGGACCAGTAAGGAGAGAAAGCACAGCCAAAGCAGCAGACAGCTGGCATGCATAACAGTGAAGCACCCTCTTCAATCTTCCCACCAAATGCCTTCTTTATGACCCTGCTTCATCTTTACACACCTGTTCACTGAGCACTATACCACGAGAGAGACTTTGATGTTCACTCTCAGATTTCTGCTTCAGGGAGCGAAGACCCAACAAGACTTGGTCATCGCTATAGCCCCATTACCTAGCCCAGTGCCTGGCACAGAAAAGGTATCCACTAAATATGCACCAGATGAAAAAATGCAAAAAAAAAAAAAAAAAAACTGCAGTCCTATCCCAAAACATTACTTTGGAAGCAGATTAACTCATGTGTCATAGAGCTACAAAGTGAAGCCAAAGGACAGACAAAAGCCTCTGAACTGTAATAAAATAACATTTTTCTCTCTGCTTAGCATATATCTACTTTCTCAGCCACATGGTTTGGTTAAATCAGTTTTTCAGTGTTGGGCCTATGAACAGTTTGGACTGGATAATCTGTTATCATGGGATGTATGTGCTGTACAGAGCACTGAAGAAAGGCTGCCAGCATCCCTGGCCTCTACCCACCAGATGCCAGCAGCACAGGCTCCTCCCTGGATCAACCATAACAACCAAAAACGTGCCCAGGCATTGCCAAGCACCAGGGGGCAGGTAAAAGTATCCCCAGTTGAGAACAACAGGTATAAACTCTAACTGAGCTAGTTTATAGAAATGATCATAATTCCTTGATGAGTGCAACCAAATTTTTTCCAGGAAATGGAAAAATCTAGTCATGGGAATTTCTCTTCCTGTTTCTGATTTCAAGTCTCATTTCCTGTCCTAGGCCTTCCCTGGTGGCTCAGTGGTAAAGAATCTGCCTTCCATGCAGGAGACAAGGGTTCAAGCCCTGGATTGGAAAGATCCCCTGGAAATGGAAATGGCAAGCCACTCCAGTATTCTTGCCTGGAAAATCCCAGGGACAGAGGAGCTTGGTGAGCTACAGTCCATGGGGTTGCAAAAGAGTTGAACGTGACTGAGCGACTAAACAACAAATTTCTGTCCTAGATAGAAGTAAAAATCTAAGGGAGGCACAAATCCCAGCTACTGAAGACTCCATACAGTTGCCAAGTAGGGGCAACTTGAGCGACTCTAATTGCATTTTTAACTAAGCTTAACATATACCATCGGAGAAGGCAATGGCACTCCACTCCAGTACTCTTGCCTGGAAAATCCCATGGGCGGAGGAGCCTGGTAGGCTGCAGTCCGTGGTGTCAAGAAGAATCGGACACGACTGAGCGACTTCACTTTCATTTTTCACTTTCATGCATTGGAGAAGGAAATGGCAACCCACTCCAGTGTTCTTGCCTGGAGAATCCCAGGGACACGGAGCCTGGTGGGCTGCCGTGTATGGGGTCGCACAGAGTCGGACACGACTGAAGCGACTTAGCAGCAGCAACATATACCATTGGAGAGAGTAAATTAAGGGACATGTCTAAGAATGCAGACATTAGTGCTCTGCCCCCAGGGGAAATGATCTTCAAAATTAAGCAATACCATTCAACTTTCAAAAACAGTCTCAGGTAACCCGAGAAACATGTTTGGAGGAGAAATGAGAGTCAGAGAAGGGTGAAATTGGCTTCACTAAAAAGATTAAAATATATATATATATATATATATATATATATATATAGCTCTAAATGTTGCACTTGTAGCAAAGAACCACTTGAAACAAAGCATGAATATACAGTGAAATCTCAGGACATGGAATGAGTGTGGAAGTGATATGGCAAGGGTCAATGAGAGTCCATATCCTTAATTTGGCCATTTTTAAGGAGACTGTGCTTATACGCTTGGTCAGTCTCATTTCATTCCGTTGAAAGACTTTCACTGGGATTCCAGTTTCCTGATGGCAGCTATTGTGAATGACTTTGGGTGGGCTTTCTAAACCTTCCAATAACATGTTCACCTTAATTACTGAAAATGAAAGCCTCAAAACATGGTGACTTACCCATGCTGTGACCTTCTTGATTGTTGCATCAATATTTTTCTACTAAAGAGGAAATTGCTAATGAGTCCCCTCCATCAAAGTTAGCCTGATGCTGCGTTTGTTGCAAGGAAGCACAATGGCTTTTTTAAAAAATTTATTTATTTTCATTGGAGGATAATTACTCTACAGTACTGTGATGGCCTCTGCCATACATCAACATGAATTAGTCACAGACATACATATATCCCCTCCCTCCTGAATCCCCCTTCACTCCCCTCCCTACCCCATCCCTCCAGGTTGTCTCAGAGCACCAGCTTTGGGTTCCCTGCATCATATATCAAACTCCCACTGGCTATCTCTTTTACATATGGTAATGTATATATTTCAATGCCGTTCTCTCAAATCATCTCACCCTTTCCTTCTCCCACTGTGTCCAAAAGTCTGTTCTTTACATTGGTGTTTCCTTTGCTTCCCTGCACATAAGATCATTGGCACTATCTTTCTAGATTCTGTATTTCAATGCTCTTCTCTCAAATCATCCCACCCTTTCCTTCTTCCACTGTGTCCGAAAGCCTGTTCTTTACATCCATGTTTCCTTTGCTGCCCTGCACATAAGATCATTGGCACTATCTTTCTAGATTCCATATATATGTGTTAATATATGATATCTGTCTTTTTCTTTCTGACTTACTTCACTCTGTATAATAGGTTCTATGTTCATCCTCCTCATTAGAACTGATTCAAATGCATTCCTTTTTATATCTGAGTAATTTTCCATTGGGTATATGTTCATTGCAGCAGTATTTACAATAGCTAGGACATTGAAGCAACCTAAATGTCCATTGGCAGATGAATGGATAAGGAAGTTGTGGTACGTATACACCATGGCTTTTTAGAGCACTGACTTCTAAGACTGTGGGCAGAATGAATAGCATGGGGCGAACAGTATTATACATGGACAGTTGCAACAATTTCCTAAAATGAATCTAGAAAGGTGAGGTCCCACTGTTGTTCATTTACATAGTAATATCTGAAACTTCATTTATAGGAGCTCTGGTTGCAGCAGAAGGCTTTGAATCATAATAGACAGACCCTCAAGGGATGCTAGCGGGTGAAAGTCACCAGAATGGGGGAAACTGGAAATTTTGAGTCTTATAATCTTGGGCCTGTTACATCTTGGAGAGGATGAATGTATTTATTCTTTCCTACAAGCAGATGCTTCTTGCCTTTTATTAATTTCAAAGCAGATTTTGGGAGAAATGATGACTTATAGCATGAAGATCTCAGATATTCCATGCTGATGGAAAAGATCACACAGGTCGCAGGTTAGGCTCCCTCAAAAGCAGTCTATGAGGTGGAGATCAGCCTGCAGGAGGTTTGTTAGGGAGAGCTTCGGATTTCCACTTGGAGAAGGGAAGGCAAAGGTGTAGGACTGAGCAGAGGGAGATGCGATGGGTTGATGGGCTGGAGTACAAACTCAACCAAGGTTTCAGCCAACCAAATGAGGAGCTCTGAAACTGGGCTAGACTTGTCCTAAGCTGAGGCAAGGGAAAGGGTCGCCCTGGGAAGGGGGTAAACCCTAGGGATGATGCCTCTTTTCAGCCAAGGGCAACTTCCTGAGAGGACAGACAGCTGAGTGCAGTGTGCATGGAGATCTGTGTGGAGTCTGGCTCTGCTCACCACAGTACACTTTAATTTGACCCAGTTTTGCCAAGGGCTGATACTGGCTATGACAGATGTGCTCTAGTTGAATGCGACCCCTTGTGTTCAGTCGCTCAGTCATGTCTGACTCTTTGCAATAGCATGGACTGCAGCCCACTAGGCTCCTCTGCCCATGAAATTTTCCAGACAAGAATACCAGGGTGGGGTGCCATTTCCTGCTCCAGAGGATCTCCCTAACCCAGGAATCAAACCCACATCTCTTGCATCTCCTGCATCAGCAAGCAGATGCTTTACCACTTGCACCACCTGGGAAGCTCATGTGACCCCCTCATTAGAGTTTACACATTTGCTGGTCTTGTATAATAGAGTTGCTGGAGAAATAAACAAATGTGTCACTTGCTCAGGAATCTAGGCATTTGATTCTTTCTTCTCTTAAGAAGAGACAAACATTAACCTTGTAGGCTTAAGACAAATTGTTGGACTAGAGGTCTTGAATTCTTCATTTTGAAATGAGGAAACCCCTATTCATTTCCCATTAAGTCATGAGAACCCTGGTTAATTTAGAGAAAAAGAGCTGGATCTTATCAGGCACATTTTAGGAAATCAGTGAGTACAATGACTACTTCTTTTCTACATCCTCTGAGGGTAGGACATCTGGCTGAATAATACATTCATCTTTTGATTAACCACAGAGGCAGAAAGAATTTTTTAGGGAATTCCCAAAAGCATAACTAATAAAATGTCTCTATATTCGACTTTGAGATAGATATTAAATATATGTATTTATATATTATACAGTAGTCATGTACAGATGTAAGAGTCTGACCATAATGAAGGCTGAGTGCCAGAAATTTGATGCTTTTGAACTGTGGTGCTGGAGAAGATTCTTGAGATTTCCTTGGACTGCAAGGAGATCAAACCAGTCAGTTCTAAAGGAAATCAACCCCAAATATTCATTTGGAAGGACCGATGCTGAAGCTAAAGCTCCAATACTTTGGCCACGTGATGCAAAGAGCTGACTCATTGGAAAAGACCCTGATGCTGGGAAAGATTAAGGGCAGGAGGAGAAAGAGGTGACAGAGGATGAGATGGTTGGATGGCATCACTGAATCAATGGTCATGAGTTTGAGTAGACTCCAGGAGATAGTGAAGGACAGGGAAGCCTGACATGCTGCAGTCCATGGGGTTGCAAAGAGTCAGATGGGACTTAGTGACTGAAACAACAATATTAAGCCATGTATATTTTTCTATATATAAGAGATGGTGATGAACAGGGAGGCCTGGCGTGCTGCGATTCATGGGGTCGCAGAGAGTCGGACACGACTGAGCGACTGAACTGAACTGAACTGAATGGTTGATTTAGAAGACTGAGGTGCTTAAACATGTCTTCCTTAAATTATCATTAAGAATCATTCGCAGAAACATTCCAAGGGGCAAAAAGGTCAAAGCAACCCCAGAAGGAAGAGTGGCAAATGACCGAGGCTGATGAGGCTTTGGTCAGACAGCCTAGACAGAGGAGCAGTGATGGATGGGTTCATCCAGTCCAGCCTACAAAAGACTTCTGCAAGGGCAGCTGCCTAGCCTATTCTCACTGGTGGGTGTGTTTGGCAAAGTGATTGAGTACTGAAAAGAGACTCCATATGTTCTAGTCTCCTTTTTAAGGGAGAGTTTACCTCTGAGAATTATTACAATGTTGTTTTATTCCCACTAAATTAGGTTTAGAAATAGATATACTCTGCCTCTACTGAGCCAACTTCTGCCGTGTAACGTCCATAACCAAGATTTATATTTTTAAAACAGCACACAGATGACACTTACTCGATTAAATTGGAACAAAGTAGGGGGCAAGCAGAGATCATTGCTGAAGTATTGGATTATAAAAACTAAGGAATTCAGAAACCGAATCTCTAAGATAGATGGTAATGTTATGAAATTTTATTTCAAGTATCAGTTGCACGCACGTGTCTGTGTATGTGTGTTTCACTCTCAATATCACTAAACAGAGGCCAGTTAGCTTTAACAAATGGTAAAATGCAGTCAAAAGCTAAGAACCATTTAAAGGAATAACGCCTGCATTAATCATCTCTATTTGATACCTGCAATTTGCACTCCACGGACAACTGGATGATATCTTATTCATTGGCAGATGTCAAGACCAGACCTACTCATATTACTAACAATTTGGAAGTCTCTTACACTTGAATCAGTGGGTTCCTAAAGTGCACGCTACTTGGATGCTTCCTTAAACATTTAGTTGGCCAAGTCTAAGATTTCTACACAAAGTATGATTTTCCATTTGGTCTCCATGCTTTAGCAGACTAGTATTGATACATGTGCACTTAAAATAGTGGCATCCTCTCCAGGCAAAGTGTGGCATTCATATTTATTTTTAACTTCATAATTATGAAACATAAGCAGCAAAAGGAAAAGAATTGTACCCCCAAATAAATGATAAAATTAGTGTTTTCTTGTAGTCCATGAATACTGAAAATTTCAATTAACCGAGTGAAAAGCCACTGAATGTGCCAGCAGGATTTATATCCCAGACTAATGACCATCATCTGCATCCTACTTAGCTAATGAAGGCTTGGAACACTTGTGGATAATTAAGGGAAAGCTGATGGGAGGAAAGTCGAACCATGGAAAGATCAAATCTATTTATGTCTGCATTTAAAACTAAACACATCTAATATTTCACTCAATCAAGGCATAATGTCTGCTCCTTTGGAATAAGATAGATGCTCCTAAGTGAAGTAGGCAGGATCAGTTCCCAAACACAAAATTCTGCCCTCTTCATTCATTCTATAAGTATTTATTGAACACCTACCATGCACCTCTGCCCTGATGGATCAACCCGACAGCACCATGATTTCCCTAAGGTTTTCCCGCCACTTTCTCTCTTCTGTCTTAATTACCTTTAGAGTTCTGTTTTCAGTATAAGGTAACTACCGTCCATCTATCTGTCAGGACAGCCACAGCATAGCTGCAATCCAGGGGTATGATGGGAAAGTACGGGGTGTGCCGAGGGGCACCTGGCTATTTCACTTTTTTAAAGTTTATTTATTTATTTAGGCTGTGCTGGGTCTTTGTTGCAGCACCAGGGAATTCTCTAGTTGCGGAGTGCGGGGGCCACTCTTCATCGCAGTGCAAGGGCTTCTCATTGTGGGGACTTCCCCTCTTTGAGAGCACAGGTTCCAGGGAGCACAGACTTCAGCAGTTGCAGCCCTTCGGCTCCGTAGTTATGGCAGCGGGGCTTAGTTGCTCCGAGGCATGTGGGATCTTCCTGGACCAGGGATCAAACCCATGTCCCCTGCACTGGCAGGCAGATTCTTAACCACTAGACCATGAGGGAAACCACTGGCTATTTCTACGACCTGTCAGAGCAGTTCAAGATAGGGGCCCCAAAGTGGTTCCTTTGAAAAAAGACAAGAGACTATTGGAGGGAGGAAGACACCTTATGTTGAAGGGTGGCCAGCATACAAACAAAGCTCAGCAGGAGCTATACTGAATTCACAGAGGCGTTTACCAGTCATCTCATTCAGCTGTTATTAAGGCACTTAAGTAGCGAGCACTGCTGTGGACCTCCAGCACATCCCCAACAAGCTTCTGTGTAAGCAACAGTTTGCTTTAAGGATCTGCATTCGTAGGATCTATGTCAGTGCTAAAAATGGCACACCTGTCGGGCAGGCGTGTTCTAGGAAGTCAACGGATGGTGGCAACTCAATCTGAGATGCACACATTTGTCTTTAAGAATCCCTTCCAGGTCTGAAAGAAAAGCCAGGTTAAAAAAAAAAAGAGGTGGGCACAGGGGTATGTGCCTAGCAGTGGGATTACTGGGTCATATGGTAATTCTGTTTTCATAGAGATACATATACCCCAATGTTCACCGCAGCTCTCTTTACAACAGCCAGGACATGGAAGCAACCTAAATGTCCACTGACAAATGAACGGATGAAGAAGATATGGTACATATATGCGATGGAATATTAATCAGCCATAAAAAAAGGATTGAAATTGGTTCATTTGCAGTGATGTGTTTGAACCCAGAGTCTGTCATATACAGTGAAGTAAGTTGGAAAGAGAAAAACAAATATCATATATTAACGCATACATATATGGAATCTAGAGAAATGGTACTGATGAACCTATTTGCAGGGTAAGAATAGAGACGCAAGCATAGCGACCAGACTTGTGGATATGGCAGGTGGAAGGAGAGGGTGAGACAAACTGAGAGCCAAGCACTGAAATATATACACTGCTGCTGCTGCTGCTGCTGCTGCTGCTAAGTCGCTTCAGTTGTGTCCGACTCTCTGCGACCCCAGAGACGGCAGCCCACCAGGCTCCCCCATCCCTGGGATTCTCCAGGCAAGAACACTGGAGTGGGTTGCCATTTCCTTCTCCAATGCATGAAAGTAAAGAATGAAAGTGAAGTCGCTCAGTCGTGTCCAACTCTTAGCGACCCCATGGACTGCAGCCTATCAGGCTCCTCCACTCACGGGATTTTCCAGGCAAGAATACTAGAGTGGGTCGCCATTGCCTTCTCTGAAATATATACACTACTATGTGTAAAATAAATCGCTAGTGGGAAGCTGCCGTAAAGCACGTGGAGCTCAGCTCAGTGCTCTGTGGCCCTAGAGGGGTGCGATAGGGATGGTGGGAGGGAGGTCCAAGAGGCAGGGGCTGCACATATACATATAGCTGATTCATGTTGCTGTACAGCAGAAACCAACACAACATTGTAAAGCAACTATACTCCAATTTAAAATCAGCAAAATCAGAATCTGCACACACACAGTTGGGTATAACTCTAAGCCAGTGGATCTCAAACGTTAGTGCCAGGAGAATCACCTGGAGTTCTTGTTAAAACACAGATGTTGGGCTCCACCCTTAGGGATTCTGATTCAGGAGGTCTGAGGTGGGTTCCAAGAATTTGCGTTTCTAACATGTTCTCAGGTAAAGTTCCTGCTCCTGGTCTGGGAACCACACCTTGAGAACCAATAGTCTAAGAAATACCCAAAACAAATTCGTGGCAATAACTCTGCCTTTTAAGGTCACAGAAAAGAAGAAAATGTATCTCTGACCAGAATTTCCATAGTATTAATTTTCATCAGGACAATAGTGATACCTTCTGACATTTATACAAAAGTTCCCATTTCTAAAGCCCTTTGATGCACACTGTCTCACTTGAACTTCCAGACATCCCTGTAGAGTGCCTGTTTCACTCATTATAGGACACTGAGAAAACAGAGAGGGTAAGCAAGTGCCCCAGTTTTCTTAAGTAGTAAGTGGTCAAGCCAAGATTGGGGTCATTGGCCTTCAGAAGAAGACAGAGGAATTGAACTCTGGGAGCATTAGGGTAAAATGTGAAATTCAGTTAAAATTAACAAAGCAAGGTTACTGTAGTCTCACAATATCAGTGTCACAGGTTCTTTACCAATAAGTCAATATTAATTTCTTCTTACTCTGCACCATTTATAAAAGCTGAAGAATCTTGGCATTCATAGTGAGTTTAATTTTTAAAAACATCAAAGAAGCTCCTTTAAAAGGCTAAGTAGAACAGAGACTGATATATATATATACACATACACAAAGTCCGAATACAAAGGTCAGCAGCAACTGTGAACTCCGGGAAGAGGACACCACTGGGAGAAGAGGCATTACTTTTTAGCATCAGTTCCCTTATCCTCTTCCTACAGGGAGTGGATCTTTGATGTTTCCAGCAGGTTAGCATCTTTGGATTTGAGAACCAGTAGGAGGCTCTGAATCACATGTATGGATGTGAGAGTTGGACTATAAAGAAAGTTGAGTGCCGAAGAATTGATGCTTTTGAACTATGGTGTTAGAGAAGACTCTTGAGAGTCCCTTGGACTGCAAGGAGATCCAACCAGTCCATCCTAAAGGAGATCAGTCCTGATGTTAAAACTGAAACTCCAATACTTTGGCCACCTGCTGTGAAGAGCTGACTCATTTGAAAAGATCCTGATGCTGGGAAAGATTGGGGGCAGGAGGAGAAGGGGACGACCGAGGATGAGATGGTTGGATGGCATCACCGACTCAATGGACATGGGTTTGAGTGGACTCCGGGAGTTGGTGATGGACAGGGAGGCCTGGTATGCTGCGGTTCACGGGGTTGCAGAGAGTCGGACACAACTGAGTGACTGAACTGAAGTGATGAAGCTCTGAATCTGCAGGAAGCAGAAGGAACTCAATGGTTGACAAACTGCACAGAGATAATAACGATCGGACCCGAGGATGCAGTCCACAAATAGTCCCACCAGAATCCCCCACAGAAAGGACGAACCTCCTCCCTTGCTGTGCCCTCACACCCATGACCCAGGAGGATCCTACATGCCCAGCGAGATGCTGAGTTCTGGGGCCAGGGGAGAAAACACTGTCAGAACATATTTCATGCACTTCATGACTACATTTGAATGTAACCCATTAGTGCCAGGAGGAGAGAGCAGAGCGACAAAGCCTCATCCCACAAAGCCACGACTAAGTTTCCCCAAAAGCCATCAACTTAATATAACCAGGCCAGAGCCCCTCTGCAGGGTCGCTCCACTGTTTTTTCCCAGAACAGAGAATCCATCCTGACATGGTCAGTGCTGAAGGAAAGAGAGACTGAAGGAATAAAGGCAGATGAGGGGCTGGAGGTTTCTGACTTTTAAAAGAACAGTAAGGAAACTCTACAATTCTAAGGATTTCAGCATCTGTTATTTTTGAGTCAATAGCTGTGGTACATTAAAGAAGACCAAATCGATTATTTTGAAAGATTATTGCTCAATATTCAAGAATTTAAAGCTAAAGATCCTTTCAAATCTCTACTGTAGCTTACACAAATTCCTCTGATAGGGCTTATCACAGATAGCTGATCATACACTGCAAGCTCACTGAAGCCAGAAGCCAAAACTCGGTCATTTCTGTACACTGTACTTTAGCACGGTGACAGGCATAGCGGTGAGGACACTGTAGCGATTACATAAACGTTTGTTGAATGTCTAGTGAATCAGGGATGCAAGAGGGCGGGGAAAGAAGCAGGAAAAGAGGTACAAAGGGAGGAAGCAGGAAGAGCGATGATAATGTGTGAATGATACCCTACACTGGAAAAAGTGCTATGAGTTGTATTGTGTCCCCCAAAAAGAGACACTGATGACCCTGGTACCTGGAAATGACCCTGTTTGGAATTAGGGTCTTTGCAGATGATCCAGGTAAGATGAAGTCATTAGAAGGAGTCCTAATGAGCCACTCGGTGGCTCAGTGGTAAAGACTCTGCCTGCCAGTGCAGGAGATGCAGGTTCAATCCCTGGATCAGGAAGATCCCCTGAGAAGGAAACGGCAATCTACTCCAGTATTCTGCCTGGGAAATCCCATGGACAGAGGAAGCTGGCGGGCTACAGTCCATTGGGTCCTAACAGTCAGACACAACTTAGTGACTAAACAACAACAATCCAATGTATCCGGTGTCCTTTCAAAAAGGGGAAATCTGGGCACACTCACAGAGGATGATGAAGTGAGGACATCCACATGGTGATGGAGGCAGAAATTGACTAAATGGACACAGATGCAAGCAAAGGAACACCAAGGACTGTGAGCCACCACCAGCAGCTAGGAAGAGGCAAGGAAGGATTCTACTCAGAGTCTCAGAGGAAGCACAGCTCTGCTAATGCCTAAATTTTGCACTTCTAGTCCCCAGAACTGGGAGACAATAAATGTCTGTTGTTTGAAGCCACCTAGTTCGTGGGACTGTTTATGTAGCCTTAACAGACTAGTGCAGAGACACTTTTCCATAGGTTTCTATTTATTGATCGTCTATTACAGTGTTTGACAGACTTTTCCTTTACAAAATATTTTAGGAGGCATGGGCCGTAACGTCTCGGTCACAACAACTGAAGTCTGTCATGGTAACCTAACAGTAATCAGACAGCGCCTAAATATATAAATGTGTCTGTGTCCAAATATAAGTTTATTTTTTAAACACTGAAATTTGAATTACCTATGTTATGTGTCATGAAATATTCTTCTTTTGTTATTTTCCCCCCAACTATTTAAAAATGTGAAAACTTCTCTAGGCTTGCAGGCTGGACAAAAATAGACAGTGGCCAGATTTGGCCAGCAAGCTATAACTTGTCTACTCCAAGGTACAGATCTAGGAATCAGAAATACCTACCTCTAGTCCTGATTCCACTTATTATTCTTGCAACTTAATTAAATCATTGACTTTCATCCTCAAAGACTATAATAAACTTTTTTCTTTTCCACGTGGAAGTTTCCAAGGATGAGATGAAAATCATATACTTTAAAACACTTTGTATACAGTTAACCCTACTGATACTTGGATAGATTTAGCTCTGTCTCACTCTTCGGAAATATTAACACTAAGGTCAGGGTGATGATCAAGTTGACCGTGAGTCATGGAGCCAGGGCAGAATGGAAAAAAGACATAAGTCCCTTCAGTCACCCACATCTTCAGATGGATCATGCAGGAGGAAAAGAAGTTGCCTACCACACACAAGGGCGTGGGCAAATGAGGGACTTTCTGGGATAAACAGCATCTCCACTGCAATATAAATCATCTTCGTTGGTCACACTCTACCTGGGGCTAATTGCTGAACCAAGAATTTGTTTTAGGGAATGTTCTCAACCAGGACAGGCCTGCTGATGAGAGGCCAGAGCTCAGTTCCCTAGATTATCATTCTAAATAAACACTCGTCATCACTAAAGCTCCTTTGGCCATTCTTGAGTCCGTTGCTACTGTGCCAACAGCTGACAGAGCCATAAATATTACCCCACACACAGCACTTCGTCACATTCGCCACTGCAAGGAATTGGAACCCTGCCACTGGACTCCGCAGGGGCTGAACTAGGGCTGACAGCTCCAGATTTTCAGGTCTGGCCAAAGAGAGCACCGCAGAAGAAAGAAAAGAGCTCACAGGAGGAAGTTTCGCTTTGCCCACACAACACAGGGCTGCAGACTTCCCTGGGACAGAGTGATTCCTAGAGGAGGCCAGAGCAGACCCTCCACATGGCTAGCACACATGAGTTGCAGTCATAAACAAGGATTTTATTCCAAATTTATTATTCTGATTCTCCTTTGTCCCTAAGACTGTATTTCCTTGATGTAGAGACAAGTGTGGTCACTAAACTTATTCTCAGCTCCTGACTCCTCGTACTCATGTTTGAAGTGAACAGGAGAAAATCATCCCACCCTCTCCCTCTCCCACAGACTCCAAAAGACTGTTCTATACATCTGTGTCTCTTTTGCTGTCTCGCATACAGGGTTATCGTTACCATCTGCAACTCCTGCAGCTCAATTCCAGAAAAATAAACGACCCAATCAAAAAATGGGCCAAAGAACTAAACAGACATTTCTCCAAAGCAGACTTTATTTTCTTGGACTCCAGAATCACTGTAGATGGTGACTGCAGCCATGAAATTAAAAAACACTTCCTCCTGGAAGAAAAGCTATGACCAACCTAGGCAGCATATTAAAAAGCAGAGACATTATTTTGCCAACAAAGGTCCATCTAGTCAAAGCTATGTTTTTTTCCAATAGTCATGTATGGATGTGAGAGTTGGACTATAAAGAAAGCTGAGAGCCAAAGAATTGATGTTTTTGAACTGTGGTGTTGGAGAAGACTCTTGAGAATCCCTTGGACTGCAAGGACATCCAACCAGTCCATCCTAAAGGAAATTAGTCCTGAATATTCACTGGAAGGACTGACGCTGAAGCTGAAGCTCCAATACTTTGACCACCTGATGCAAAGAACTGACTCAGCGGAAAAGATCTTGATGCTGGGAAAGACTGAAGGCAGGAGAAGGGGACAAGAGAGGATGAGATGGTTGGATGGCATCACTGATGGACATAAGCTTGAGCAAGCTTCAGGAATTGGTAATGGACAGGGAAGCCCGGAGGATCACAATCCATGGGGTCTCAAACAGTCGGACATGACTGAGTGACTGAACTGAACTGAAAATAGAAACAAGACAGCTTACCTGAGAGTACTTTGTAAGAATTTAAGAGGATGTGTGCTCCAAAAATAGTAGCTTTTATTATTATTTCAGAGCATTCTGGACTTCTTCTCCAGCTTTGTCTCTAGCCATTCTTACTCTACAGGCTTCACAAATGCCTATTTACAGGGGTGTAACTGTGCCACTGGGGTTCTCTGGTCACTAAGATGGTAATGAAACTGCCTGTAATGTGGGAGACCCAGGTTCGATTCCTGGGTTGGCAAGACCCCTGGAGAAGGAACTGACAATACATTCCAGTATTCTTGCCTGGGAAATCCGATGGACAGGGGAGCCTGGCAGGCTAGAGTCTGTGGGGTCACAAAGAGTCAGATGCAGCTGAGCAACTAACACACACACACACACACACCTGTTCCACTGAAGTTCACAATGGTGCATGAGGAAGCAGAGGAAAGCTACAAGGTTACTTGAAGCCTGGGTTCTAGAAGAGCAAGTGGCTGGGGACAGGGAGGGGGATTGGCCCCTCCTTCCTCTAATGATCTCTGGTCTATCATATACTAGCAAATTTTCATGCCCCTGGCTGAACTAGGTTGATAATGACTCATACTGTGAATACTGTGCAGTCCTTGAGACGAGAGAAAAGTGATATGAATGATCACTTTCAACACACATGGTTATGCTTGCAGGTCTGAATTATTGAGAAAATACTCCAGAGGCTGCTATAGCTCATCCTCTAGAAAAGTATGATATTTCAAGCAGCTAGAGAGAGAATACAATCAGGAAAAAAAATAACTTGTAAAAACTACATGTCAGCCAGAGAAAACAATGAAAAACATGATACCATATTTAGTTATTTTGGAGGGCATAAGGTGGGTGGTTAAAAAGTACTGTTAGGCCCTGGTGGTCCAGTGGTTAAAAGTCTGTGCTGCCAACGCAAGGGGCACAGGTTCAATACTTGTTCGAGGAACTAAGATCCTGCCTGCCGTATGAGAAAAAAAAAAAAAAAAAGGAAAGAAAATTTCTTGAACTGAATAAAAATGAAAATACAACACATCAACTAAAAAAAAAAGTTATGTGGGGAAAAGAAATTTTAAAAAATAATAAGGCACCATCGGTATTGATAATAAGATGCCCCCCTTCAGGGCTTCCCTGGGGGCTCAGTGGTAAAGAATCTGTCTGCCAAAGCAGAAGACGTGGGTTCAATCCCTGATCCAGGAAGATCCCACAGGCCTCGGAGCGACTAAGCCCCAGAGCCACAGCTACTGAGCCTGTGCTCGAAAGCCCGGGAACTGCAACCACGGAGCCCACAAGCCTCAGCTACGGAAGCTCACCGCCCTCGAGCCTGCGCTCTGCACCAAGACAAGCTACCACAGTGAGAAGCCAGCATACTGCAGCTAGAGAGTAGCTCCTACTCGCCACAGCTAGAGAAAAGTGTGAGCAGCAAAGAAGACCCATCACGGGCCAAAATAAAAATACACAAAGTTAAATTTTTTAAAAAAATGATTCCCTCGTTCAAAATTCTCAGGTAAGACAATAAAGAAACATGGCCAGTCTTGGGCAGTGAAACTGAAGTGCTCAGCCCTTGGAGAGATCCTTACTGGTAGAATGGACTCTTTCATCATGAGGCTTTCACAGTGCCTTCCTCTTTTTTTTTTTTTCATAGTAATTCTATGTACTAATATGTACCTACATAGATCTGTCTTCTGAAAAAACAATGTTAATTTGTAATGCAAGCTGATGAAATACTAACTTGTAAATTTAGTGGGTGGGGAGGAGAGGAGGGGGAAGGTCAAGAAAGAAAGACATTCTCATAATTACTGGCTGTTACAAATCATTTAAATGGACACACAACAAGAATGGAGGTTGCCGGGCTCAATGGGATGGGTTCCTGTTTAAAAGCCCGGCGCTGTCATTAATCAATGAATGGTGATGTGGCATTATCTCAAGCACTCTAAGGGATGGTTTGACAGGAAATCAATGGCTACACAATTTTTACTGCACACTAGAAATAAAAATAAAAGATCTAGCTTGCCATAAGCACCCTTCATAATTACAGTACTGACAGATGCAGTCCTTATCCTAGTTCCAAATTGCTGCATCTTCATTTCTTCAGTTTATTTTGAGATCCACCTGCACAAGCTTGCCATGTGAAAGGCTAATAAGAGATGATTAAAGTATCCCCCAGGGCTTGGGGAAAGCCCATGCTTCACTTTTTTTTTTTTTCATGTCTTTCCAACTGCCCTGGGCCCATTTATTCAACAAACATTACTGAACACTTATGTTGCAGACATTAGGCTGGGTTCTGCGAAGAGTATATTGATGAATGAGATATGACATGAGCCTTGAAGAAATAACAAGCAAATCTATGAAGCTTTTCATATTCTTTGAAGAAGTTCCACTCATTTCTGAGCCTGGCTTTCTTCTTTTCAGTGTCTTCCATCCTGCTTATGTGATCTCTTCTTCCTTTGTGCCCCTTCTATACCTTGTACACATTTCTATTAATAACCATTCTCATATTATAGTGCACTTATTTGACTATGTCCCTTGCCCCAGAGAACTCTGGAAGCCAGATGGCCATGCCATACTCATATTCCTATCCACAATGTGAATTCACAGTTCACACATTCCCATATACACAATGGCTCGTATATAGTAGATTTTTTTTTTAGTGTGTTGAATATAAAACATAGTCCATCCACTTCTATGGCTTCAACCACTAGATGAAAGATGTTTATTCTTTTTTAAAATTTATTTTATTGAAGTATAGTTGATTTATAATGTGTTAATTTCTGCTGTATAGCAAAGTGATTCAGTTATACATACATATACATACACGTGTGCTGTGCCTAGTCACTCAGTCGTGTCCGACTCTTTGCGACCCCGTGGACGGTAGCCCACCAGGCTCCTCTCTCCATGGGGATTCTCCAGGCAAGAATACTGAAGTGGGTTGACATGCCCTCCTCCAGGGGATCTTCCTAACCCAGGGATCAAACCCAGGTCTCCCACATTGCAGGCAGATTCACACCATGGATTCTTTACCATATATATACACACACATATAATATACATGTATATATGCATTTATATTTTAATGTGTATATATACATTTATATTTTAATGTGTATATATATATACATTTACATACATATAAAATATATAACCACATTCTTTTTGATATTCTTTTCCATTATAGTTTATCACAGGATATTGAATATAGTTCCTTGTACTATATAGTAGGACCTTGTGGTTTATTCATTCTATATATAATACCTGGCATCTGCTAGTCCCAAACTCCCAAATTCATCCCCGTCCCCCTCTCTTCCCTTTGGCAACAAGTCTGTTATCTATGCCTGTGAGTCTGTTTCTGGTTCATAGACAAGTTCATTTCTGTCCTGTTTTAGGTTCCACATATAAGTGGTATCACACGGTATTTGTCGTTCTCTGACTTGCTTCATTTAGGATGATAATCTCTGGTTTCATCTGTGTTGCTGCAAATGGCATTATTTTATTTTTATGGCTGAGTAATATTCCATTATATATATGTACCACATCTTCTTTATATGATGTTCATTCTTACTAATTCTCTCCTAAGCTTCAAATTAATTATTTCCAATTGTCTATTAAACACCTCCACTGGAATGTCCCATGGGTATCTACAACTTGACTTGTCCAAAACTGAACACACCGTATTCCCCGACAGCACATCCGCCTCCAGTTGTTCATATCTTGGTTAACAGTGAGACCATCTATTCCCCCTTTCAACCACAAATTACAGTGTCTTTTTTGATTCTTCTCTCCCCTTACCTATCACATCGTATTGATTTGACTATGGAAAACGTTCAAGTCACAGACCTTTCTTTTCCCATTGCCTTGTCACTCTCTTGGTTCAGACTATCATCACCTCTTATTTAATTTCCTACCAAATCTCCATGCCACAAGCAGCTTCTACCTTGCCACCAGATGTTGCAGGATCTAAATTTGCAAATTGACAGCTGAAAAATCTCTCCTGGCTCCCTAATGTGTAAAAGAATAATGTCCTTGATTCTGAGCATGGTACCAATTTACATACATATAAAATATATAACCACATTCTTTTTGATATTCTTTTCCATTACAGTTTATCACAGGATATTGAATATAGTTCCTTGTACTATATAGTAGGACCTTGTGGTTTATTCATTCTATATATAATACCTGGCATCTGCTAGTCCCAAACTCCCAAATTCATCCCTGTCCCCCTCTCTTCCCTTTGGCAACAAGTCTGTTATCTATGCCTGTGAATCTGTTTCTGGTTCATAGACAAGTTCATTTCTGTCCTGTTTTAGGTTCCATATATAAGTGGTATCACACGGTATTTGTCGTTCTCTGACTTGCTTCATTTAGGATGATAATCTCTGGTTTCATCTGTGTTGCTGCAAATGGCATTATTTTATTTTTATGGCTGAGTAATATTCCATTATATATATGTACCACATCTTCTTTATATGATGTTCATTCTTACTAATTCTCTCCTAAGCTTCAAATTAATTATTTCCAATTGTCTATTAAACACCTCCACTGGAATGTCCCATGGGTATCTACAACTTGACTTGTCCAAAACTGAACACACCGTATTCCCCGACAGCACATCCGCCTCCAGTTGTTCATATCTTGGTTAACAGTGAGACCATCTATTCCCCCTTTCAACCACAAATTACAGTGTCTTTTTTGATTCTTCTCTCCCCTTACCTATCACATCGTATTGATTTGACTATGGAAAACGTTCAAGTCACAGACCTTTCTTTTCCCATTGCCTTGTCACTCTCTTGGTTCAGACTATCATCACCTCTTATTTAATTTCCTACCAAATCTCCATGCCACAAGCAGCTTCTACCTTGCCACCAGATGTTGCAGGATCTAAATTTGCAAATTGACAGCTGAAAAATCTCTCCTGGCTCCCTAATGTGTAAAAGAATAATGTCCTTGATTCTGAGCATGGTACCTACTGACAATCTGACTGCAACTTGTTCCATCAGGCTGGATTCTGACCCTTTCCATTACACATCCTATAATCTAACCACACTAAATGTTTGATTGTTCTCTGGACAAGCCAAGGAGACTCCCAAGTCCTTGCACATACTACAATATTCCCCCTGCCTGAAATCCCTTCTCCTAAATTACCTAGTCAATTCCTTCTTCCATCTGCAAAGATTTCTGACACCACCAGGAGCAGTTAGAGGTTTCCCTTTCTCTGTTGCTAAAGTTTTAAATTCTCACATACTTCATAATTTTGCAATGAAGCTCCTGCTAGTGAGACTGAAAGCTCAGAGAGTGTTAAGAAGTCAACTTGACACATCTCTGTTACCCTGGGAAAAGTCTGGTATGTGGTTGATAGTCAATGAACGTTTGCAAAAACAATGAATGAGTCACTAATTTAACAGTCTAAAGCTAGTCAAAGATATAGTTAGGCACCAGCTGTGGATAAGGGTAGTTGAAGCCATGGTTATGATTTTAAGTTCTTAGAAAAATAGATAATTATAAGAAATGAGGGATTCAGACAAACCTCAAGGGAGCAGTGATGTTTATTAGGATGAAAGGAAGGAAGAACCAGCTAAGGAAATTAAGAAAAATCAGTGAGAGTAGTGGAAGAGCCAGAATATTGTCACAGAATAACACTTCCTGAAGGAACCCTAAGATAGCACTTCCTCAGATTAGCTCTCCCTGATCTCCCAAATTCAGGACCAGAATCCCCTTCTACGTGATCCCACCTCACTTCATACTAAACTCTGTCAGAATGATTATCACAGTGACTTTAACTATATATTTGTCTGGAACCTTCATAGAATATTAGTTCCCCAAAGGCAGTTCAGTTGCTCTACATGTCAGACTCTTTGCAACCCCATGGACTATAGCACACCAGGCTTCCCTGTCCATCACCAACTCCTGGAACTTGCTCAAACTCATGTCCATCGAGTCAGTGATGCCACCTAACCATCTCATCCTCTGTCATCCCCTTCTCCTCCAGTCTTCAATCATTCCAAGCATCAGGGTCTTTTCAAATGAGTCAGTTCTTCACATCAGGTGGCCAAATATTGGAGTTTCAGCTTCAGCATCAATCCTTCCAATGAATACTCAGGACTGACTTCCTTTAGGATTCACTGGTTGGATTTCCTTGCAGTCCATGGGACTCTAAAGAGTCTTCTCCAGCACCACAGTTCAGAAGCATCAGTTCTTTGGAGCTCAGCTTTCTTTATAGTCCAACTCTCACATCCATATATGACTACTGGGAAAAACCATAGCTTTGACTAGATGGACCTTTGTTGGCAAAGTAACATCTCTGCTTTTTAATATGCTATCTAGGTTGGTCATAGCCTTTCTTCCAAGGAGCAAGTGTCTTTTAATTTCATGACTGCAGTCATGATCTGCAATGATTTTGGAGCCCAAGAAAATAAAGTCTGTGACTGTTTCCATTGTTTCTCCATCTATTTCCCATGAAGTGATGGGACTGGATGCCATGATCTTAGTATTCTGAATATTGAGTTTTAAGCTAACTCTTCACTCTCCTCTCTCACTTTCATCAAGAGGCTCTTTATTTCTTATTTGTTTTCTATCATAAGGGTGGCGTCATCTGCATATCTGAGGTTACTGGTATTTCTCCCGGCAATCTTGATTCCAGTGTGGGCTTCATCCAGCCTGGCAATTCGCATGATGTACTGTGCATATAAGTTAAATAAACAGGGTGACAATATACAGCCTTGATGTACTCCTTTTCCTATTTGGAACCAGTCTGTGGTTCCATGTTCAGTTCTAACTGCTACTTCTTGACCTGCATACAGATTTCTCAGGAGGCAGATCAGGTGGTCTGGTATTCCCATCTCTTTCAGAATTTTTTACAGCTTGCTGTGATCCACACAGTCAAAGGCTTTGGCATAGTCAATAAACCAGAAGTAGATGTTTTTCTGGAACTCTCTTGCTTTTTCAGTGATCCAAAGGATATCTGCAATTTGATCTCTGGTTTCTCTGCCTTGTCTAAATCCAGTTGAACATCTGGAAGCTCATGGTTCACGTACTAGTAATGCCTGGCTTGGAGAATTTTGAGCATTACTTTGCTAGCATATGAGATGAGGGCAATTGTGCAGTAGTTTGAACATTCTTTGGCATTGCCTTTCTTTGGGATTGGCAATCTTTTCCAGTCCTGTGGCCACTGCTGAGTTTTCCAAATTTGCAGGGATATTGAGTGCATCACTTTCACAGCATCATCTTTCAGGATTTAAAATAGCTCAACTGGAATGCCATCACCTCCACTAGCTTTGTTCGTAGTGATGCTTCCTAAGGCCCACTTGACTTCACATTCCAGGATGTCTGGCTCTAGGTGAGTGATCACACCATCATGGTTATCTGGGTCATAAAGATTTTTTTGTACAGTTTTTCTATGTATTCTTGCCACCTCTTCTTAATATCTTCTGCTTCTGTTAGGTCCATACCATTTCTGTCCTTTACTGTGCCCATCTTTGCATGAAATGTTCCCTTGGTATCTCTAATTTTCCTGAAGAGAGCTCTAGGCTTTCCCATTCTCTTGTTTTCCTCTATTTCTTTGCATTGATCACTGAGGAAGGCTTTCTTATCTCTCCTTGCTATTCTTTAGAACTCTGCATTCAAATGGGTATATCGTTCCTTTTCTCCCTTGCCTTTAGCTTCTCTTGTTTTCTCAGCAATTTGTAAGGCCTCATCAGACAACCATTTTGCTTTTTCTTGGGGATGGTCTTGTTCACTGCCTCCTGTACAATGTCACGAACCTCCGGCCATAGGTCTTCAGGCACTCTATCAGATCTAATCCCTTGAATCTATTTGTCACTTCCACTGTATAATCATAAGGGATTTGATTTAGGTCATACCTGGATGGTCTAGTGGTTTTCCCTACTTTCTTCAACTTAAATCTGAATTTTGCAATAAATCCCCAGAGGCAGGGACTCTGTCTTATTGGCAACACATGGTACATAGTGGCACTAGTGGTAAAGAACCTGCCTGCCAATTCAGGTGACATAAGAGATGTGGGTTCGATCCCTGGGTTAGGAAGATTCCCCTGGAGAAGGAAACAGCAACTCACTCCACTATTCTTGCCTGGAAAATTCCATGGGCAGAGGAGCCCGGCAGGCTAAAGTCCATAGGGTCGCAAAGAGTTGGACACAACTGAGTGACTGAGTATTCACACACACAGGGCACATAGCTGCTGGTCAATAAACATTTGCTGAAAAATTGAAGAGATGAGTATTTAAATAAATAAGCGAAAGCAGCCAAGACATCACATAAGATGAGGATGAAAGATGATCCTTGATTTTAGGATTCAGGAAAGTAAAGGTTGGCTTCTATTCCTGTGTGTTACCACCTAACTTTCATGACTTTCACATTGGAGAATTCCTGATAAAATGAAAGGTCTCCTGCTAGTCATTGGCCTTCCTTCCAAGAGCAAAATCTCTACAAAATGGATGGACAGCTCTGAAGAGGTGCAAATAGGTTTTATCCAAAGGTTTTCATCCAGATAGCATATAATAGAGTCATGTCTGATTCTCTGCGACCCCATGGACTGTGGAGCACTAGGCTGCTCTGTCTATGCGGTTCTCCAGGCAAGAATACTGGAGTGGGTAGCCATTTCCTTCTGCAGGAGATCTTCCTGACCCAGGGACTGAACCTGAGTCTTCTGTGTCTCCTGCATTGTGGCCAGATTCTTTACAATCTGAACCACCAGGGAAGCCCAGCAGAGTCATTACCTCCTTTAAGAGATGGAAGGTTAAACACATCATTTCAAAATTGCTTCAAAAATAGCACTCTCTTTAAGCCAAGGAACTTAAAATAATTATAATCAACTCATCTCTTAGTGACCTTGAATTCTTGACTCTTATCTCCTGTACATGTTATAATCACATGCCCTCTATTCGAGAAATCCTTGCAAAGTAGAATCACAGATTATTCGTCATCATAAGACCCCCAAGTTGCTGATATAAAAGGAATATTTTGATGATAAATCCCCAGACAAATGAATGAAACAGAACCTCTGACAGATTGCTAATGTTTTGTTTTCAGATTTACAAATGAGAACTTGAAATAAAAAGGACTGGAAGTAGAAAACATAAGTGCAGTCTGCAGACAACCAATGCCCTTCAGGACATGAGGTGGGGAATTAGAATGAAATGCGGTTCAGCAATTTCTGAGAGTTGCTGAGAAGTGAAAAGTCAGCCTACCTGGGCCTGTGCAAACACAATGATGATTATGATGTACACTGCCGCCCACCCTCTCCTCCTTCCTGACTGCCAGCGGGTGCCATCTGTATACAGGAGATCGTCAAAGCAAAGATATATACGAAAGGAATTTGCCCTTTTCTCGGCCCTGCCCCATGGAAAGTTAAGCCAGGAGAGACTAAATTCTTCCTACCACGTACATGTGGCACGCAGCCTGCATCTCCAGGGCACTGTGCTCTCTGATGGGAACCACATTCTGAAAGCTGATAAAGCAGCTTTCTGTACATTAGAGACTGGGGGGAAATACTTTTAATTCAAGGCATTTTGAAAACTATTTCCTAGAGAGGTCTGCCAGGAGACTAAGGGAATCCAAAGGCCCTGAAGTAGCTGCACGAGATCCCACGTGGCTCCTGTCCAGCATCCTTGACTCCCAGGGCCCACGGCCCCACCGAGAAGCTAATTCTCATCTTGGATACATCAAGTCTCACTCCATCCTCTTAACCACAAAGACTGAGTCTGGAATTCATAAAAAAAAAAAAAAAA